>JAMWET010005836.1:267500-840000 GCA_024036415.1 Prochilodus magdalenae
GAGCCCAGGCAGACTGTAGCCAGAGACAACGTGTGCAGGAGGGTGCATGATCAAACAATAAGACCAAGCCCAATGTACAATAACAAAAACTAAGACAAGGAGACCAAGTCATAAAAACACATAACAGCAGAAACAGGTTACTTACATTCATTACATCAACCACAATCACAGTACAATCACAATGCCAATTAGAAGACCAGGGCCAAACAGAGTAGTACATAAGCACAAGGACTGACAGCAAACACCTGGGAAGGGCGGGGGGGCCCAACCTTGGGACAGGTGAGGGGCGTACCAAACGGAGCAGACACAGGGAGGAGCTATAAACCAAAACAAACAGAAGCACGTGGAGACAATTGCAGAAACATGAGGACGAGATAACAAGGACAGAAAGAGGGAGAGGGGGAACAGAGCAAGGTGTGACAGGACATACAACACAGATTCTTGTTTCATTAACTTTATTAAAATTCCATAAACTTAAAATTTTAGGACAACCTGAATCTTTTTTAAGTGATTACACAATGCAGGAATGTAAACTCCATACATGATCATGTGAAGACATGTATTCTGTAGAGGAGGGGTGTCAAACTGGGTTCCTTCCAGGCCACAGCTCTGTGGATATTAGCGTTTTCCTTGTCTAACTCTCTCTCTGTTCAAAAAGGCTTTGCTCATTAACTGGTGACTTGAATCCTTTGTGTTTAATGAGGTAGACCACTGAAGTCTACAGTGAAACAGCCCACCAGGACTGGAGTCTGACACATCTGCACAAGTGCTTTAGCCTATTTCCTGTGGAAGAGAATAAAAACAACACACATTTTTGGGAACCTTAGAATTTCCACAGAAATTAACAGAAGAGAAAAATTCCAATCAAGAAGCCAAAAGTTTATTTATAGTAGTAACATATATGAAAAAAGTCCTTTCAAAATTCTCCTTTTTCTGTGAAAACAACTGACCAAAAGACAAAAATATTTAATAAAGTCTGTTCTAAATAATGCTTTATGTGCTTAAAAATAAAGATATCAAATGGGGTTCATGAGGTCCACATCAAGGTTTCATACAATTCAGTCCCCAGGGATGTTTCAACTTATTTTTCATAAACCCCATTAATAACATGAAAACGAAAAAGTAAATTGTTTATTTATTAGTTATTTAGGCTTGGGAAATAAATGCTAGTCATTAGTGGTTCCAGGTTATTTAAGGGGTTATGCAGGTTATCCATCTGATTTCTCTGAAGAACCATCTAGTGGAAGGTTCTTTAGGGTACCAAAGGTTGTTTACTGCTTTAGCTAACCCAAAACACATGATGCATATTACAGTACAGAGAGATGTGTTCAGTGCCTTCTCATAGACTGAAAACCTTTTACCTCCTCTCATAAAATGCTGTGGCCTGTAGAAACTACTAAGCAGATTAAGAACGATGTAGGATAGACCGAGAGGAAATTCTCCATGAAAAAAGCCGTTGTGTCTGGAAAACAGGCCTATAGTTTTGCTCATCTTCAGGGAAAATAGAGAGATTTCTTATCATCTTTTTCATTTTATGGTTTTTAAAGATAAACTTGGATTGAGCTTGGAATGCTACCTTTGGCATGTCCACTCACAGAAACATCTTGAGAGAAAGATTCTAGTGTTGGGATGATGGCATTGATAAAAGAATTCTGCTTGCTCTGAGGACATTTGCCCATGTCTGACTCATAGAAACACAGTAACATGTGATCAAAAGTGAGTGCTCCCCCGGCAGCTGAAGCATGCTGCTAGTGAAGTGTGTTTATCTCAGATCCAGGTAGATCTTCATGACAGGATTGATCTGCCATCAGGGACCAACACACGAAGACTGATATGTCCCAAGCTGCATATGTCAGTCAAAGATCACAGCCAGTCTAAAGTGCTTCAGGTAAACGATGAGGTGTAGTAATGTGTACAGGGAGGATGGTTTTACTACTGGCATGTTTGAGAAACACTACTGGAATGGCAAATAAAGTAAAATGAAGATAATTACACATTAGCTGTACTAATGAACCACAATTGTTTACATAATGTCAGTTTGTGCTGTGTTGGTTGTAGCATTACTTCTATTCTGAAAATTAAGATTTCCAGCACTAGAGACACAAAGAGCCTTATTTCATGTGGAGACATCAGATGAGATTTTACATTTCTAAACCAGGAGAAACACCCTTAGATTAGTGTTCTAAAAAGATCAGCTTGTTTCTACAGAAAAGTCATTTGTATTGCTATAGAAATGATGTTAGACATTGTTGTTAACTCTAAATATCTAGATTGTACACTGATAAGGCTAGCTACATGCATTTAACAAAATGCATCTCTGATTTAAGTTGCTCAAGCTCAAGCTCAAGCTCAAGCATCTGCTCAAGCGATTTACATAACTGTATTTGTATCCGTTTTAAATGGTTACATTTACACTTGCTTTGTTATGTGTTTCATCCAGATATGATCCTGATACTCAAGATGCCTAAGGTGACCAGGTGTAAATGTGGTCTGATTGTCGTCCTTCTGACAAATGATAAGCTTACTAAATCAAAATGTGAAGAGATACATTCTAGGACACCACTTCTATAAACCTTTACCTTTCTTTGAGCTTCTATTCATTTTTATAGGGTTCCTCAGATTTACACTCATCTAAACAGACTATCAAGCTTAGGTTTATACAACAAAGCGTTATTTAAAGAAATGTTTTGTAGAGAGCCAACAGTGTTTTTCAGCATTATTTAGAAGAACCCTTTAAGTCATGGTTGACCTAAATCAGGGATCTTCAAGTCTGAGCTTTGGATCCAGTTTCTGGACTTTGGTTTTGTAATTAATAGAAAGTATGACCCTAGTTGGCAATCAGTTACATCAGCAGGTTAGTTACCTACCAGTGATTAAAAAATCGAGAACCATTTGAAACTATGACTTAGAGGTTTATTATTAATATTAAACACTAGCTTTGTTTACGTGAGACTAAGCTTTGCATCTGTGGCGTTACGCATAAGTCACTTCCTCTGTGAGTCACTGGGCTCTGATGGCAGCTATGTGTCACATTTAAGGTTTCCGAGACGGAGAAATGGCCTCTGTGAATCTGTAAATGTTACATCTGTTGGAATTACCACTAATATCTACTCTAGATAGTACTATAACACTATCTTTTACAGATATAGGGGTGTAAAATACCAGTTTGGCTTACTTTTATTGATTATGCATAATAGATTGGCATAGTCTGTAATTTTGTATCTTGTAAATAGACTGTATAATATGCAGAAAGGAGCTTGGGCTGATTTAAATTAAGGCCGGCACTATTACACATGGTAATATGCGTGTCCTTGCATGAAGTGAGTGCATTACTCTATATTTAATGGGCTCTAATTCATACAAATAGAGAAAATGTGTCTCAAAGGTTAGGCTCTGCGACTGTTTGGAATAAGTCCCTGTTTTCTTTCTTCTTTCATGCATTATCATGTCGGATTTGCATGGATTACATCAGCATCTTGGGATTCCTTTCCCATTCAGCCAGGTGTAGGATTACTCACATTGTTTTAACAAAAATCGAACAAAATAAACAGTGAATGAGCTGACGGTGGTTCTTATACCTGTGAGGCATTTATTCACAAGTGCTTATTGCACAACAAATGTTTAACCAGAATTTACTAAACAGAGTACCATCTTAAGAGGAACAGACAAAGACATGAGGCTGTTTGTGCTTGAGACCAAATAAACAGGAGTCACCTCAGGAAAATAAAGACAGGAAGGAGGAGTACCAAAAGGTTCACAGTTTTCGGATTGGTTGCATCCAAAAAACAGAAGTTGTGTATCTCATTTGGAGTGGATTTATAAGGAGTGTCAGGAGGATGTCCTTCGCAGTGCCATAGTGGGAATTATAATTGAGAGAGTTGGGAGAATTTGGTAGTATATGGGCCACTTACTGTAAGCTAATGTATAAACTCATGCATAGAATCACTAGAACTAAAAATGTCACCTCCAAGACTGTATGTAGCAGTTTAAAGGTAAAGCCAGCCCCTCATCCCAAGTTGTACAGATTTGCTAAGATAAGATCAAGCTGAGGTTAGCTTCTTATTTTCATTTCCCATTCCACCTTAAATGATAGTGCTTACATTCAGGCTTCTGTTCGGAGGCTTGAAAGTAGCTGCCACACTATTTAAGGTGGAATGGAAATTCCTCTGAGAAGCTAACCTCAGCTTTGAGAGACAGGTCTCCACAGAGATTTCTCTATTCCAGCTTTTGTTCATGAATTATGTAAAAATGGACAGCAGTGTTCATAACTGCAGGAAACCATAAATGAGGAAATATCTGAGCAGGTGGATAGTGAGAAACCATGGCAGAATGTTATATGTTACTTAGCAAGCATGACCACTGTTTGTAGCACACTGACTTATGACTAAGACTGTATACTGTATTTAACACAACATCTTTCATTAGTTTCCAGGTTATTACTATCTAGCCACCTGGTTTATCTAAGTATTATACATAAATAATAAATAAGAGAAAAAGTAAAGGCTACCTCCAGTTCTGGTCCTTAGTGGGGCTGTCCCGGCACTCACACGGAAGGCAGGAAACAGCCTAGACAGGCCACCAGTTAACATACACACTCATGCCTAGAGACAATCTACTATCTCCAAAAAGCCTGACTAAATTTTTTTGGACCATGGGAGGAAACCCACTCAGACAGAGGGAGAACTCCACTCAGAAAGAATCCTGGCCACCCGGTCGAAGAATTGAGCTGTGAGGAGATAGCACTACCCACTGTTCTGCCCTTATTCATCTCAGTCTGGTAAATCTAATCTAACTGATTTATTGTTTAAGACTACGGTTCCTGGGACACAGAGTGTGCTGCGTCTGAATTGCACTTACTCCATTCATGTCCACCAACTCCTTTCAGTAATCAAATATTCAGTACTTAATTTAGAGCTTTGTTCTGATTGGTCCAAAGTGATGAAATTACATGTAGTAGTCTATGTTATAGTGTATCTAATAAAATCTATAATGTCTTTGTTAAAATAATACCTTAAGTATGTTTTTCCACTGTACCAAGGTCTAAGGCCAGGAAGACTGTGAAGGACCCCAGCCATCCCAACAATGCACTCTTCTTTCTGATGAGGTCAGGGAAGCACTTTCGCTCCCTAAAGGCAAACACAAAGAGAATGAGGAGGAGCCTCTTCCCGCAGGCCATTCAGGCTCTGAATGAAGGCCACTAGGACTACCTCACACACACTTCACACACAGGACTTAACTGCTGATCATTTATTCAAGACTTGCTGCGTAATTTCACAGCATGTTGCATATTTACTTTTGCACATTAAACTTTACACTGTCCACCCCAACACTACACACTACTGAAAATGGAAACCCGAACATCCCTTTCAGACAGCTTCCTCTTGCGTCCACAGTTAATCCTGTTGGATGTGGTTCGTCCTTCTTGGTGGTATGCTGACATTACCATGGATACCGTGGCTCTTGATACATCACAAAGACTTGCTGTCTTGGTCACAGATGCACCAGCAAGACGTGCACCAATTTGTCCTCTTTTGAACTCTGGTATGTCACCCATAATGTTGTGTGCATTGCAGTATTTTGAGCAGAACTGTGCTCTTACCTGCTAACTGAACCTTCACACTCTGCTCTTACTGGTGCAATGTGCAGTTAATGAAGATTGGCCACCAATGTTACTACATTCCATTATTTTTTTTTTTATATAAAACTTAACAGTGTATTCTTATGTTTGTCTTTATCTCCATTTTTTCTATTCTATTCCATTTTAATCAAAGTTGATTAGTCACATACACAGTCATGCACAACTAGCAGTAACATTTTTTTCATTTTACTGCTAGTTGTGCATGACTATGTATGTGACAAATCAACTTTGATTAGACATGTCAAAATAAGTACTCAAATTCAATCAATTTTCAGGAATCGACTTCTAGCTTATTTATGCTACTTCAGCTACATATACACAAGTAGTGTCTTGTTAGCTAACACACCATGCCAGACGTTTTCGGTATGGAATTGTATTGTATTGTAATGAGTTCCCTAATGGTGTCCTGTAATATTCCATCCCATGCAGTTTAAATACAGCTCTTGTAGATTTTGTGGTAGGGGTAGAGGTGGTGTGAAATGAACAACTTCTGGACATGTGACAATAAACTGTTCATCCTGGCACTGAACATGGTGCCTCCATTCACGGATTTAAAGACAAATTCGAGACTCAGAATTGCAGCGGGTCAACTTCAGAGACAAGTCCCACTTTTGTCCTAGTGGAGATGACCATCATATCCATGTTTGGAGGCACTGTGGTCAGTGCCAAGATGAACAGTTAGTGGTCACATGTCCACCTCCATCCTAACCGCACAGTCTGCAGGAACTGCAGGATTATCACAAGACACCATTGGGGACCTCTACAACGCCATGCTAAGACATCTGGCACGTTGTCTTAACAAACATACTGCAAGACACTACTTCCTTATGTGTAGCTCAATAAAAAATGCCCATATCAGTCTAAATTTATCATCATTTCTTAGTTCCTGCTTACCGTTATCTTTATTTAGTTCCTTGTAACCTTTATCTTCCCTCTGACTTGTATTGCCACCTGACACTTCCTTCTGGGTGCAGCTATTTTTGTGTATAATGTTCTCTGGGCTTGCATGATTATTTTTCATGAATTGCTTCCTGACCTTGTAGTGATCCATTGCTATATTAAAATATCTCAGATATTTGTTTCCTTTATTCATTTTTCGCAGTAATTATCTGTCTTTCATTTTTGGTATTGCTGTTTTCATATTGTCAAAAACAAATAAAACGGATTAATGATTGCTGCACTGTCAGACACGTCAGCTTTAGTCAGATGTTCACACACCCCAGTTTTAGAGTTTAGAGCGGCAAACAAGGTCATTGGGAAGATGTGCCAAAATGTCCTCTTTTTCTCAGCACTAGCCCTTGGCTAATTTTTTTTTTTTTGTGTTTTGTGGTTAGCCTGGTCTAGATATTTCTAGAAGGACATTGTGGTCCCAGAGGGGATTATGAGACTGCCTGTCATACATGGAAGATTTAGGTCCACAGAGAACAAACACTGAATGATTAAAAAATTGTTTACAGCTGGATTTAAGCCAACACTTGACTTTGAAAGTTTTTCAAGTGAAAAGTTTTGCTGTTGTGCCAATATGACAATTCACTGACATATGCTACATCCTTTTGTATATTTAAGTTAAAACATGGTGTATACATTTATTTGCTGTATGGTTATATATAGTTGGTATGAAGTACTGTGTGAAAGTCGGAGAACATCCTTTTGTTTGTTTATGTTAAACAGCGAATAAGTACAAGAACGATTCACTGTCTGAAAACCGCAGGAATCATATTTAAGAAAATTACACAAAAGCCTCTTACATTTAAAAATAAGGTCAAATCTAGGTCTATTTTTTGTCCACACATAATTTTAATAAACACTTCTGCTACCATACTCTTCCATCCTTCCAACCTTAAAACCAACCATCGGTGTCCTTCCAACAAAGGCTGCTCCCAAAGGAGTCACTGACATTATGTTCTCCTTCAGACAGACACGAATGTTCACACAAGCCTCTAACTCACACTGCAAATTTCTCTTTTCCGTGCATCTAAAGTGGTTCATTTCTGATAGATATGAGAGTACATCATGAATAAAACCACTGGGAGAATGTTTTGTAAAAGACTTTAAAAATTCGACTTGGAAAAAATCTACCCAAATCCCCTGGCTAATATGCTCACCAATGGCCAGAATCAAATTTTAAATAGTTATAGGGCATTTTAGGGCAGTCCCCAATAACACATGCCTCTGGAAACTGGAGATAACAACATTTAATATCTAATCTTTGATGCACTGTAGAACAGAAGAGTAGTGGTAGAACAGAGCCAAACTCCATAGGCCCTGGATACTTTTCTAGCTAGGAAACCAAAGATATGGCACTCAACAGGAACCTTACCTGTTGTCCTATGTAAGTTATCCATGTTTTTAGTGTCATAGTCATGTGATCGCTGGCTAGTCGATATCAAGTTTAAAGCATCATCGCTGAACAGTAGAGTTGACAAGTCAGTCAGCCTGCACAACCTGTAGTTTATAACCATTAGTTAGAGGAATAAACGATGAAAGCTTGAGGATATATTTAACCACACCTACTGATCTGTATTTGTATCTGATATTATTTTTGTATTTCTTTTTGATATATTTGCAAACAGTTTGTAATCATGCATTACCCTTTGGAAAAGTATGATTATGAGGAAAATAATTCTACATCAACATAACGACCTTGTAAACATTGCTGATCATGGCCAAGTATTCAAACAAAGAAGCTGCTGAACAATGTACTGACCACCCAAGAGCTCAGGCCCCAATATGAAGGTATAGGTGGTTGGGGTTACTGTGAAAAGCCTAAAAACTTTTAAGGTTGAAGTATCCCTGCAGATTTTTTTGAAAAACAGAAGGTAAGAGCTGAAGGTGTGACGAAAGCAAAGGGTGACCACAGTAACTACTGTACAACCATGGTATTATAATTAGTTGCTCTGTGTTTTGGCTGAAAGATAAATACCTTGCTGGTAATGGTTGGCTGACTGGGAAGTAAATGAATGAATTGATCTCTTGCACAGTACTGTGACAATGAATGCTGTGAAATTAGTTTATTTCACAATCTCCAATGAAATGTGTCCTTAAAAAAGACTATAAATGATTTTATCAGAATTGATGGGATTTTATTTGAGTAAAATAAACCAGTCTAAATACAGTGTAAACAGATATACAGTTTACATAAGGTCAGAAAAGGACAATGGAAATATAAAAACCTTTAGCATCGTACACTAAATGTGATATAAAATCACCAGGTCAGTTCCCATAGCAACGTCATTAGCTCGCAATTAAATTAGTATGCTTGTTCAAAGACCAAGAACAAAACCAGGGAGCGAAATTACTCAAAACACTTGAGCTGAATTCACAAAGCAACAGCCATGCCTTCTGTATTATCCTTTAGAAACCTCTCGAGGTCAGGTAGGATTAAATGAGCAGGTGTACCTTCTCTACATGTGTCAAGGAGGTTGTCTGGAAGGTCAAGGGGCAAAGATTACAAGCGCAGGGTTCTAGCTAATGAGCAAAGCACCCTATGGACATGCACAATGGATTTGTGTAAATACAGGTGTGAGAAGTGCTGCTTCAGTTACAGGGTACAGGCTGGTGTAATTGAGAGCCTCTCACGTTTGAAATAGGATTTTTGTTTGTACTGTGTCAAAACGATTTGAAGCCAGGACACTGGAGTCAGTAACACGTGTGACTGAAATAAGGCATACTGATCAAAACGTCACTATTATGATTCACAGTGTGGATTCTGCACTGTTTACTTTGAGTGATGTGTGAGTGAGTGTGCATGTGTGTGGGAGGGTGTATTAGAGGAAGGGGGTGTGAATTTCCATATTTGTTTGAGATTCTCTGTCATTATCTTTTGTGTTTGATATTTTTGTTTCCATGCTGGAAAGACAACTCAGTATATCAGACACTATAAATCAAAACTCTGATTCTGGTTGGAAATCTTTAAAGTACAAAGGGCAACAAACTACAATGCAGTGTGGTGTGTGTGTGTGTTTAGTGTGTGTGTAGAAGCTCAGCCGTTTACTGGAACACTGTGACTCTTCAAAGGAAAACGGCTTATTATATGTGGCTTGCAAACCATAGATTGGGGTCGGAAACCCAAACGTTAAGACGAGCCAATTTATCCCGCTTTAACTAAAATTCAACCACTTTGAGAGCCAAAACATTTTATGTCCATTTTACTGGTGTGTTCGTCTTAATATAATATAATATAATATAATATAATATAATATAATATAATATAATATAATATAATATAATATAATATAAGGCTAGGGCAATGGCAGTCTTTAATAAAGATTACAAACGTTAATAAAGTCTAAACATATCCAGAAACTAGCTAGAGTGCTTGTAAATGCAAATTAATCTGTAAATTAATCACTTATTGTTCATTCATTTCTTTGGCATTTCTTTAGCTACTAACTAGGCTATCTGTGCAGCTATAAGACCAGCAGTTGGCACACATAAAGTCAGGTTGAGTCAAGTTGCAAGTCAGGCCATGCAAGCCACTGGCAAGCATAAGTCCTTCCAGGGTTACATAGGTTTAATGTGAGTGGTTTATATGCAAGGTGCTTTCTTCTTAATCAGACAAGTCTAATCAAATGTAGCAGGTGTAATTACAGTCAGAGTTAATGAAGCATGTCCTATCATTGCTTGATCTTTGACAATTAGCAATAAATTAATATATGAACAAAATCCCTCATCTGCAAATTGGAAACTTTAAAGGAGAGCATTCTTAACTTTTTTAATGCATGTTTATGCAACTAGATTTAACTCCACGTCATCCTGAATCATTTTCATTTGCTTCATACATCCCTGTTTGTGAAGAGCAGCTGAGGTTTTTAAATGATGATATTAAAATCGTGTGGAAAAGTCTGTAGAGATCCCCTACAGAGCACAATGCTTTGACATTTTAATGCACGTTTATGTTCACTAACAACAAAAATGTTGTATGGCTTGTTTAAAGGCTGTGGTTCAATAGATTATGTTTATTTCAGTATAGTAAACGCAAATGAACTGATTGTGCAATACATTTAGCAGAAAAGTGGCATATTTAAATTTGGTTCCTGTATAGAATATTAATTTTAAACTTAAAAAATATATATGAATAAATATGAATTAAAAAATGTAATATTGCATATGACTGTATGCTCACGGCATTAAAGTTTATGTAGGCTCAATATATATATATTATATAATATATAATATATATAATATGAATTACTCATAATACATTCAAAACCTAAACCTCTTCTATATAGCTGATCTGTGACTGTCATTGTACAGAATTGTTTGTGCCACTTGTGACAGCTGACTACGTGACCTTGATTGCGAGCACAGGAAGAACTGTAAATTGACACAGATGCATCTAATCATGCTAATATGAAATTGATGAATAAAGATCCCTGTACTGAAGAAAAGAGAATCAACAACCTCACGTAAACAGACTAGATTTGATCTTTAGTCAAAACAGAGAGGCTAGATGGAGACAAACAGAACCCAGAGTATAAGACTGTACAGATAAGAAGTTTAATATGCATTTATTCTATATTATATACCACATTGTGACATCAGCATAGAAGAAGATGTGGGAAACATAAATCAAATGCACTTTTACTGAACTCGGCAGGAACTACAGCTCAGTGCTGGCTGAGGTAGACAGGAAATAAGCCATGAGTCAAGTCCATGGTGGCCACACAACCCACCTAACTACCTACACCCCTGTATGAAACAGCACATGGAACACATGGGAACGTCTTTAAGCTAACAGCACAGCTTATTTACAACATCAACTCTCTCAATTACCACAGCTGCAGAGCTCCTGTGAACCACTCTGTATGGCTGTGCCTCCTGTAATATTCTGTCTATAATATTTTGTCAAATCTGTCATTAATAAAGTAATTCTGAGCATTGTAAAAAAGATTCCTATTCATCCTGAGCTGACCATATAGAGATATTATGTAAATTTGTATCGAGATTGAGAGTCAATATTGATAGAAAAAAAAAGTTCACTGTCCAGTTACTTCAGACGGAGGCATTGGACTCAGTGGGTCTCCAGAACAATGTCCTATCCACTTAACCCTAAAACCGAGACATGACACGAGTCACAAGTGACCGTTTATGTTCTCGAGATCACATTGCACTACTTCAGCACTCAGTTTGAGAGGAGTAATTATTTATTGATAATGGATTACTTCTCCGAGTTTTAGTTCCTCATACGTTTGTTTTTTGTCACTCTTTTGACAGAAGACTGCAATAACCTGGCTATATTTTAAACACACTTTAATTTATTAAATTTACAACAGCTGGTCATACGCCATTAGGGCCTAAACCATATAATGCCATGGAACCAGAGGAACAAAACACTGTGATTTATGCATTAATGGACAAAGCAGGCAACTCAGGTGTCATAAATGATTAATTGATTATTAGATTAAAAATGCTGCTTGTGAATATTGTAGGGCTGTTGATCGCCTTATCATGGGTCCATAAAGTTAAATACAGACTGTCAGCTAATACATACTTTAAACATAACTTCCTTTTTTCATTAAGACATGTATACAATGTGCTCCTGGTAAGATAAAGTTTTTGTTAGTACACGTATGATCAGACAACATAGATAAACCATAAAGGAACACAAAAAGGATCAGAGTTTAACTGTTAGTAACTGTTAGATGGAAGACTATGATTAGGCAGTCTATTAGAAAGAATAATAAGAAGTGTCTGATTTGTCCGTAATGTCTGATTTGTCTGTTATTAAATAGCATGATTGCTGGATGTGCATGTGCAATGCAGGTGAGGCCCTCATAGCATTGGTTGGTGTAGCTCAGTGGCTAACCCCACTATTTGCCAGGGAGCCACCACATGTGGGAGACTGGGGTTCAAATCCTGGTCTGGGTGACTATGCTGTGCTATGCCAATAAGAGTCCTTGGGCAAGACTCCTAACACTACATTGGCCTACCTGTAATATGATTAACCTTGTAAGTTGTTCTGGATAAGAACACCGGCTAAATGTAAGACAAGGAGATGCTCCATGGTAGTCAGACTGCACATTACGACTTTAGTCTTCTTTGCTTTTGTCTTCTGGTCTTTGCTGTGATGATTTGACCCCTGTCTATCTGGGCTCAGATTCTTAGACTACCTTTAATAAAGCCACTCAGTTCATGCAACCTGCTTCAGCCCCAACATTACAATTTGTGTCATCTCCTTGGTTTGTGATCAGTTGACTTGAGTTAGCACTCCCTTTGCAATCAAGCTATTGTTAAGAATAGGCACTAGAGAGATTCTCAGAGAGGTCATTGAGCTTCTTTTGGCCATTGCTCTGCTCGGCCATCTAATCATTAGGCACACAGCACACTATTTTATTGTACCTTGTAAATGACATGGCGCACTGATGGATGCCTTATCTGTGTGAAATGACAGGACAGGGGTATAATAATGTCAGCTCACTCCACAGCCAGCGATTACAATCTTGTAGCTTTGTATTGATGGGGAATATGCATTACAGATGTATCCACCATTACATACTGTGTTACGGTAACACATTTCAGAGAGAATTGCTCAACAATGCCTGCTTGCGAATTCACTGTGGATCTGAGGATTAATGTGCAAAGAAAGAATGCAGGTCAGTTGCACTTCATTACATCTCTGTATATGATCACTAGAATGTAATCACTGGCGTGTATTTAAAGAGGCTATATCCTGCACTGGTATTGCATTTTATTATTCTCCTGAGATCCACTTATGGCATCTTGTTACCAAACATTGTCATAATTCATGTTTGTATTTGCATTTTCCAGCCTCTTTTTAACAAAAGAACCTATTGTTTTTCATACTGTGCCTTTAAGACTGATATATGTAAATGATTTCTTTTGTGATTGGCTCTTATTCATTGTTTCTCAAAAGCAGTCTTGAATGAAATGGTCCACATAATTTCAACATGAATAGGTGAGGCTGAACTGCTGATGTGAATACAATCATGTGATTTGAAACACATGTACATCCCTTTCTTACTATACACTGTGACATTAGCAAAAACAAAACCAGTAGAGAACCATCAGAGGTGAATGTATCTCCACTCTGCCTGCCATTCCTTTGCTCCATCTTTAGTCATGTCCCTTCGGTCACCTAGCATCAAACTGGTCATTGCCTTTTTCATTTTTCATTATATATATATATATATATAAAATGTGCTCCAGGTGAAGTAATGTTTTTGCTGGCTAGAGGAAGCACTCCCTCTGCAATCAAGCTATTGTTACGAATACGCACTAGAGAGATGCCTTGATATGGGTCAAGGGGTGAATACTTTGAAGCTTTGAGATGTTTACATTGTTTGTGTAGTTATATTTTCACCAAACACAGTCACGCTTTATTTTTACAAGACATTTGATTACAGTGCCCTGTAAGACTGATCTATGTAAACGAGATCTGTTATGATTGGCTGCATTGTGCTATAATAAAAAAGCAGGCATGAAAGGGTAGAGCTAAACTGCATTAGGCTGAATAGCCAGATTTAAATGTGCTGATGTTCATGACATCGCAAAAACAATGAATGTCAGACAGCTCTGTTTGTCCAGTATATCATAGTCTGGAAATAGAGGTTATGGAGTGCATTGTTATTGATAAGTAAGTTAAGAAAATTCTGCTTGGCAAAGTGGTGTATTGTTCTCAGCTGTATTGAAAATTACATTTGAGATTGCAACCAATTGTTCTCTAGTCAGGGTTACTATATGAGAGGTGAGATAGGAGCAGGACTGGAAACATTGGGGACACTATGTTAGTGTGTTCTGCTTTGTGCCCTGTAAAAAAGGTTTGGTCCTTTTCCAATGTAATTGTATAGTGTTTTTTTTTTAACTCTCTGTGTGGTTGTGTGTGTGTGTGTCCTACAGCAATCCAATTAGTGAAGGATAATAGGTAGCAGTGGCCCTTTTAATGTCAGAGTGTGGGGATCACCTCACAAGGGGAGAGGCCACAGATTCCATTATACGTCTGTTTCACAAGGAGCACACACACAACCGTTACCGTACTGCCATTGAAAGGTGTTTAGAAGCACCGTAAGGGAATGCACTAAATATATTTTAGATTAATTTACAGTAATATTAGGACATTTTTAAAATCAGTTATTGATGGTGGTTGGGTGGCTTGGGGTGGAAATGGGGAGACACTGATTCTCAAACACAGTAAATCAGCAAGAAAATTCATAACAACCTTTTTTTTACAGTGATTGCACTTGACTATTACAAACAGTTGTTTGCTTTATAGTGAGACTCTGTAGATTTCCCATGCACATACCATTTTTTATAACACTAAGACATTTTTGACCTCCAGTGACACCTACATAAATTAAGAAGCGACTGTGAAAAGTTTACAAGATCTGTGATTGTAAGAGCTGTCTCCCCAATATGTAAGTATATGAGTATCCTGTCTCCTTTTTGGGTCTTCGGGCTTCTGAATGGCTGGTTCATAATTCCTTTTATGGTACCAAGGTTTAGATATAATAGAGACACATACACAATGTAAGTTTAATACACAGATTTTCAGTCTAAATCTTAAATTAGTTTAGGTCAAAGTGCCTGGGACATATTTCCCATATGTAATGTGACTGAATTTCTGAGTGAAACACAGTGTCATGGAGATTTCTGAGCTAGCTGAGCTTTATCCTTTGATGATAGGCGGAGGGCACTGGGAGGAATTGACACTATCTAACATGAAGTAATACATTATCAAAGATTATCTAATGATAAACAAACATGTAACAACTGTTTATGTTTACTTAACATGTCAACATGTAGTTGATATATGTTTACTTAAGATTAGCTAAGCATTTTAATCACTGTTAAAGTAGTACTTCATGATGCTTGGTGATGTACTTAAACTGATTAAATGATTTGTACAACGTGTCAGTTTTAGTGCAATTTTAAATGCACTTGTCGATTTTGCCTTTGCGACTTAACATCAAGCTGGAACTTCTGTTTGATCCTTATGATGTAACTATGTAAAGAGCGTGTGTAATCAGATCCCACACCTGGCCTTTAAAGGATTATTTCTGGCTTCACATGGCGTTTCTGGTAACTCAGTAACATTATATCAATTTAAACTTTTACTTTTACCAATAAAAAAGATACATAGTGCTGGTTTAAAGGGCAGGAGGGGTCTGGAGGGAAAGCTTTGTGACAGTACTTTAAGAGTAAAAAGACGTTACTGGTTTTACTGAAATGGTTATCAGTCATATGCAAAAGTCTGAACACCCCCAGCCAAATGACATGCTTTGTTGTTTTTATTAGTGACAATAAGCATTGTTTTAAAATACCCCCTGGTATTCATGGGGTCCCATGTGGGCTGGCTATTCCAACGTCTTACATGGTTAATTAAGATCCTACACATCTCCTCTCCTATCCTTGGTTTGGGACATAAGTAAAGATTCACTCTTTTCACCAAACCCCTTGGAAAATAGGGCAACTTTTTTAGATTTAAGAATATGGTTCTATCTGCTACAAGCTATGTGCTGTCGTAAGAAGCTTAGGGGGTGCAACCCTGCAAAGTAGCTCATGGAGCACAACACACCTAGGCTACAATACTTACATGCCCTAACACAACCAGTATTTGCCCGATATAACACCAGGGCTTCCCTCTATATACAACCTGAAGCCCCTAAAACTAACACCTCTTGTGGCTCCTGTTCATTTCAGTCTGCAGCTGCACACGGCTGGAACTCATAACAAAAAAATTCTTCCTCTATTTCCGTTTCTAATATTAAGAATCTATTTTTTTCTCTCTCCTCCCCCTTTTGTGTTGTTTATTTTATTCCTCTCCTACTCAAGTGGAGTTGCTGCTTGCCAGACCGCCATTGTAAATCAGAATTTGTTCTTAATGACTTGCCTGCTTAAACTAAAGTATGTAAGTAAGTAACAAAGGTAAGAAGGACCCTCACTGCTGCTGTTCCTGATGTTGTTGCTGTTATTATTGGAGTAATCTGTGTCAGAGCTGGGTGGGCTTTGCAGGTAATGAGAACATGGAAGTGTCAGCCCCCTTAAAAACTGTGTTCTCCTGTGTTACCCCCTCCCTGTGTTGGTGTTAGCGCTGAGCTGGGCATGTTTTGTTGTCTGTTCAGGTACTGTTTAGGGTAAAAGCGCAAACGCCTGCATTAGCAGTTTTCCTGGTCTTCTACACCAGTGCTACAGTGTGCTATGGCATATTATAGGACAGTAATAATTGGCTTATTTTCAAGGTCTCCCCTGAATTTTGATGTTTAGATGTTTATGGGGTACAAATTAGGAGGTCTTGGTAAATATATATTAAGTGCACAATGTTCTTTTTATAACCCGAGCGACATTTTGGGGAAAATACAACAACAATGAAACAAACAGTAAATGACTAATGCTCTAAGTCACCACAGTCAAAAGTTTCTTAATAAAGACCATTTCTGTATTTTTCTTGTCTCTCCTAAAAGCCCTATTATCCACAAATGATCTCATAACAGCATGGTGCTCTATCGTTCTTCCCCATAATGGGTAGATACTTTCTAAAAATGATGGTTTCTAAATTTATTTAGGCTTCTTTCCAAAGGAAAAACAATAATAAATGATATTATCATTTATATAAATATTATATAAATTATAATGGATATCCACTTTAAAAAGATTCCTGTGATTCACGCATCCCTTGGAAACCATACTTTTCTGGCATTGCTCCCGTTTCTGCCATTTTTAAGGCTGAACAGGAACTCTTCCTATATTCCTCTCTCCAGCATGCTGTCCTCCGGCATATATTCGACAAGTTTGAGACTGCATTATGTCCAAGAGCAGCACATCGTGCATCACAATCGCTGCAAGCACGCCAGAGGTCACTCCTTCTGCTGATCACAGGATCCCGTACATGATGGGTAGAGAGATCAAACACAGCCCCATTAAAAGCACATGAAAAATAATTCTACTCCTCAAGAAGATGAAAGAGGGAAAGCTCTGATAGAAGAAGGGCATGTTTCGGTTTGTCTCTCACGTCCCAACAAATGCTGACACTTTGCTAGAAGAAGGCCGGATGTTATGCTAATCGCACACAGTGCCGTGTTTGAGTTGTTAACAAAGTGAGAGATAACATGGGGATTTTCTAGGCTGTTTGAGCTTCACTTTTTAAAAAATGGGGAATGAAAAGAACAGACCAAGGACACCAAAGTTTCCAGCGTAAATGACTGGTGTTACTTTGTCCACTAATCATGTTCACTTGTATATTGATTCCTAAAAGTTTGTAATGACTTTAGGATTCACTATATGTCCTAAAAGGAGATCCAAAGAAGCCAATTAAACTTAAATTATTTGAGAAGAGTGATCCAAAATTATACTCACCATCAAAAAATAGTTGCACCTAGAAGTAAATGTCAGATTGCAATACTATTCAGAGAGAAAGATAAATGTCACCGGGAACAATAAATGATGAATTAAGACTGACGTGGACAATATTTATTGACCCACACATTCAGAGGTAGTGTCTCTGTTTTGTAATATAGTTGTAGAGGTTCCTAATGGTGTCCTGTGATAATCCATCCCATGCAGCTTGAATATACTTACACAGTTCCTGCTGATATTGCAGTAGATGTGGAGGTGGAGTGACAACAACTATTCCCATGGATTGGTTGGTTGTCTACACCAATACAAAAGCAGGACTCACCACTGAAGATGACCCGCTGCCATTCCAAGTCAGCCATGGCGGTCTGGTACAACACCACTGCAAGTCTTTGGTGATGTTGACTTCATGTTAAGGGCAGGTGTTGGAACGGTCTGCATGCATGTAGTCCTGGGTTGTGCAGTCATTTGCCAATGGTGCTGGCAGTAACAGGATGACTCATGGAGGGCATCACTGATCACTGAATGTCCACAATCGTGGCTGTTGGGTAAATTAGGTACAATGATACCCGTCTTTGATTAAATCACATGATGCAACCGAGCATGAAACATTCATATGTCTTACTATGTCAAACCTACCCACCAAGTTCGATTCCTTTTGGTTGATTCTTTCTGAGTACAACTATTTGTAAACCTATGTTTTTAAGGGGCGTATATCGTTGGTTTCAGTATCTGGTCTGACTCCCTTGTGCAGTAATAACTGCTGTAGCATTTTTGATATATGTTTGTCAGTGCCACACATCAGCTGTGATGAAAATTCAGAATTCAACAATTATGGCATAATTATAATAATTATAGCTGTCCTGGTCCATATGAAACATAAATGGCTCCAATCATGGTACTACCACCACCATGTTTCATGGATGGGATGGGTTCCTATGCTGGAATGCAGTATTTTCCTTTTTCCAGAGGTTCTACTTTTGTTTTATCCATTCACAAAACATTTTTTTCCAGCAACCTTCTATCTTGTCCACGTGATTGCTAGCAAACAGCAGATAGGCAGCAATGCTGTTGTTGTAGAGTCCTGGTTTCCTTTGCCACCCTGTCATGCACACCATTGTTGTTCAGCGCTATCCTGATGGTGGGTTCATGAACATTAACATTAGCCACTGTAAAAGAGGCCTTTACTTGCTTAGTTGTCCTGTGCTCTTTTGTATCCTCGTGGACTGTTACACATGTTACTTTCAAAGACCACTTATGGAGAAGGTTACAATGGTCTTGAATGTCCATCATTTGTACACTGTCTGTCTGACTTTGGATGGAAAGAGTTTTGTAACCTATTCATGCAGAAATATAGAAAATTCTAAAAGGTTTACAAACTTTTAACCACCACTGTATATCAGGATAGGATTCAGCTTGATTTTGTTCACATAATCAGCAACCTTGCATTTGGAAGATCTGACCGATGGTGTGTGATGTGGCTTAAAGTGTTATTCATCAGACAGGAGTTTTGATAAAAAATTCAGACATATATAATTCAGTGTATTTGGATGCAAAATTCCTCATGGATCTGGTTTATAACTCATTTACTCACTCACTCACTCATTTACATAAATACTTGGTCCAGTCTAAACGCATTCAGTGAATTTTAAGTCCCTATTATGCACCAAATTGAGAGGTAAGCCTGGCTTTGAATCCATAGCATTAAATTCTTACGTCAGTTTTGCCCAGACAGTATAAAGGGTACTATATTGCCATTGCTTAACTGGCCATCTCAAGCCTTGGGTTCAGTTTGAGCAATTCAGGTAGGCTAAGTTCTGGGAGAAGCAGGTAGATGAACTTCCAGGAATTCTAAATAGCCAGCGGGTCTGTGCGGAATCTGAAATGCGCCAGAGTGCAGCTTCCGAAAGAAACCTGTAACCATAGCAATGGAGGTCAATAAATCATTTCAGGCAGATTGTGACACATTTGATGGTGTCACTTTTGAAGGAGCATTATGCATTAAAACGTAACATGAGATTCCTTACCGTGATGTCAGTTTGGACAGATAAACCCAACATATGGATTTATTTCCATTCTGCTTGGACCAAACAGGATAGATATTTTTGGTTTGAGGAGGATGCAAAGAAAAATTGACTGGAGAGATTTCCATTTCCAATGGCCAGATGTACGTGTTGGTTGTATCCAAAACAGCCGGCAGCTACCTTGATGCTTTGCTGCCTGTGCTGCCTAACAAGTCAGTGCCACAGAAACCAGGATGTTCACCATGTCAGCGCACATGTTTTCTGCTATTCTTCTTAACTGCTTCAGTGCTGACACATAGCATTATGGAATATTTAAGTCAGTGAAGGATACATCTATCCTGCCTTCATAAAACGGTCAAATGGAGGAAGGAACTTCAGCAGGCAGCGTTCTATACAAACAGTAGATTCAGACATGACTGGGTGCCTTCCTGCCCCAGGATATTGTATAAGTAGGCAGGATTTATGACATTTCAGACACAGCTGTTGTTTGTACAAAGTCAGTCCTGTTGATTCCGTTGCAATTCCATGGATTTTTCCAAATTCCTGCATAATTTAGTAGGATATGTAAACAAAGCGCCCCGCGAGCAAGCCAGAGGCAACAGTGGCACGAAAAAACTTGTGTACGGAAGAAACCTGGAGAGGAACCAGGCTCAAGAGGGGAACCCATCCTCCTCAGGTCAATGGCGGTTGAAGACAGAAAAACAGGAAAAGGAGCTTGGAACATCAATTAGATACACTCTGATTTATCCAGGAGGCACTAATTGCAAGAGTAGAGCCAACTCATAGGTTCTCTTTTTAAGTGAGAGATAGAGTTCATGATCAGTGCCAGATGCTGGCGGCTCTACTGTGGTCACTGTAGTCAGTCTATTCCAGTAGATCTTGAGAGGCTCCAAGGTTTTAAGGATGTTAACAGAACAGGAGCTATTTGCAGGTTAAGGTAACACCAGGAATGACATGCAGGACTTTTTTGTAAATTTGAAATTGTGTTCTGTTTGTTATAGATGAATTGGCAGTGCTCGCTTGAATAATTAGCAGAACCTAACAGGAAATAGAAGTAGCGCTCCTTTGGGAGCCCTTGAATACGGATAGCTGTGAAATTGACACTTGACTTCTAGAAAAGTGGTTCCCAACCCTGATCCTGGAGGACCTGCCCTGTCCATTTTGGCGTTTTCTCTGCTCACACACCTGATTCAGCTAAACTGCTAATTAACAAGCCCTTCCTGAGCTGAAGCTAGGGTTTCTCCAGAAACTATGTTTAACAGCGTGATTGTTGATGTGATGAATCATTATAGGAGCATTTTATAGTAATGAACTGCGGTAATTCTTTCAAATGTATAATGCATACACCTTGATTTTAGATCAAAGGGACCCAGAAAAAGACTTGTACAACTCTCAAGGAGAGTGAAAAAGAAACAGTGGAAAAAAACGCATAGTGCCTTCAAACTCAATGCTAGTGCCAACAAATGTGCCACATATTCTTATCATTCCCTCCAGTTTCACCACGGCATGTTTGATGTCAGACTCGTATCCCTCCTTCTTTGATCATCTTGGCAGGGTCCTGGCAGCTACCATTTCTTTGCCATAGCATCTATCTGTAATTACTGTTATGTGGGGTCAAAAAGGTCATAACAGTAGCTCTTAATGGCTTAATGGAGTCTTTGCAGTTTCCCGGGTAACCTTTTCTCACTCCATTGTAAGACAACCCACCGCTGTGGCAACATCCAATATCCCTTTTGCTTTGGGTCATGATAAGAATCTCCCTCATTTCCCTGTCTTCTCCTTTCATATGTCCTCCTTCCCAGGCATTACCATTCTTTCATGTCATCAGTATCCACTACTGCATATTTCTGAAACCTCTACATGTTATATTCCCAATAAACCTAGAATAAACTGCACTGAAGGGTCTAAAGGCACAACACATGCATCCTGCTGTCAAAGGAAACCCTAGCCTTGCTCGGTAACCTAATGTAATTATGTTCAACACCAATGAAAAGCTTTTCCCTTTTATGTATGAATCTTTAACCCTTAACAATTCAGGCCATGTTTTTTATGGCAGTTTGAAATACAGTAGCAAACAGTTACATTTCTGGAAACATTTTACATGAGGCATCTGGAAAGTAGAAATGGACTGTATTTCAGGATGCCCCCTGTTGCAGTCACAGGTGTTCAACTGAAAATGCACAGCATGTAATTTTTATCTAAAATCATTACTAATAAAATGTGATGCACTGGGGCAGCTGTGCATGAGCTTAATCACCACGCTTAAAGCAGTGGCAGGTAGCAGGGTATAAAGCTTCCTAGTATTGGCCTGTGGAGCAGTGGAACGGTGTTATCTGAAGTAATAGTGCAAATTCAATACTTTTGGAATGAGTTGGAATGATGTTTGTGACCTAATGATGCGTCGAGTTTGCAATGGAGCCAAATGTGATGGTTTAGCGGACATGTCAGGCATTCAAGAAGGTTGTGTAGGAGGAGGTGGTGGTAGGGTGCATGGCAACACTGCGTGTCCTTCAAGCCATCACAGACGATGGTGTGTGGAATGATTGAGACTATGAATATTCTAAAGCCTTTGCTGCAGGGAGACTAAGGAGTGTGGCTGGAGATGGTGGTGTGCCCCCTATCCACCTCAGGAACCTGGGATGGTTATTGTTGAATTGGGGGTGGGGAGGCTACGTAGTGTCTTACTTCTAGTTATGGATATTTTCATCGAATTTTAAGACATGTCCACTAGATATAAGATAATTTTACTTAATAAGATATATTTTTGCTATGCAAGGATTAAACAAAATAATGTTCTATCTATCTACAGAGCGAGAGAAAGGAGAGAGTAGTTGAGTAGCTGACATTGATCATGGATTTTATGATCAATTTGTAGTAATTATAACAGTACTGCTTGAGGCTTTAAGGCTGATCCCAAAAACGCCATTGATTGTAAGTCATTTTGTACTCAGGACAGTAATCCTAATTTGACAAACAGATCAATTGACTGATGCTCTGTACGGCTACATACAGCTTCATACAGCTAACAGTGGGGTTTATGGATGAGGGTTAAGCAGAGAGAATTTGTGTTAGTCTGCGTTGCAGAACAGGCCATCCTGCGGTCAGTTTGGGGCAGAAAAGAAGACTTCTGCATGTATTAAATGTGTATTCATGCATTCTCTTTGTTCTAGGCCACTGCGCCCGCGCCCGCGCCCACATGCGAGAGAGAGAGAGAGAGAGAAAGGAGTATGGATATGAGCAAAGGAAAGGAGAGGCTTACCCTGAGAGAGAGTTGAAGTCCCTTTTGGAATAAGATATTCAACTGATCATTAGGTTCAGGGGTCTTTCCGTTTGGATGAGCAACTTCGAGGAATGTTCAAAAAATAAGAGTGTTTGATTTGTAGAAACCCCTTTTTATCTAACTAGCATTTTTGATTTATCCTTTGCCACGAGAACCATCTCCACGTGTACATGTGTGAGACGTTTCGTTTATGGAAAATGGACAGGAATATCGAGGACAGTTAAGGAGGCAGTAGTCAGGAAGCGATCTATCTCCATAACAGAAATGCATAAACATTTGAATGTTTAAATGAATTTGTAAATGTTTAAGCTGGACTGTTGCATTTACCATACAACGAATACCGGAACAGAAGTGTTTGACAATTTTACCATAACTTATCCCTACCAATCCCTCCTTCATAAATCTACACTTCAAATAGTCACAGTTCTTTAGAGAAATGAGTGTAGGGATATTCAATGGTAATGGCAAATAAGAGCGACAGGGAGAGAATAAACAAACGAGGTTTGAAGTGGCTCTGATATGTCTGCCTCTCTTCAAGCGCACACACACATTCAAAAGAAGGAAAAAGATAACAATGTTTGATTACAGCATCTTTTTTTAAATATCTTTTTTTTGCCATTGTCCACAAAATCTATTTCCCTGAGACATCATCTGATTGTACTGCATGCATAAAGTAACCAGTAATCAAATCAAAATGATTAAGTCCATGTTTCCACGATATCGTATAAACTCGTTCTGCTGTTTAAAAAGAAAAAAAAAAAAAAAGTACTCCACCATCAAAAATAGCCACACTTCCACAAGAGCTAACAACATGAAAGAGATAGATCTATATTTATTACACATTAACCTGCCCACCAAAGTACAGTATCTGCAATTTGTGACCAGACAACACCCCTCCATGCAGCAGGCTGTCATCTCGGTTCAAAATATCTGTATAGCCTTAGTGAACTAAGTGCATTATTAATGTCTAGATCCTGTATATTATGCTGCGGAGCAGTAAAACTGCATTCTCTGGAGTTTAATAATGGCATTGATAAAACTAGAGTGGCACTTGTGATGCAGAACTTTTCAAACAACATCAGTAGCCGACCACATTATTGTTTTTTGAGGATAAATGCAATCAAATCTTTACTGCAGCATTCCAACAATGTAAAGGCTATGTAACTTTGGCTTCACATGTAAAGAAAATAGGAAGCAAAGAATCTCTGGAATTATTTTCATCTCTGGGATGTTAATTATTCGATCTGCAAAAAGGTTAACTCTATGTCTGAATCATAATCTTTCCCTCTTGCCTTGGATAATGGATCTCCATCTCAGTCAGCGATAAACTACACTAAAAATACGGCTGACGATCGTTTGTAAAAGTACATTGAACAAAAGGATTTGCAACAAATTGCCATATTTAAGCTATTTACAAAGACACAGTCAAGGCACTATACAATTGTTTGAGCAGCACCCTTCTTTCAGAGGGATTTAGGTGCTCATTAAGCATACAAAGTGCGTTAACCAACTTTACCCTGATGTACAATCTAGAACAGCAGTGGTTTACTGGCAGTGGTTCTTAATCCTGGTCCTGGAGTATCAACACCCTGCCTGTTGCAGTGTACTTTCTCTGCTTGTTAAGTAGTTCATTATTTGCAGCAGGTCTGACAGCAAGGGAAACTACAATGTGCAGGGCTGTGGTATTCTATGACCAGAATTGAGAATGCATGTACAATAATCTGATAAAAGGGTGAACCTGCACAGGATTATTATGCTTCCGTATTATATTTGGGATATCAGAGCTGTGCAGAGTAGAACTGTTTTTATATTTACATTGAGTAAATATATTATTTATTAATAGTGCTGATGTTGTCAGTGATAAAGGGCCATGTTGGGACTCTGGTAGAGATACATATAACCATCACAGAAAAGTCGCTTTGCCACACCTTCCATGTCTCGAGGGACCTGCGTGGCCAGCTCAGCAAGAGGCATAGTGAGGTAGCGCTCCACTTCTGGACACTCTTTAACCTGCGGTACATTATAGCCGTTTTGCTCACCTAACAATGGAACAGAACAAAGGAAATATATACGGTTAAAATATGAAAACACACAAAAAAACAAAACAAAACAAAAAAACATTGATGATAATTGCTTTTATTATTTATTATTCAATACATAATGGAATCATACTTTCATCCATGATTTAACTGAATTGATGCTTTCGGTACAATTCAGATTTTTGGAAAAATAATATTCTGATTATACAAACTGAATAGAGGTGTGTCAAGCTTTTCTAAATTCCCCTCCTTCAGATAGAGTACTGAGCAAAACACCTACAGTGTTTACACTTGCATCCAAGTTAAGTTTCTTTGTCTTGTCAAGTTACATGCTGTGTTTAAAAAGCACAAATCCTTCACAAAGGACACAGTTACATTTTAATGTACATTTTAATCTGTACATTTTAATGCATAGGGACAGTTCATTTGGTGAAATAAAAATCTATCATGGGTTGGGAAAAATAGCACAACATGGAGGCTGTGCAAAAGTTATGGCACATTTTATATTTTTATTTTATGTTTGTTTTTATCAAAGTGTTAAACTGAACATTGTTTGGATATGTATGTCAGCAGTAAGTGTGTTTTGCCAGTTAAAAGAACACTATATAACATATATATAATGTATTAGCATACAAATAAACATGAATACATTAAAAGTAACAAGAACTACTTTAATTTAATTAGGCACTGTTTAACTAAACTAGATACTGAGCGAGAGTGACAATTAATAACAGAATGGCGCTAGAAAGGTTCTGGAAATGATTAAATGAACACACTGACATACATAAAATATGTTTCTCATTCTTACATTATTTACTGCTCAGCTAAACAGCTTAAAGTATTTATTTGTTTCTTTCTTTCAAGTGGCTAAACTTTTTATACAGTGCTGTAGGTGCATCTTGATAATTTTTTTTACACAATGTCTTCCACAAACACCCTGCTTGCCTCTTGTTTCCCTTTTTCTGATAAAAAGCCAAAAACAGCAAACTACTCACCCAATCGATCAGCCATGCTATCAAAGAAGACCCAGTCAGATTTTTTTGGTCCGTGTTTGACGAAGGAAACGTAGTGGCTGGTCTCTATGCACAGCACAGCGAACAGCTCCAGTTTTTCTCGTGGAAGAGTGCAAGGGGGTCCTCCAGGTCCCCTCACGCGAAGGAAGCCCTCGGGGAGATGTAGAGTAGTAGGCTTATGGGCTTGTCGGCAATGGTGCAAATGGACCTGAGTGTGATATTTACATGCAATAAAGGAGTATTTCAGAAAAAGAAGATTTGAAACTCAGATTAAAGGAGATTCAGGACGTTAATATTAACGTTATAGGTTATCAACCAATTCAAGGTAAACCACGTGAAGATAGATCATTTAAGGATATGTAAGACAGACACTGGTGCAAATTATGGGTGGTGGGGCAGTTTTTTTAAATACTATATATAACTATAAACACAGTCATATTAAATTATCATTGCAAGTGCACCAAGCTGAGCCAAAAAGTGTCTCTGTCAGTATGCTAACAGATTACTTTACTACCTCTTGTTTATTTGGGAGCACTACCAATGTTATACTGTAAGTTTTTGTTTCAATGTTGACATATAAAGCATTATAATGAGACTTTTGATGCCTATTCTTACGTATTTTTGGGTGGTATTAGCATTAGCAAACTTTTAGGTGTATATAGGCTATAGCCCCGAGTATGACTTTCTCTGCTCTTCACATAAAATTTTCACCACTGAAAACTAACCTGAGCTGAGCATGTGTCACAGAAATGTTTGAATCCTGTATTGCTGAAAACTGAATCTCCAAAGCACTCGGTGCATTCAAAATGTGCCAGCTGTCCACAGAGCACACACTGCTGAGGACCTGAAACATACAAATAAACACACATGCACACAAGACAGACACGTATTGGAGGGAGCATCGGCATAATTAGAAACTATTAAGAAATCAATCAATAGGCATGCCCACCATTGGACAGAAGGGCAGTGATGTCCAGCTCCAGTGACGGAATAATTTTTGGGAACATTTTAAACTGCTTCCCAGAGCGGGGCATGGTGAGGATCAGGCAAGAGGGCACCTGGAGTTAGAAAGGTAAAAATAGAAGATGAAGGTGATCAAAAGTTAAGACTGAAAATCCTCTTTGTGACTGTTACACTTTTTACTGTATTTCAAAAGAAGGCTTTTTAATAATTGATGCATCATAACCTAATTTTAATTAATATTTAAAAAAGAGAAAGAAAATGCACTATTTAGCTTTTTTCCCTGGGAATATGTCACACTGCCACACACAAGTGTGGGTAACACTACTTTAGGAATTCTGTTGTACAACCCACCCTGTGTATTAATCTTTAAGCAAAATGTATTGTGTTGGCTTTTGTTCATTTGAGCTGAATATTTAAGCTGACCACAAGCTTTCCACATAGTGTTTCTTTACAATCACAGGACCACCACAGAGCAGGTGCATGTCGGTGGTGGAGCATTATCTGCACTACAGTGACACTGACGTGGTGGTGGTGGTGATAGTGTGTGTTGTTCTGGTGTGAGTAGATCAGACACAGCAGTGCTGCTGGAGTTTTAAACAAATGGACTGAGAACAGTCCACCAACCAAAACTAGCCTGCCTCCTGGGCAGCATCCTGCAAAAACTGATGAAGGACTAGAGGATGACCAACATAAATATATACATATATACATATACTAGATCTCTTAGAAACTTGGCAGGACTCTTCAAACAGCAGATGGCTACAAGAGCACGCTATGCATCGTGCATCGAGCATCGTGTTACTGGATGACCGACTTCATTTCAGTAAAAGCTGTCCGATTTTATAGACAGCAGTGTGTTATACAATTACATAACAATATACACTGCATTGTGACGTAAACCGTATCATGTAACTAACATGCTAACATGCTAATTCCACAGTAGCCTATTCTGGTGAAATGTTGATAAGGAACCACAAATTGTGGACTGTGACTTCAATAGTGACTCAGTCCATAAATGCTGAAAAACTGTAATCCTTCCCCAACTTCTCAGCTAACCTTCTGCACATGACAGGGCTCTTATTAGAAGGTCTTAGTTACTGTACTTCCTGAGGCTACTACTTCAGACTACTTTCTGGCATCTGCAGTGACACCTCAATGACATTCTATGCAGATATACAGCACCATCTACAGGACAAAGATTCCCTGCTTTCCAGTAAGAACACCTACACAGACAAGTACGCAAAGAGCAAAATGGACCATAGATCACACACGTCAGGCTTACTTCTGCCAGTTTAAGGCCATTGTTGTAGAAAGAGTGCTCCAGCAACTGCTGAACCGTTGGTAAAACCAGAGAGTTGTTGTAATCCACAAAGATTTGGTAAAAGTAACTAGTTTGCACCTTCCCTCCGAATGTCTGTCTGTAAAAATCATGTAAGCAAAATAAGAGGAAGATTTAAATATGCAAATGAACATTTTCTTTTGTTTTAAGAGCAAAAAAGGAAACACTAAAGCAACACAGATGGACAGACAGACCTACTTATGCGATGCCCTACTTACAGTTTGAGTGGCGGCTCTAGTGACAGAATGTCTTGCATGATGAGAGTGAGAAACTCTTCTGGATCTGTTTGCAGGGGTGAACACACAAGTTATTGTGCTGAGATCATCTTGAATATATATTTGCTTGTGTGCCAAAACGATGACTTTCAAAATGAAAACAAACCCTTATCTTCGGTGGTCTTTTTCTCAATGATCGTTAATTAATTTAAAAATAATTAAATAATTTATGATTCTATTATGTATATGTTATCCATGTTATATATTATTATGACTGATTGTATCACTCCACTACATGTAACTAGTCTTACTTTCTACCCCACTACACAGTTAAAAAAAAAAGATTGTTCTCAAAGAGTTATTTGGCAAAGAAAATGGTTCTATGAATAATGAACACTCAAAGAACTCTTTACATGATTAAAAGGTTCTATATAGAACCAAAAAGGCTCTGCTAAACTAAAGTGGAACCCTTTTTTCAAGAATCAAAGAAAATTTTTTTGGAAGGTTGTTTTTTGGAAAAGTCTGTGGTAATGTAAGAGTTTGGATGGGGAAGTAAGTTAAAATTATGAAATACTGAAAATAAAACCTCTTTCTAACTGAAACTAAATTTTAGTGAAACTAAAATTATTTTGTAAGAAACAAGTCACAATAATATCACATAAATATATTAGCTACAATGATCCTCTCTGATCCTTTTACTTTTATTTTTTTTATAAATATAGTTTAAATAAGTGCTTTAATGCAAGTATAATAATGTATAAAAAAAGAATAGCATACTTTACACAGAAAATCTCAAATTAAAAGGTGCGTTTGGAACGTGTACATATGCATTATGATTTAATCATTATGCATCATATCATACAAATCTTACCCTTTTCATCTGTGGTGTAGCTAGGAGAGTGGCCTCGATCCTGCAACTGCTGGCGAAGCTTCATCACACTGCGGTTAGCTACAAAACCCTCACTACAAAACACAGACACACGTTAACTGATCCTTCCAGATATAGTAGGTCTGAAGATGTTTCTGTCAGTCACTCTCATAAGGAACACACAGACATGGACATGTTTTATCATAGTAAAGCATCAACCAGGTGTTTATGGCTAAACATGTATTATGAATGTAAAAAGTGCTTTGTGCCAAGCTTACCTGCGCAGCGGACACACAATTTCCCTAAGAAGAGTTTTCTGGATGGGCTCCCCATTCTGCTTTGTGCTTTTATATAGCAACGAGTCCAGTACTGATGAACAGGAAAACAGACTAGAACAGAGAAAGAGGTTGCAAATAGTAAACCAAAAGATTCCCTCCTTTTCCTTATACGGAAAGTAGGAAAACATAAAATTTTTGGTGATGTCACAACAACATAATTACAAATATCCATCTATATAGCAAAAAGCCATTTACGCACATTTATGTAGCAGTTATAAAAACTGTTTCAGTCTGGATTGTTTTAGAATCAGGGGGCTTTGAGAAAATGCCAATAGCATGGAAATTCTGCACCTTTCAGCCTACAGCAGTATATCCCCACCCATTTATGACCAAAGTATAAACCTGCCTTGCTTTTGAATAAGGAACAGTATGGTGCAGAAAATCAGAGGACAACTCGTTTACATATAGTAGTTTGAGTAGGCTACCCAACAAAAATAGGCTGTTCAGTTCTAAGGGAGAAAGAGGTTGGAAAGTGAGTATGTAAGTTTTCTTTTTAACAGTTTTGGCACACAAACATTAAAAGTGGACCTGAAAATGTATGACCCATTCAAAGTCAATGAAATGGATACACATGCACTAAAATGCATGTCTATAATCAAATGCAAAGAGAATAGCGTAACAGAAACAGGGCTAAATACTGCAGAAAAAGGCACATAGCAATATCCAGCACTCAGAAAATTCACCCAAGCGTATTATTCTTATTTGAAATTTGGCACTGAAATTGTTTATTTGGAGGGGAACTTAAAAGTTGTACATCCATAGTCTCATTAATAAAATATAACAATTAGATTTCATGATAGCTCACTAGGGCAGCAGGACGCATCATATTTGGATTATACTGTATTGCCATATATTATAAATGCTCCATGCCTAGCAATATATTAAAACACTCGTGAATGAATACTGGTCGGCATTATTTTAAAAAATTATTTAAGTTTGAAAATGCGGCTCCCTTGATTCAAACACTCACAGAAACTCACTGGATCATCTTAAACTGGCTACAATGCTCACATTAGCACAACAGAAACCCCATATATTTGTATAAGAGTTCATATAGAGCGAAGGCCTTATATAAAAGAATACTTTAAAAATGTGTTGAAACCTGAAAAGAGCAGAGTCCATGTAGCAGGAGTTACAGTGTCCTTGAATACCCTTCATCCTACCAACCAGAACGTTCATCACATCCTCAGATCTAACAGGTGGAATATTAGCCTGCACAGCAGATTTCTCCAGCCCATCATGATCTGTAATATAGATACATACATTAAATCACTCACACTTCCATGTTACACATAATACGGCTTAGAAAATGAAACTGGGTAAGAAAAAAGACATACCGAAATGTCCATTTAATGCATTGTCACCCAGAAAACGAGCGTCAGGCCGACAAGAGGCATACTTTACAAATAGGCCACGTTTTGATGGACAAATGAAAAACCGTATATTTTTGAATGTGCCATCACTCACACCATATTCCTCTTCCTAAAACAGAGAAAAGGCGTCTGCACTTTACCAAATGAGCAGAAGAGCGAATGATCAGTGAAAAACAAACTGTTTAGTATCATTGTTGTATATTAGTAAAGGGAATTTCCCAAAAGGGAATATTTCCTGAAGTTAACAGAAGAGGTCAGTATTATTCAGTACCAGTTCCAGTCCAGCCATGAGATCAGTCTTTCCAGGGAGATGGCCTATCCAGCGGACAGTTCCATAGACAGGTCCTTTTGCCAGATCCACTTCCACCATGGAATTCATGGTTATGTGTTCATTTCCTCCCAGAAATTTTACCATTTCTGGGTTTTCAGATATGTCCATGTTTTCTGTTTCATCTTTAAATAAAATATTAAAGTTACAAACCAGGAAGCTGTTTTATTCATTTGAACACTGTATCCCCTTTAACTGGGACATTCACTGTTACATGCTACTGTGCAAAAACAGATGTCTTTAAGATCATTATACTGTCATTACCAGGCCAATACAAAAAGAAAAAAAAGGAATGCCAACCTAATTATAAGCTAAATAAATTACAAACAGTTTGCAGCTACAGAAATGTCACTTACCTTTCTTTAACTCTTCCTCTTTAAAAACAAACTTCAATGGGACTGTTAACTCTCCTCCGTCTCTACCATTTTCATCCCTTTCCTGTGAACAAACAGCAATCAAGCTTGAGATTCAACACCAAAACTGCTTCCTATGTCCCTCCTTTCTTTAAAGGATAGAGTAGTGACTTACTGTTGAGATCATCACCATGCCTGTTTCCTTCATTAGCTTCACAACCATGCCATGGCGTCTTTCAGCACTGGTAATATACACTACACGGTCCCCAAACGAGAACTGCTCATGGTCGGATGCTTTGGAATGGGCTGGTTTGATTCTATTGAAGGGGGCAAAAATACCACAATTCTTCTGACATTCAAAATATGTTCTGTAACTGTATCTTCCATCACACTGGCCTTTTCCCCTGTCTTCTCCCTAAAGAAGGCATTGCAACACTTTAGTGGATTACTCTCATCATGCAGCAGCTCACTCAAGCACATATGGAACAAACTAACACTCCCACCTGCAGTTCAACTCCAAAGAATACACCTCCTATGGGATCCCGTATTGGATTTGTGAGCATGCCGATGTATCTAACCACTCCTTTGAGCCATTCTCCGTTTTGCTCCACTGTAACTTCAGAATCTTTAACCAAGTTCACTGCCTGGTCCAAATTCGTTAATAGCATGAATTCCTTCAGTCTGTCTTCGTGTGTCTCAAGAGCTAACAGGAGCTCTGCCTGTTGTACCGTCAGTCGGTTCAGAACTTTATAAGGCAGGTCATAATCCAATGCAGAGCCTATTGGTATCACAGGTATAGTCTCTTTCATCGGCCTCACTCTTGAAAGCCTGTCCTCATTTATGTGACAAATCTGACCTACACGGATCGGTATATAGTGGGTAGTTGTTGCAGTGATGATGAAATAAACGTTCTTGCTCTTGTGGGCCATTCTTAGAAGCTGACACCTGTAAAAACCAAGACATGCATGTTATTTTAAGGTTTAAATGGTGACATCGTTAATCTAAACTTGTACGTTGCAGATGGTCCACATTCTTTTAGTTCCTCTTCCATTACTTTACCGACAGTGTTTTGTTTTGGGAACCAGACCATGAAGGAAAGTGAAAGTATAAAACCGCCAAGTCAACGTATTAAATCACCTGTTACGTTTAATAATAATAAAAACAAAAACAGTTTGGCAAACCACTGATAACATGTATAAAAAGAATAGTAATGAAAGGAAACATATATGTGTCTCACTCTACAGCTGCATACAGGTGCTCAGCTTACTTTCGTTTTGTTGTGCTGTTCAAATCGTGGGTGTTTTCAATAAGCCGAGAACTTCGAGAATACAGCCGTCGTGTGTGACTTCATTACAAGTCATTTCAACAGTAGAGATCCGGGGGAAACCTACACGACCAGCGAATGTCATAAATCTGTTTTAAAGGAATTTCCGTCCCCTTTCCAGTCAACCACTCCAACGAGCTGCTGCCTCTGCCAGAGTACGCCAGAGTCCGACTCAGTCCTCTGAAATGTCTGATACTTATATCATACGGCACGCTCTGGTGGTAGGACGAGCGTATGTAGATCGTGTAACTGGAGCATGCTGCGTCATCAGCACGAGCCCCGGGCGCCGTTTGATTACGAATGTGTTTTGGATCTAAACATGGCAGAACGCGAAGCTCTACAGAGAGAAATCGAGCAGCTTCAAAGTAAGCCAATTCATGTAACGTAGCCGCCAACAACTTGTTACGCTGTTACAGTGTTTTGTGTTTTTTGTCTGACATCAACGCTGTATACCCACTTTTCATAATCGAGACCGTATATTCTTCTTCAGGCTCATCTGTGGCTACGCTTTTTTTTAACTGTTACAGATCACAATATAACTCGATTCTTTAACTCGTTTTTTTTAAGCGTGTCTAAAAAACTCTTACTTCAGTATCTTTAGGCGCCTGTCGTGCTAGAAATTGTAACTGAACTTGTTTTCAGAATGTAACGGTTAGCTGTTACGTTACATGTGCGGGGACACCTGGTTTAAATTCAAATCGACGGATATTGACCAGTCAACAGGATCATACAGCTTCTTCTTATTATGGGATGTAAGCCAAGTAGTTTTATTGTCAATACCTCAATATGTACAAGACATACAGAGATAATTACTTTACTCTCTGACCCAAGTTGCAGCACATAAACATTTAACAATAAATAGATTACAACTAAAGCGAGAACAAGAGTATTTTGAATGTATTAAACGCTAAACATAAAATAGACGAAGGCAAGACATACGATAGAATAAAATAAGGACCCTGAGATAAACATAATAAAACAGTAAGACACTAAACCTAAATCCTACACACTGCTCCTTTAATCCAAAAAGAGAGTGAGACACTAAGAGACTAGATGCAGGATACATCTGCGTCTAGGTGTGGGTAATCTAATAATCCATTGTGACATAGGCGTAGATGTGTATAATATGGCGTGTGCTGCGCCTATCTCTCTGTCTCTTTCTCTCTCGCTCTCTCTCTGGATTAAAGGAGCGGTGTGTAGGAGTTAGGATAGGTTGTCTATTAGAAGAAATAAATGGTAGTATGCAAAACTATGTTTTCATTTCGGCTTAACTACTTGTAACAACAACTTTCTGTTGTTAACTTTCAAATGAGCCTTTCAAGTCTACATTGGAGCTGCCATGTAGAGCCACAGTGTTCCTACTGTAACTCAAAATGAACAAACCACACACTGCCTGTACAGTGTCTTTCACCATTTGTGTTATTATACTGAATTTTTGGCTTGGATTTGGTGGTGGTGTAGATGTAGAATTCAATTAAATTCAGGCTCCTTCTCCAGTGCAGTTAAATAATGTGTGCAAAGACAATAGACAAAAACAATGTGTGCATACAGTACAGTATGTAGCACAGTATCAGTAAGTATGTGGTTTAAACAGTATGTATTTATAAAGTGTACAGTGCAGGTGGGAAAATAGCAGCTTAATGTTCAGTAACAGCCAAATGCTTTGTACAGAAAGGAGGAGAATATTATGGTAGCTTTGTGGATGAAACTCCATTATGCAACCTCACCACGCAAGGTTGATGCACTGCTCCTTTAATATAGAAACCCATCTCTTTGAGGAATAAAAAAATCTGCTCTCTCATAGGACTGTGGATAAAAAAAAAGACAAGGTGAGGTGGGTGATGGAAGAGGAGGGACAACTCCTCATAGTATTAATGCATACTTCTCATTTACACTTATCATCAAAAGAATTGCTGCACACAGAAGGAAGTGTCGGGTTGCAATGCTATTTGGGAGGGAAGATAAAGGTAACCAGAAACAATAAATAATGATAAGTTTAGACTGGTATGAGCAATATTGATTGGTGTCTCTCTGTATGGTGTCGGACCTCCATGTTCGCTAATACAACATGCCAGACGTCTCGGCATGGAGTTGTAGAGGTTCCTAATGGTGTCCTGTGATAACCCCTCCCATGCAGCTTGAGTATTCTCACACAGTTCCTGCTATTTTTGTGGTAGTGTCATAGGTGCAGCGACACCAGGCCTTCTGGATGTGTAATGTGTGACAATAAACTGTTCATCTTGGTACTGGCCACGGTCCACACACAGATTCGTTTGTTAAAGATTTGCTTGTTGCCATTCTCCTGGATCCACTTCCTAATGAACTGGCCTGTGGCTTATTTGAATGAAAGTTGATTTATACATTTTCATTTAGGTTAAAGTTAGAGCTTGAAGTTGTGTGCTTTGACTGCTCTGTGATATTCTTTGTCACTGCTATCACAGGGTTGAAATGACTGAAATTACAGAATGTCTAATGTGTATGCAGTTACACATTTTTACCAGAGACGTCTATAGATTTTCCAAATTTAAATTGCTTTGGTTTAATTTTCTAATCTTTTTTAGTTATTCTGATCTGTGGCTAGTTAAGAATTACCTATATGTATAGACTCTATTTATACAGTTATTTTTAGACTCAAAAACAGAATACCACCAACTAATATTTTGAACAGCACTTGAAAGAAATTATAAAATAGAATTTCTCCATTGCCGAGAATGTTAAGGAACATTAATGACCAAACTTGGCCTGCCCTTGCTTACATCACATGCGTGGCCGAGCGTGAAACTTGAATCATTCGTGTGTCTCTTGATGTCAGACCTGTCACCCAGTTTCATTCCTGTCAGATGATTACTTCTGGGTGCAACTATTTTTTCACAAATGAGTGTACATTCAAAGCTACTAAATTCGCTGGTGTTCAGTGTCCAACTGTTTTTTTTGTTTTTTTTTTTAAGTAAAGTAGTCAATGGTATGTCTTCTGATGTTTTTGGGGCTACTATTTTTTTTTTTTTACATATGTGTTTCAGGTTTTCCTTTATTTTATTATTTTGTTATGTCTGTCTGTTTTTGGAGTGGTGGGTTGTTCATTAATGTAACATTAATTTTACTCAATCGCTTTTTATTTCTTATCAGTTACCTCTGATAATCATGATAAATAGCCCTCATATGGGTTTCAAATTCACACAGAAATGTAATTATAGTGGTAGCTGAGTAATTCAAAGCAGCAGAATCATTTTTAATTGTCCTGGAGTTATTGAACCTACAGAATAATTAAATCTTATTCAAATAGAACATATTTCTAACTTAGTGGTGCTGTTTTTATTGTTTATCTAAAAATAATATAACCCTCATATTCTGCCCTTGCAGATCTTATTAAAGATCACAAGAGAGTTCATGGTGATGCCCCATCAAGCTCAGCTCCATGGTCTTCTCCTAAACGTGGGCTGGCTAGGGGTAGAGGGCACAATCCACGTTACCTTTACTCATATACAGGTGAGCCCCAGCCATATGCATCTCATCCTACTAGCCACTGGAGGAAAACCTACTCTCTTAACAACAAGACCACCAGAGATCCAGGAGGAGGAGCTTCTCAGCCTTATCCGCACAAAACTCAGCATATCAGTTCTGCACCCTCTGTTGCTGGCTCACTTGTGGGCAGTACAAAGCTTGGTGTCGAGAGAACGACAGAGGCCAAGGTTGTTAAAGCCAGTGCAGCACCTTTAGAGAGTATAACCGGAAAGGAATCACTAAGGTCTGATAACAATGTTCCAGCCATTAGCACAAACAGAACAGTATTAAAACCTACAAGGACTAAGACTGAAATTGGAATCAAGCCAAATGTCAACCTTGGGGAATCGTCTTCATTAACTAACAGTCGACAGAGTGAACCCGAAAGGAATACAAGTTTAAATGCCACGTTGAAAGCATCAGATGTGATTTGCAACACAGCTACCTCATTTGACCCTTTGTCAGAAGAGACCCGTGCCTTTAATGCAAAGAAGACTTTAGCCCAACTGCAACCAACACCACAGTTCACCAGCAACATTTCATCCAATAGGACTGTATTAATGGCAGCAGCCTCTAAAGAGTTTTCCTCAGGCCAGACAGTTCCCCCTAAGGCTTGCTCTGGTACGGCTTTAAACCTCAAGCTTAAATCAGACTCAGCTGTACAGGTGCCAACAGTTTCCTCTCCCCATAAGAGATCACAGTTTACCTGGGTGAAGAGTCAAGGGGCTAAGAGCAGCCAGCCTTCTCCAACCTCAGCTTCAGTTTCCACTGCTTCTAGCATGGCAGCCAGCATCAAGCAAGTTCATGGTTCTAATAAGAAGGTACATCGCAGGCCTAGTCTTTCCTCCGGTGCTGTTAGGACCTCAAGGTACTCATGGGTATCAGCTTCCTGCTCTACTACGAAAGCTGCCAAAGTAACAATAACCTCCAAACTGCCAAACAAGCAACTTTCTCCCAAGGCTTCTAATGCGCCTGGAAAATCAACAAAGGATGGACAAGATGGGGTGAAAAAACTCACTTGTAGTCCTTCTCCAACTTCAAAACGGACTAAAGTTAGTGGAAGTACTTCCACACCTCAGGTCAGCCATGCCAATCGGTATTGTTGGAAGGCTGCCACGCAGAACTCTTCTGCAGCTTCAAGTGGGTCCACCCCAAGGTCTTCCCGAAAGGGATCTTTGTATCGATGGACTGCTCAGAAAGAGGGCAAGGATTCAGGCCTTGGATCACATCCGTCTCAAGCCCCGCAAAATCCTTCCACTGTTCATCTTTCTAGTAGTGGATTCAAGCTTAGGAGCAGAACCAAGATCATCAGGAGGCATAGCAGCAGGTATGTATCTTTTTATACCTGTTTAATACTAACACTAACGGTTGTCTCAGTCCTCGGCTCGTTTGAATGGAAGTTGATTTATACATTTTCATTGAGGATAAAGTTAGAGCATGAAGCTGTGTGCTTTGACTGCTCTATAATATTCTTTGTCACTGCTATAACAGTTAACACTTTTCCTCCTAGGAAGGGGGTCTACAGGACAACTGAAATTACAGAATGTCTAATGTGTATGCAGTTACACATTTTTACCAGAGATGTCTCTAAATTTCCCAAATTTAAATTGCTTTGGTTTAATTTTACAATCTTTTTATACAGTTATTCTGATATGTGGCTAGTTAAGAATTCCCTATACGTATAGACTTTATAGAATTTGTTGGATTGCCGAGAATGCTGAGGAACATGCAGATGAAGCGAAGATGTTCCTGTAGATGAGATCTGCTTTTAAGTACAGTGTAAAATTAATTAGCTTGGCCAGCAGGAGGTTGTCAGTTTGGAAGGAATGTGAAGAACATGGATGTTAATAGCTTAATTTGGGTGACAATAATATTGTACATTTTTGTTGCTTCTGGTTTGTTTTCTAAATTGACACTTTTGTCCAAGCTTAGTTTATTATTAATGATGTGTTTTAATATATCATTATGAGATATCGATATGATTTAGTTAAAAGAAAATTTAGTTAGAAAATCTAATTGTGGGGCTCTTACGTAAAGCCTTTATGTGAATAACTGTCTTATTAGAATTTTAGCTTGATCAATATATTGGTTTGCTGATAATATTGGCCAATGTTGAAAACCCATGGATTTATTGAAATAGTCTAGGGTTGAGCAGTAGGATTGATTGTCATTGTTGTAATTAATCACAACAGAAAACCTATTCTGAACATACCATGAATATCAGTATTTCCAAAGCACTGAAAAAACATCATTATAAATAAAGGATAATCTGTTTAAACTGGATTTAGTGCAGTGTAGTCATATGTTGAACAACAGTTATTGTCCTCATAGTGTTTAATATATATGTAGCACCTCGTGGACTTAGCCTGTAGCCTACTCATTTACTCAATCGCTAGCTTGCTTGTTTGTCCACAAGGAGGAGCTATCTGCACTGCAGTATCTTCTGTGAGCATCTAGAGCTGCAGGATGTTTAACATTTGGATTTATAGGTTACTTTGTTCACTGTAGTTCATTTTTGCAAGTAAATGGAACCCTATGAAAGTTTGCAAGTGTGAACATTCAGTGTAGAGGGAACAATCAGTTTTGCAGTGCCAAAAAACTGATAACTCTAGGAGTGTTCATTGGTACGTGAACTTATTTGCTAGATTGTGTGTTGCCTGAAATGACCATTGTGGACATCCAAGAAGTACTTTCTGTGACTTTACAGCAATGATGGAAGGAAATAGTGAGGAAGAGAAAAATACATGATCGTTATCCTGCTGTAGTCCTATATAAAATGCAAGGAGACTGCCTGGGACAAACAGCATGTGTTGGGCCAATTTTAAATGCGCTTTTGTGCACATAAAAACTACATTCACATTGTGTGCTCATTGGCCAATCACAGAAATAGTATAGTTATACTGTGATACTGTGAGCTTGTAAATGCGATTTTATATTTCTGCTGTATTACTCAACATTAGTATAATGTAGTAATGTCATGCGCTGGTAATTAGTGTATTTCCCCAGTCATGTGACCTCACACTGATAAGTTAAAATTTTAAGCATGTAGATCGTCTATTAAAAGGCTTAGATAATCCATAAGAATCATTCCCTGGTTAACTGTATCACAACACTGGAGACTGTTGCACACAGAATATCTTCATGGTTAAAATTAGGGTTAGAGTCAAAAGTTTTTATTTATTTATTTTTAGTCCAAGTCACAACAGACAGCGTAGAGCCTTTAGTAGCAGACCTAACTGTAAGCATGGCCACAAGATGGCAGCAGACTAAAACCTATTGGCTTTTAATCTGTATTTCAGTGAATTTAGGCTCAAGCAGACCATGTCTGATTTACAATCACAACACAGAATACTGTGCACAAACTGCATCTTTTACACAGACATCTCCCTGTTCTCAGTAGTCCTGCTCCAGAGAGGAAACCTGGCCTCTGTGTGGTGACTTTGAGGAGTCGGTACTCGTTGAGGAGGAGGACACACACTTCTGTCAGGTCTCCGATCTGTGCCAGACGGGGCCAGCCCAGAGCTCTTGTTTCTATCGGCAGACACAAACTCCGACGCCTCTCCGCCTCCACCCCTACCACTGTTGCGTGGACCCCAAGAGCAGGTAAGTGTATGAGAACTAAGGGAAATAATCACATCAATAGCTAAATTAGTCAGGATGTATACATCTCAACCATAGGACTCAAATTGAGCTTGGAAATTGATAGAAATAATATGTTGCCTCACTAAAACAAACAACGAAAAATGAAGATGCCCCCCCTATGCTCAACCTATCATTAATACTACTCCAATAAAAGTAAAAAAGGGCTATAAATCCATAAAAGTTATTATAAATAAAAACAAAATCAAAAGATTTAAACAATCATTTGTATATCTCTGTTTCTATGTAAAACAAAACCAGTAAATAAATTGGCAGCACACGTTAAAGTCTTTAGTTTAAGTTATTTCCCCACATGCAAGCTGTAAACAGGCCTGTAGGGCCACAGGGCCTGTTTGGCTATGATGCAAGCTGAAGGTCTTATTATGAGGGAATGTTGGAGCCTGCAGAATCATTCTTGCCAAATTGGATGCTGGTTTGAATGTAACTGTTTCATCTGGCTCCATTTTTGTCAGATATCTTACTTCTATAGCATTGCATTGTCTGCACATGCTGCCCTTTTTAGTGCAGTCATGAAACACACCCTGACGCTGGCCCAGATCCAGAATATGTTTTGTTATTTTCATTTTTTTTTCCTGCTTTAGTTTTAATACAGATTTTTCCAGTCCTGGTCAGAGAGAGTACTGCCTCGCTGCCTATTTCAGTGGTTTCCCAGCTCTAGCAGCCGTTAGCTGATGAGTTATTTGAGTGTTTTGGGATTAGAGAGGACACTGAACATTGCAGTGCAAAGGAACTCCAGGTCTGTCCACAAGACACGAAAAGGATCGTGCTGATGAAATGGCAGACTGATGCATTTCGTACTCTGTCTGAACATACTGGAGAGATCTGTCCTGGATAACAAATAGATCTACACACTGTTTCAACACCCTCTGTGACTAATTGGCATAATGACCAATTAGCACAAGACAGTCTGGAAAATTAATTAACTCTGTGTGTGTGCCATATGTTACCATAGGAACTTGAGGGAGGGGCCTAACTGGGGTATATGAATATGTTATTGACTGTATTTAGTTTGATCATAAATTCTGACATTCATTTTGTGGTTAATTTAAAATAATATTTAGACTAGTTTTCATTATTGCTCAATCAAACTGTACTGCGAAATAAACAGCTTGCAGAGTTGTACCAAGACATGTCCAGTAGAGGTCAGCATTCTCCCATTACCGGTAGTTATTAAGCTCTCTGGGCTGGTTGGTGTGAGAAGGTGCTGCCCTGGGGGCAGCGGCGGTGGTGGGGGGGGATTAATTAATTGTCCAGTCCGGCCGTGATGGTGTACATGTGCCGATAGTGGGTAATTTGCAGCAATGGCGTGCTGAATGTAGCTACGCTATCAAACCCTGCCAGCTCCCGCACTCAGTAGATAAAAAGGAGCTAATGCATAATTATCCTTTTGCAAATTGGATTGTTTTAACGAACTGGAGAATATAGGCTCGACTTGATTTAAAGCAATCACTGTTTTTACAGCCCACTCCCTCCTCCCATAGATAGTGAGCAAGCTAGGCGGCCCATCTCACTGTAATCGCCTGCAGTCCGTTTGACTGCACTTTACGTGGCTTCATCAGACCCATTTTGCTCTTTGTCTTTCAGTCTTTCTGTGTTAATTTATTCTTATTTGTCTGGCTTAAGGTGAAGTTCCTCAGACGGGGGAAAAAAGGAGGTGAATGAGAGGGTAGAGTGAAAGTATGTGAATGGCTACAGAGAGACAGAGGAGGAGGAGTACGGGGGGAGGGCAGGATGTAGTCATATGGACTAGCCAGAGGGACTCTGTGCAAAAGATAAGAGTGGCTAATAAAGACCAAATTGAATTACTAATGACTAGAAAGAGGGCAGCGGTGTTAAAAATGGCGACTAACCGCTTCTCGTCACCGCCAGGATCACCGCTGCGTGACATCTCTTAATTTTCTCTCTGATGACTCCCCTCCCCGCCAAACGCCCACCACCCCCATGCTCTTCTTCCCCCCCCCATCTCTCAGCCTTCCTCCCTCTCTGTCCCTGTTTACCGTGGCTAGTTGGTTATCTGGAGGGGGATTTAAAGGGGCATAAACCTAAGTGAGCAGTTAGGGGCGTAATGAATCGCGGGCGAGAGAGCGAAGTGCCTCGATAATCCCATAAAGTGAATAAACGACAGAAGAATGCAATAGAGTGGAGATGAGGAGAGGAGAAAGGAGGAATGAGAGAAGAAATGAAGGGGCCTCAAGCTTTGCGACAGACGTTTGGCCCCAGACTATTTGTCACAATAGACGGTACACACACAAAGGAGACCATCTGGGTACTGAGATGAAGCTTATACACTATACACCTTTAATTCTCTATACAGGGATTTTATACCCAGCAGTTCTGTCGTCTAGTTTCTTTTTTTGTGGGTCATTTCAGCACTGCTTTGTGCTGGCTGAATTATCCCACATCTGCCTACTTACTACTGACTACTAAAGTTGGCAAATCTATAGCATAACAGTGCTTGAAGAGGTTTTTATTTTGCTTGTTTTAAATTTTGCTTTAAAGTTGGAGCAGATGATGCAGCACCTTAGCAGTAAAATTCTCTAAATGCTCATGAAGCTATGAGTACTCGTGCAATTGCTTAAAATACGATAATGGCGTAATAGGCAGACGTCCAGGGAACTTCTTGTTAGAGTGCAGTGTTTCTCATAGTTTTGATGTTTATTTTGATGCTAGGGCTCTTCTTACTGCCTTGTGCACTGCATGTCTTGCTGTTTGGAAAGAGGTACAGCTTTGCTACAGTTTACATCTGCCATCTTCGTTGGATGAATGACGATTTGACAATGTCATTTTCTGAGCTTTGGCAGGTTGCACTACAGGGGGCTTTGTTTGGAATCATCTATAGGCGCTCTATGGCCTCCAGCAGGCTGTGTATCTAACCATACTGATTTGCAAAAGGGGTTAAAAAACGTGAGCTAAATATGAATACTGTCTGTAATAACTTGTGTGACATTACCAAAACTTCACCTAATGCTATGAAGTGGCTGTGTCCATATTACTGTGCAGACAGTGTTGTGGGAAGCATTGCAGTTTATTTAATTACTGTGTCTTTTTTTATAATGCATTTAGTTATTCAGTGTTGTACTGACATCTATACAATGCATAGCATGATGCCATGTTATTTGGTATTATGGTAACATATTATCATATTACTGACCTATATTATGTACATTTATAATATCTAGCCTCTGTAGTTTGTTGGTAATGTGTGCCAGTGATATTAAAAGCTTTATGAAGCTTGAAGCAGTGATGGTAAAGGAATTATGGTAAGATCTACTTCAAGTATTGGCTGATTACTTTGCATTAGAACGTCATTTTGTCTCTGTGTGTGTCTATGTCTGTGTGTCTATGTCTGTGTGCCTGTGTGTGTGCGTCTGTGTCTATTTGTGTGTCTGTAAATATATACAGTACATGTATTTATGTTTGCAGGTAATCATGTGCACAGGCTTTATTTGGTTGAATGTGTGTAGAGCCCCTCACCCCATTTCTACAGTCCCCTCTTACACACACATACACGCACACACATACGCACTCTGAGGTCAGGACAGGTCAGAGTTTTATTGCTCTTTCTGCTGTCAGTAGATGTGTGTGTAAGTAAATCATTGCTGTGTGCGTCTGTGGGCTAACATAGATACACATACAAATATACACACTCAGGACATAAATGTTCAGCGTTAAGGGTGGGCAGTACGACAATATTTAAACATTATAGTGATAAATGACATCACAACTTACTTTACTGTATGTGTCATAGATACCTATGAACACACCATGGTACCTAAAGGACACTGACCAACTGTAGATGTCATTGTCTGTATATGTGCAGAGAGCCTAATTAGGCCTGTTTAATTTGATTAGCTTTGTGCAACGTTTAAAAAGCGGAGCTACATCATTGGTTAACTTTTGTTTGTTTCTTCAAATGTTAAAGGAATAAAAATATTGTGGTACATGATGATGATCATGATGATGATGATGATGAGAAAATGACTTCATCAAGTATCGTGTTATTGTATTTTGACCATATTGCCCACCTCCGCTAGCTCTCCTCTAAAGCATGCACACTCACAGAATCACAGAATCATGTTACCTCTAGCAGCTTAGCCTGTGCCTCTCTACAGGGGTCCTCTTGCAGTGCCGTCATTGATATGATCATTTATTTAGCCATAAATCAGTCCCCTGCTGTCTCAAAGCTCCATTTTCTACTTTTAGAGGATGTTATGACATGTGCACATACAAAGTTAGCACCCATAAGGGACTGATACTGGAAAGATAGTCTGTTTGGCAGGCCATTAGCTATGTAGAACTAGAATGCAGGAAGCTCAGTCTGAATCTCTGGTAAATTTTGAGCACCCATGCTTTTAATTCATTGTGTTTTAAAAATCAGTGGCTCCATTTTATTTGGACATCAAATACAAGTTATTCATTTTTAGATGACACTTCTGAGGAATGAGGAGTATATACACAAGGCAATCCACTTGCATTGTGCAGTATGCATGCTGGCATTCAAAAAGAAAGACCACCGTTAGACCACCAGAACTCACCATCAGATTAACAGCACTTAAAAATTTTAATTTGGAAAAAATCCACAGGTGTTTCTGTCTATCCTTTCACTGTGAGAAGATCATATAACACTATGGCTCTAAAAGGCTGTGTAGCTATCAAGAAGCTGTTATTGAGAAATGAAAATAGACAAACAAGAAGAAATAAGAACCTTGCAGGTCAAATCAAATTCAAACCAGCTTTCAAGACTGAACTTTGTAGGTGTTGGAAAAATAACCCAATTCTCCTGACAAGAATGGACACTGTTATCACGCTGTTATCATCATAACATCCTGTTATATTAAGTTGTATTTTCCTGTTTTTTATTTTTTTCTACTTCCTGATGCTGAAAACAGATCTGACATTTTAGAAATTTCTTTTTATACCTCGACTTATAGCTTATAGAGTGTGCTGAAATGATGTTGACACTGAAGCAAGTCTGCACGATATTAAAAAAAAGGGCAATATATAAATAAATAAATAAATAGCGATATGAAAGAATATCCAGGAACTTTCATCAGCTGACTTAAATGTCAACATTTAAAAACATTATATACTGTAATACAAGTGAGGTTAAAATAAAAATAATAATAAAACAGCTGAGAATTGACTGTTTAACACCTGTCAGTGTGAATCTTGTTTACTTGAACTTTAATGCTCTATAATCTGTTTCAGTGCACCAAACACAAAAGCAGGTGAGCTGTGTGACTACTCCTCTCTGTGTGTCTGAAAACCTTAAATCAGAGTCTCAAGTCGATGAATCACGCCAGTTCTTCTTTTGAATGAAGCAGCAAAGGAGTCATTTCATGACCTGAGATGATGATGCTGAGATGATATATTGTGCACCCCTGCTCTAAAGCACTTGAAAGCATGTGCTGAGGTTTGTGAGGAAGGAGAGTTGTCCTAGTCACCGTGTTGCTGTAATTCTGAACCTGCATATCTTAGGCTTTGCAAAAATTACCACCAAAAGTTGAAAAACAAATGTTTAGTGGTCAAGATGTTTGGTTTTCTCAGTCAACAGTGCCTTTTCCTTTCTAGCGAGCTTTGCTTTAGTCAGCTTGAAGTGATTGGGGAGTTTCTATCCGATGTAGAATGTAGAGAAGAGTTTAAATGTATCTTTCTGAGGTGATTACGTTGCATTAGACTGACAGTCACCACTGGTGTGAGTACATCCTGATTATACCCATGCTCTCAGATTAGACAACACATTCTTCCTCTTTTTCTCTCTCTGGCTCCTGCTCTCGTTCCTTATGTGGTTTGTTTGTTTATTTTAGTTTGTTTTTTTGGCATCACCGGCTAGTTCACACCTCCTTCAATTTCTGCCACTTTCTTTCACACTGTTGTCACTCCCTCTCTTCTGCTGTCTCTTCCCTCATCTGTCTAATTCAGTCCTCCATCTGTACATACGCTGCTGCCTTATCGAGTAAGTAACTCTAGCCAGGCTATGTAATATATATATGCCTTTTACGACAAATGCACGTCCCCAGGCCCAGATTGACATGATCACAGAGAGAGAATTTGTTTGCGAGTGTAGGCTGGACAACCAGTCAGTGTACGGTTTCTCTCAGCTGCTGCCCCACATCTCTTCATTCTAAATACCATAATACCACCCTGCTTTCCCCAACTACTCAAGTCATGCTTATACACACACACTCACACACCACGTGGCCTTCACTCATTATGACTTTAAACATTCTGCTCATTCCACCCCACTTTCTCAGGCCCTCTGTGTCAGACAGGTGGGCTAGCTTTGCTGTCTTCTGGTCAGTGCTCTTCTAAAGGACAGTCCCTTACCATGTCCACACATATTTGTTAAAAATATACTGCTCTTACTTTTAAGGGGACAAACATTCCCTAGTTTACCTCTACCTTAGTTTACTTTTTGCACCAGAGATATGTAAAAACAGGACGTAATAACATAAAGAATGGGGTTGTTAATGATGATGCTGATATAATAATAATAATAATAATAATAATAGCATGCTGTTATATTTTCTTGTGATAGTTATGATAGTCATGATGATGATGATTGAAATGGCTCAAGACTACTGTTATCATAGGGGTCAACTAATTATTGGCCCGACCAACTATCACAGCCAATATTGATTATGGGAATCAGCGTGCTTGCTTCCTTGCCAATCAATGGGCCTTGCTATTTATGCGCATATTTGACACAGTCACGATCAACAAAACATTTTGTAGTCTGGGCCAGTCTCCCACCTGTAGCATTACTAGAATGGAGTACAATCAGCCAGAACCTCTGTATTCTGTCTCCCTGTTCAGCCCAATGTTAAGTAAATTTAATCAAACATCTTTGTCCCAGATGTGGGAGGGAGCGAAGCAGTGCTTGCTTCACTTTCACAGCTAGAGGAAAAAATAGAGACATCAGTCAGTCTTATAGTTTCACTCACTCTAGCCAAACACACAGATATCGTGCAGCTCAAGCCCTGCTCAAAGTATCATGTGTTTGGTGAGATTGAGGTCCCTGTTTGTGCAGAGTTTAAGCGAGTTCAGATCATGTGCCTACCACAGCGCTTCAGTGGACCACCTGTGACCACTCATAATATAATATGCCGACAGGAATCCAGAAAGCCATCTAATTATTAATATATATATTATTTTTTTATAAAAACTTTTTTTGGCATTTTATTGCATATAGTTAATTTTGGTTGAACAATAATAAGGCCAGTGACTAATATAGCATGTTTTTTAAAATATAGAAATTGTGTAATTAAAATATATATTTTTAGTTTAAGTTTTGCGTTTAAGCTCCTTGACCATTAAACGTTATTGAGTGCTATTTAGGTTTGTTTTATTTCTTTATTATTTTGAAGATAACTGTAATATGCTTATACTGTTCATAATGTCAAAAGCTCAAAGAAGTTTTTTTTGTAATGCTCTAATATTAATATTATAGTATATTGTTCAACCCTCTACTGTAATCATGCTATTATTGCAGCATATACGTTTATATATATACCACATATTTTTTATAATATGTATAATAGAATATATATAGTATAATATAAACTTTTATACAATGTACTGATAATATAAAAACTATTTATTTGGTTACAATATATTTAGATAATATACTACACATGATGCTACTCTACAAGCCGTCCATGACCACATCAAGCTGTACTAGCAGCGTGATTGATTTCACGGCTTGAGTACTGCTTGCATTAAGAGAGAAACCCTGCTGCTTCTGCAATCTAAACATGTCCTTAGAGTCATGTTCACTTTTATTTAACACAGAATTTTACAGTGTCAGTGAAAGACACTGATTGTGCCCTGGAGCTCCTGCAGAGACTCTAAACCTCCTGCTGGTCCCTCATGAAACTGTCAACTGACCACAATTAAAACCTCTCAGTGCCCCTCCTCACATGACACTTACCCAGCCAGCGGGCACATGCGTCAGCCACTGTCTTTACATGTCTACACGTACATGCACACATGCGCCTTCGATAAGTCCTATGTTATTGCTGTCATACAAGAACCTCATAACTTTGGATCCTTGCTAGTTTCCATTTGAAAGTGAATAGCTTCCCTTGAGATCAGATATTACACATTACCATTTTGCATATTTGAAACTGAATGACACCTTTGTGTCTGTAGTGAACGGCGCTGTTAGTTTGTGCTTTGTTTAGCCTGTATAGTCTCAGCATATTCATTTATTCTGCTGGTATCCTTTTAATGCTTAAATACATGTAGCTGAAGCATGTATGTGCATTAGGTGTGTGTGCATGCACATGTGTGTGTCCATTTGTTGGCTGTTTGTGCCAGCAGTTAAAGGCTAAGTGTTGAAATGTGTAACCCATACTCCAGTGTACTGAAATCCTAGCCTGCAGTTACTCTCTTTCCTTCCCTGTTTTGGGGGTAAATGTTTTCTCGGTATCACCAAGACTCTCTGGTGACGCAGAAGAAAGAATAAATCAGACACCTTAAACAGGAATTGGGGTTTGTTAATTCTTAAAATGCTCATGTCATTTCTCACCTTGGGCAGATGCCGTATGTGAGGCTGTAACTAGGGCCTCTGAAAACCAAAACCATGCCCACGGACAGATGTGCTAATTTGTCAGTTAGCATTGGATATGCGTGAGGAAAAGTAATGACCTAATATGCTATACATCATCATTATCATTCTTTTCTAGATACTGTGATATATTAGGGATAGGCATTTTTAGTGTTTATCAGTGAACACATAGTAACGAATAATCTAATTAGTATTTGGCAGTAGTGACATGTAACTATTTGAACTTGGTCAAAAATGAAGAGCAGGTACACTTCAAAGACAATGTTAATTAAACAGTTTTACAATGACTAAAGACTTTACACTCATTAAAGAGCCCTGACACAGCTGGGAGTGTTGTCCTTTACAACATCTGACTAAAATGCATTGGTAAAGCATCCATTTGTACTTCTAGTTCCAGAGGCCTAGTGGCGTTTCTCCTAAAATCGCTCTCAGTCACTAGAAACCAAATTCGCTAACTCCATTGTCAATTCCAAATCAAGTTAGTGATTAATGTTACACATTAGACCTTCACTAAGCACCGGAAGTTCTAACCAGTGGGAATTCTTGTGTGACTGTATCTACCAACAAGGGGTAAAACGTATTCTTTGACCGCTTCAAAACATGGTTCCATTTGTAGTGCAATAAAAACAAGCACTTTAATTATTTTAAATAAAACAAAGGCCTGGGATGTTTCTGCATACTTAGGTGTTCCACTACCTGCATGTTAATGCAGTGAACATATACCAAACACTTTACTTCTATTTACATTAGCAAACATGCAGGTTCTATTTGAGACTCACTCATCTGATCATTTTCAGTGAGACATCCAAATTCACAGTTTTAAAATAGGTGTTTATTTTTATTCCTCAGCTCTTTCAAGATCATTATAATCTTAACATAAACATTTGTTCCACAGTAAAGGACTGCTTCTGTGTTGAACTGAATAGGAATTTTAAGAACTGGGCATTATCTGTTTTTCCCCCTCCTGACTTTATGTAAGATCAGCTGTGGTCCAGTTGGTTGTTTTATAACTGTAGTGTGGTTCCTTCAAATTGCACTTAGGGACCTAGTCCCACCGGCTCTGCCCCAGCCCCCACTCATCTCCTTTTCCCTTTCCCCAGTAACCCAAGCCAGGCTTGTCTGTCCACACAGAGTGAAGTGTTACCATAATAATCACAGCACATTGGCATTTGTGTGGGAAGAGGGCTACAGAGCCTCAAGTCTGCCAAGCATGTTAATTATGGCTAGTGTCTATTTGATACAACCACAAAGACTGGTTCTCATTACATATAACCTGCCCCTACCCTGAAGTCCTAACTTTAACCAATCATATGCCACGTTTAGCCTGCCTGTGCTATAGCCAGCCATGCTGTACGGATCATGGCACACGCAGTGCACTGTGTTGTCCTTACTCATTTGTGATTTAATCTTCTTATGTTCCCTCCCATATTCTCAGTGGATGGGAAGAGAATGGTGGCGAAAGACTCATGGCATAGCCACCACAGTTAGAGTATTTTGCAGATAAAGTCTATCTCCCATTTTAAGGCGCTATATTAAAAGGGAACTGTCAATTTACAGGAGAAAGGGGTACGTGAATTTGAAAGTGAATGAGGAAACATAACCAGTGCAGACACTTCCAGAGAGCTGTACTGCATGATACAATGAAGAAATGGCCATCCTGCCAATACTGTGCGGATGTAAATAAATGTTGAGCCAGCCTAGTTGACCTCAATTTTAGATCAAGATAGCAAGAGGTAAAGATCTTAATGACTTTGAAAGAGGGTTCATTATTGGGTTACTGATGGCAGGTGATTCACAAGTCACAAAGACTGTTCAACTAGACAGTGTTTCATTAGAAACAGTGAGGTCTGTGTAAAGATCTATAGGTAAAATCACCAGTCAATGTAAATTTAAATGCACATTGCCAAAATCACTTCTGTTTTGTATTGCTACTTGATCACTTACACACAGTAGTGCTTGAAAGTTTGTTAACTCTTTGGAATATTTTGTATTTTTGTCTGATTTGTATAATGTGCTTCTCATTACCTACGTATCTCCTAGGATTTTTGTGAGACTCTGATGAGATAAAAAGCCAATTCATACAGAAATATAAAAAATTATAAATACAGAAATATAGAAAATTATAAATACAGAAATATAGAAAATTATAAAGGGTTAACTTGTAAAACTTTTTAAGCAACACTATAAAATATGTAAAATAATGTAAAATAATTGCAAACAAGTGGTTCACATGTATTTTGATTTGTGATGGTTTACTATAACCTGTTTGGTGGTATGTGTGAGTTAACAGTCTGAATACTTATTGTCTGTTTGCCAAAAGACTATCATGTGCAGTACTTCACTTTATGCATTCATATGTTTGGCTTTGGTGGTTGCCACAGGTGTTTGTCGTCATTGAGTAGCTATATCACTCAGTAGTTTCAACACATTACTCTAAGTGGTTGGGGTCGTGCAGCAAATTTTAGCACCTCACTTTGTACAATTGAATGCTATTTTGGTTTTCCGCGGTGTCTGGTAAGCTCACTATGACTAGCAATCCTAATGGCATCCTCTTAAACAATAAAGTTATACAGTCCTCAGGCATGGGATTTGTCTTATTTGTGACCGAGAGAGCCTGGTCAAATTGCTATAAATCTGGTACAAGATAAGTCGGGCGGGGCCTGATCTGAAATTAAGAGAATACTGGAGATAGACTGTGAGATTCTAATGAAGCGTCTGATTTTTCCTGAAGAACTACTGTTTGTAGTTAAGGAGGTGTGTTTTCTTTTGTTTGTAGTAGCATGTAGACAGAAATTGCTTTAGACCGTCTTCAAACTTATTTGACATAAAATGACCATATTAAAAGTGCCGCAGGACCATCGTTACAAAGGACTGCTTTGCTGTTCTACATCATCATGCCTCACTGGGATTACACTGGACTTGAACTTGAAGCCATAGTAAAGTGATAGGTAAAAGGCGGAGAGTAAAATGAGAACTGCCAGTGCCAAAAACAGCTACTGCAGTTAAAGTCTTCTCTTTTATGAAATTCTTTAGTTATTTATGACCTCCATGCTAATGTTTCAGTGGTAAGGGGGTCAACTTGTTTAGAGTAAACAAAGCCACCTTTTGACCGCGTGTGTTCTAGAGTTTCTTTGAATTCCTGCTTATGTTCATCATGTCGCCTATTTCTGGGATCCATGACTGACCAAAACACATGCTTAGACTGCTTGCTTTGAAATCAGAAGAATATGTATAAAAAAAAGGTTCTGTAATTTGATACACTTTTATTGCCAGTTTGATTTGGCAATATATTGGAATAAATCGGCCACACGTGTAAAGTTTTGGTGCTATATCCTAACCTCAGGCCTGCCCATATGGACTTGGACCAGCTACAGTGACCAGTGAGTGGGGTCAAGAGTTATTTTTGTATCTATATATCCCTTCCTCCCTCCCTCCGTTCTGTGAGTGATGAAATTCTCCTAATTAACTGGCTGGGTGTTGCTGTCCGCAGGCCAGAGAGGCCATCCCGGGGCCAGAGTGCCCAGCTTCCACCCCCATTCCCCACTCCCTCCCCCACATCCATCTTACGGCCCACCGGCCGCTCCACCTGGCCCTTGGCCCACAACATGGGGGAGGACAGGGGAAACCCGACCCCCCATCACTCGCAGCTTTCCATTTCAGATGAACTGGCCCAGACACTCGAGACGGTGCTCTATTCTGAGACTGGGGAGTAAGCCAGCATTGCCTGATTTCCTTCACGCTATATATCTCCATCCAACCCCATTTCTTTTACCGTACCACCTCTATATGCCTCGATGCCCCTTCATATTTGCGCTCAATGTTTATCTTCTTATGTGCATTTACACTTTCTCCCTCCTGTCCAATGCTGTTTACCTCCTGCCTCTTCCCTTGCTGCAGTGCTGCCTTACTCATGGGAGCAGTTAAGTTTGCTTGGGCCCCTTGAGGGCTACATGCTATCCGTCTCTGAGCCTCTAGCCATGATCGGCATGCCAGCCCCCCAGCTGAGCGCCCCAATGTCCGTGCAAGTCCAATAAAACACACACTTAGGCACACACGCATACACAGACTGGTTGACCAACTATCCCATCCATCACCACAGGTGCCTGTCCATATTTAAAACCACAAGAACGGTATGTGTGTGTGGCCCGGGATATGTGTCCCCAGATTGTTTAACACACAAGGAGGTTAGACTGATGGATAGATGATAGCTGTACACTCTGACTGCTCTGTCATGGCAGTGAAAGTCTTATAACTTTCTCTTCTTCTGTATTTTCACAGTAAAAAAAGACCACATCTATTTTGTGAGGTTGAGCAGTGCACAATAACATTCGGTGTTGTTTTTTATATTATGCTAATTTACATTATTTTTGTATGGCTTAATTTTAGACTACAGTTTTCAAGACTGACGCTAAAATGTTTGGTCTGACAGTGGGAGGTTCACTTGTGATTGGTAGCAGAGTTTAGTGGCTGTTCAAATTCTGATTTTATCACAGTAGAATAAGTGACTGAATGCTACCAGTACACTAGCAACCACCTGAAACACCATAGCAATGCTACCCTGCCATTCACATTCCACCATAGCATTTTGTTTTAGGAAATTGACTTTTCTAGTTTTAAATTATACTGTAAACCAAAACAAAGCAGCGTTCAGATTTACTTTTTCATCCAGTACTCCTCTTCACCAATTTAAACTGATCCCCATTCATGTGTGTTTGTGCTAGGTGCTTGCATTTAATTATGGATTACTGTTTATGTTGGTTTCTCCAGCCTGCTCTATTTGCAGAGGAATTTAAGATAACTGTTAATTCCACTCTTGGCATATTGATTAGCTGTGCTGGGTGAGTATGGTTTTATAGGCCCCACTCAGCCTGAATAATTAATGCTTAACGTATTTAATTAGTGAGATTTCCTCTGAACAGGCAAAGAGTAATTGAGTCCCAACCAGAAGGAGGGGCAAATCAACTTCAGGGTTTGTCAGATGGTGGTATCAGTGTGCGTGTGTGCACATTGGTCCTGCTTAGATGTGGGTACCTATCTTGGTGGTGTGGCACAAGTTGATACAAGTTGTTCTGGTTGCAATGCCAGTTCTGAAGCTACCTCCAGCTTATTGGGTCACACTACCAGGCATAGATCCCAATTCTATTTCTGTGCCTATGTCAGTACACCTAGACCTACATACACACATTCACTCTCTGTCTCTCATCCTCTCTCTCTCTCTCTTACTCTGACCCACAGACTAGGTCAGGGAATCCGTCCAAAGCAACAGCCTGTCATAGTACTCGTCAAGGTTTTGCTTAAGACTCTTCTTTGAAAGGAAGAGCACAAGAATAGTGTCTAAAGTACAATAGAATGATCTGTTTTCATTGCTTGTTCTTTAAATTCTACCTACTCTCCATGTCTTTGAAATTATGCTTTGTCAGCAATGTCAGCCTTACATTGCTTACTGAAATGTCTGAAAACTCCATTTCGCCAGCTGAATTCCTGTGAGCAGCTCCTAAATCCTTCTCAGCATTTTTTTTTTTTATCCTGAAGTGAAGCTGAAGACTGATGTGATTTCAGGAACAAGCTTGATTAATTTGTGTACTGCTCTTACAGGTGTCAGCCTATGTTTTCTTAGTGTCCTGCTCCTGGTTTGTTGCTGCTAAGCCCCTGCAGAGGGAGCCCTTTACATGGGGTCAGTCAGCAGGGGACCATAACAGCGTTCCTACAGACTCTGTGATGTTTAAATGTTGAAACTGAAACTGAAAATTCTCAAAACTATGCCTGAACCAAGTTCTGTCTGAAACAAGCTTAGATTTTGACATTTGAAATCATAATTCTAGTTCATATCTGATATTTCTTATTATGAGGTTGTTGTAGTAATAAGGTTTCTGTAACCTCTTTCTAACCATTTTTTAACCTGTTTAAACTGTTTTACTGAAATATGTATAGTATTAGCAAACAATTAAAGCTTATTTAAACAAGCCATTTACTTTACACAAGCACGTTTATCTGCTTTATTGCTATTAAAATTATGTAAAAATTTTCAATTCAAATTGTCAATGGAATAAAACTTTAGACTTGACAACTTAACCTTATAAAAACGTTAAAAAAAAGGGTGTCTGAATTTAATCGCAGCCAAAACAAAACATTGTCTGACATAACACTGCTCTTTAATCCAACAGAATCTGTAGAATGAAAAAAAAAAAGTCTGCCTGAACTCTATTGTAGCCCTACAAAAATCTGCTTGAACTCTGTTGTATACTTTGCCTGAACTCTATTGTAGTTCTACCAAATTCTGCCTAGACTCTATTGTAGTTCTACAAAATTCTGCCTGGACTCTATTGTAGTTCTACACAATTCTGCCTGGACTCTTATGTAGCTCTACAAAATTCTTCCTGGACTCTATTGTAGTTCTACAAAATTCTGCCTGGACTCTATTGCAGTTCTACACAATTCTGCCTGGACTCTTGTAGTTCTACAAAATTCTTCCTGGACTCTATTGTAGTTCTACACAATTCTGCCTGGACTCTATTGTAGTTCTACAAAATTCTGCCTGGACTCTATTGTAGCCCTACAAAAATCTGCTTGAACTCTGTTGTATACTTTGCCTGAACTCTATTGTAGTTCCACCAAATTATGCCTGGACTCTATTGTAGTTCTAAACAATTCTGCCTGAACTCTATTGTAGTTCTACAAAATTCTGGCTGGACAGAATTCTGCTTAAGCTTGTTTGTATTATGGCATAATTCTGTCTGAACTCATCTGAATTCTACAGTAGCCCCACAAAATTCTGTCTGAATTTGATGATGGTTTAACTGGATTCTATCGAAGCATTGCTACAACCCCAAAACTAATATGTGAATGTGTTTGGAGAAGTCAGATTCAGGTGTTTCTAGCTCTAACTTTATAGTTTGATCAGCTGTGGTGGATCAAGATAGTAATTTAATAATATGAGATACTACATCAACAGGAGGAGGATTGGTGACCACTGCACTGGAAGTGCTGGTTGCCTTTGGTTTTGTATTTATAGCTCTGCCTGATAGGAATACAACCAGCATAGTGTCTTGATGTAGTAAGTGAGCGCTACATATTAGATATTTATTTATCTAATTACAAGTGTAGATGAGTGCCATACAGTGCAGGTTGCTGGCACCCTTTCTGCTACTTACGTGCTTGGCCAAAAGATGTCCCAGGAATGAGGACGTTCTCTTGTGGCTTGAACCAGAGGGCAGCATCTCTGCTTTCATATCAGTTTCATACCCAGGGCTGTTTTCAACTATCTATGATGGAGTAAGTAGCTACTTTGCATGTTGAACTGTAATCACAGGCCGGTGTAACAGTGCTGGAATGTCTTAGGGTATCTTTAAATGTCAGCAGTAGTCCATCTATCCCTCCTTCTCCTGCACCCTTACCCATCCCTGTGGGGGAGTTTGTGACACCTACCTTATGTGCCAGGGTTGTCACCTGCCAGTTGCCCTCTTCTTTCTGCCACTCTCTGGAGTGCCAAGAAGCACTCTCACATCATTTAGAATAATGAGTGTCAGTAATGGGGGATCGCTTTTACTGAGGCCTGTTGTCAGATGCAGTGAGGAACTGGTATGCCGTCTTTAAACACATGTCGATTCTGTTTTTTTTTTTTTTTGTTGGCCTCGAACTTGAGGCTTTAGTAAAATGATACGGGAAAGGCTTTACACTTACTTTTTAGGTAAATGAGACAAACAAAAACATATCACAAAAGTTTAATTTAGAAATAAACCAATATTCATGATACACCGGAGAACAGTACTACCAATAGGCTATAGAATGGTGAAATACAATTAAATCTGGTTACTGGTTTACCCATCATTACTCTAGTCCATGTAAAAACATACCAGTGGGGTTACTGGCAAAATCTGAACTGCAGTTATTAGTCTATTAGATGCAGGAAATCCCCCACTTACTTTTTCTTAGCTTCTCATTGTCTAACATTGCTTTGACTAGCTTCACTGTTAGCTTTATCATTAGCTCATTTGAATGGACAGCTTCTGTCACAAAACATCAAAACCACTTTAACATTGTCCAGTGACCAACTGAGTTCTCTGATTTGATAAATGAAGTTTATTTTATTTCAATTTGGGCTACATTTATCTTTTTTCTGTATTTTGTATCTCTACCCGGATCATCTTTCAAGATTTCAAGCTCATTTTAGAAGGAAGAATTTTTTTTAAGTGTACTTCTCTGTGTGAATTTTACTTCTTATGTACATTTTTTGCTCTGTCAGCACAAGTGCTACTGATGCTACCACCTAGCCTGTACTAAAAGTGTGACCGATGTAGCAACAAAAACTGAGGGAGGAGGGACTATTGCAAATGATTAGTTATTGGCATACAACTAAAGGTCATGGTGGAAGTAAATGGCTTACTGCTACTGTCTCCCTGCAAAACACCACCATTTCTGATTAATATAATGCATGTGATGAAACGATTTCAGTCTGCATTGTGGCTTATTAATTATTTCCGGTTTATTTTAACATAAGTGTGGCAAGTCCTTCTCCAAACCCACTGTAGACCACACAAATACAGTAGGTGCAGACGAGGAATAGAGTGTAGAGAGGGAAGGCGAGAGAGAGGACAGTATTGATCAGGGCCAGTTCATTTTCTGCTGTCCCTGGTGAGCTGGTCTGTAGGAAATAGCTAGTTTGTCTCCTGTCACAGTGACTTCAGTGTTCTGGTGAGAGGAAAAGCCTCTGGAGCTGTTGAGAACAGAGGCTATACTTAAATATCCACCTCAGTACACAACTGAGACATGATGACGCACCAGGAAGCTGCGTTATTAAGCCCTAATGTTTAAGCATCTCCTTACTTTAACATTACAGTTAGAGGTTAATGAAGACAAGTTAGAATAAATGTCTTAAAGGGTTTATCATGGAGGTTCATGTGTTCAGTGCTTCAGTGTACTTTTTTGTGACGTTTTTTGTTGCTTAAACACATTTACACACCTCTGCTTGTTAAACAAATAGCAGTTTAGGCCAGCCTTTTACTTGCTGGTGTGTTGAACCATTGGAAGATGCAAAGGATTGCAGGCAGAATTATTATATGGCTATCAGTGCATTATTAGTTGGGTCAGGTATATTGCAACAGGCCTGGACCTGAGAAACGCTGAAATTCATCCCCTCTTTGTGTGTTTTTCCATGTATGGGATCGGTGTGTGAGTGCTCTTGCAGAGTGTTGTCCTAATCAGTGATATTGATTTGGGGTGTGTGTTGAGTTCATAACTTGTGTTGCCTTGTAAATACACAATCAGCCTTACATAGTGCAGTCAATAATTAGTCAACTCTGTCATACTAATACAACAGTGCATCAAGTTTTTGTGCTTAAAAATGGACCCCTATGTCCCACCCAACCTGTGCTCCTGACTTTAAGACCCGACCCCACCAAGCCTGACTGGTATTGCTAAGTTTGAAACCTGAACCTGCTTGCATGCGACAGAGATACTTTACTGCACACACTATTTTACAGTTTTACTAGTTGCTAAAGTTGTCATGCTGGGAGAAACTGGTATTTTACAAAGCTGTAATACGCTATAAACATTATTTATGATCATGTTTTTGTGGTATTGCTGTTTGTAGCTGGTACAGAACTTTATCCTGCTCTGATTAACTGTTAGCTGTTAGCAGTTCCTCCTCATTCTGCTGCTACTCACCCATCTCTGGCAAGCTCTCATTATGATTTACTGTTAAACCCTGGATTCATTCAGGGATATGTTTACCTACACCTCAAACTCCAGAGCAATTATGAATGGAGCTTTTGATTACATGTTACTAGAGAGATTACATTACATGTTACAAAGAATGTGCAGGCCTCATATACTCATAAAAACAAATCTGCAGCATAACAATATCACTCATTACAAAACAAACCTTAACTTTGTCATATGTGAAAATTTGGCACAAATTTTTTTTTTTTGACTTGACGGGGCATCAGGTCAGAGAGCAGAACTACCTGAAAGTAAGCATTGCTTTCAACGAGTCAAGTCGATGCTTCACATGGTGCGTTCACAGCACACAGGGTTAGTGTTGAAGATTTCACTTATTACACCTCTTTACTGGAAGAAATAAACTGTAGATGGACTGTATTGATTTTATAGCTTGTTTGTTTGTAAATGCAGTCAAAAAAATGATAATATCACTAATTATTTCCTTAATATTTTTTTAGGCTGTTTTGCATTTTACCGCTTACCAGAATCCAATATTATTTAGATTTTTCTTAACCATTATTTCCGTTAGCTGAATCTGTTCAGAGGACAGCAAAGTTGAGGAAAAACTCAACAAACAAAGTGTTCAAAAAATCAAACAAGAAATAGAGGTGATGGTGGGGAAAAAAGAGCCAACAGGATAAAAAAATGAATGAAAAATACGACAATTGTGACGGTGGACGGTGTATTAATCTCTAGGTACCAGCACTGGCCCCCTGTTCGGGCAGTGTCTGAGCTCGTGGTGAGTTTTAGGCTCTAAACTTCCTGTACTAGCTGGAATATTATCCAACGGAACACTAAGCACGGTTGTAAGTCGCTCTGGATAAGAGCATCTGCTAAATACCTTAAATGTAAATGGAAATGGAATGCAAGACACATAGATAAGCAAAAGTAGCATAGTGTGTGCTTTCCACAGACACCTGAATTTGGCCTCTGATTCAGTACACCAGGCTCTAATATTTGGATGCACTTCATTAGACTTAATTACCTGGATCAGGTGATATCTGAAATGCAAGCCTTTTAAATGTGTATGTATTTTTTCAACAGCAACAACATTATATATGTTGCTTTCTGTCATAGGACATATGACTGCTATATGGTAGGGGTTAGTAAACGGCCCCTGGACTATTTTAGGGCTGGATATTCTCCCCACTCACAAGGGCGCTTGTCCTAGCCCATATCCTCTTTCATGGCATTCTCCACTTAACGAGTTTGTGGATATTAATGACCAACCTGAGGTGACACCTCTCAGGTTACCCCTGTGATTCGCTGTCACTTTCACCCTCAATTTACTCCTATGTTTATTCCACAAGGAGTTGGAGAAATAGTGTGTAGTGATTAGATTAGTTAGATCAATCAGAACCTAAAGAAATGCTTACCTCCTTATTGGAATTGGCTTAAATCCATGTCATTTGTAACTTACAGATTACTTCTTTATTACCACCACAGTTCTTTATTTACCTCAGGAACCCTATGCGTTTAGAGACCTGCAGCTGTTCAGTTTGTTTTGCCTTCGTTTTGATTGGTTGTTAAAGGATACACTTTTAACACGTTTCCGCTTTATGGATAGTGCATAGTACAGTATGTTTTGATTCTTTGGCTAGCTTGCAAAGGATTACCGACAACAGCATGCCATTGTTGCTATGCTATGTATTTCAAGTGGTGCCGCATGCTGCCTCTGGCCAGAAGTTCACGAGAGTACAGTGTAGACAGAATGGTGGGGTTTCACTCACCTATTTGATGTAAGTAATTTATTCAACCCAGGTCTTGGCTAGGCCATGTAGTGATGACATGACATTTCATAGAACAATGTTTGTCGCATTGCCCTCCTGGGTAAGTGGTTCTAATGAAAGAACAATGACACACTGGTATGATACACATACTCAAAAAAAAAAACATACTAAGGTCATTTATTTTGTCGATTTGGAATTTTTTATTAAGTTATGCAACGACTGCCTGTGCATTATGTTAGCTGTTTGAATTGATTTAAGTTGATGAAATGTTTGTGTGTTTTACACGGTGCATTAATTTAGCCTGTAAAGTTAACTCTGCTGTTTAGATCTAGCCAGAATGATTTTAATTTCCAAGTGTTGCTTAATTATTCTATTCTCTATTTGGTTTCATCTTTTGTCAAGTTACAAAAAAATCATATCTTAAACTACAACAGAATAAAATAGACCTTTGCTGCCAGTAATATGTGCATACTTAATGGTTTCACTTAATGTTTGACCATAAGAGGCTGATTCAGTTTATGAATGCCATCTTGAAAAATGCAGTTGTCTATAAAATATAGAAAGTCTAGAAAGAACCACGTGCAGGCTGGAGATTAGGCTTATTTGTTGTTGTTGAAGGTCATGAGCCTATCAGATCTTATTGCCCTTGCAGTTAGCCCAGTGACATTGAGGGCAGCTGTTCCAGTGGTGAGGTGCCTGCTCCTGTGCCCACTCTGAACAGATGCCTGTTCTCTTCAGTGCCATCCCTGCCCAGAGGGACCAATTAGAGTTTACAACAGCTGCTGGCACCGACTCCAGTTGGAATGGGGAAGGAGGCACGAGGAGTTGGTAAGGAATGGAAGGAGAGAGGGACAAATCTTTAGGACACCTGCCTGGCTTCAAAGGCATGAGTGCATTGACTAGTCTTAACACTTGCTCCCGGATAAATTAGCGCACAGTCCAAGAACATGTGGCCCCTACCAGACTTGACCTCTTCCCTGTGAACTCTGGGTTAGGTAAAGCTCTGCTTTGCAGTCCTCCTCCAGTTTCCTGCACTCCAGGGCTGATATTTGCACAGAGGAGGTAAAGGGCAATGCTGTTGCTTTGTTTGACTTTCAGCGCAAACTTAGGTTACACTTTCCACCTCTTATGATGGTGGTGGAACTGAGAAGGTCTGAGTGGTAATGATTTGACTTCAGCTGTTACATGCAGCAGCTCTGCAGCTGGGGTTTTGCCACCTACTTGTGGTGGGCAGTAAGAGTGATTTTCATTATTGTGTGAATACACCACAGAGCACTTTGTTCATTCAAATTCACATTTGAATAGGTTTTCATTAGTATTTTTCTCTATTTCTTTATGAATTTTTAGTTTTAGTAATAAAGTCATGAAGAAGCATTTCTGTACTATTAAATGAGATGATGTATGTATTTATATCTGTCGACATACAGACACAGCCGTTGGTTAAAACTGCGCCATACAGACCACTGTTTTATGAAAATGCATCATAAATGCAAAAGCTATCACTCCTATCACTAACACTGGCTGGCACAGCTTGTTGTTAAAATCGCTTTGCCGGGGATGTCCATGTGGAAGTCGGAGAAAAAAATTTAGAGCACGGCTTTTCACTTCTGAACCGGGTCAAATGCAGCTTTAGTGCACAAATGCTTTTAGGACCACTGTGTACAATCCCTCAAACTACTCCCAGTTAAGTCTAAGAACAAAACTCAATGCTAACTAAACACAGAAGCAGTTTGTGTGCGCACACACACACACACAGTATGATTTACGACCCTGTGCAGCTAGAAGCTGGCCCAGGGTTTTTTTTGACCTGTGGACTCTTAGGTGCCCTGTATGGCAGACAGGTGGTTGACAGATGAAGAGTGTATAAGGTCATGTGAAAGTGTGTTTACCTCTTAGCAGACACAAACACATGCAGATCAAGGTGTTTGTGCTGATGTAAAGGCCAGAATGTCCTTTTACAATGGGTTAATTGGCTAACAGTCATAACTGGTTGGTTGTGGTAGGGATTAACAGCGGTTCTACGTACCCAACTCCAGAAAGCCTGTACTGTAGGGTACAGTAGGTAAATACCAAGTACCCTAAAAGTACCTCTTCATTGATTTTGCATATATTTGCTTATTCCAAATATGATGCCACCTCTGGCCTGAAGCTCCTGCTACAGTGCTATGTAACTTTGAGAGAAATGCAGTGAGACCTCTTATGAGAACGTATTGCTTCACAGCACCAGGTCACAAACCAGTGATGGGTCGTCAGCTAGCGATAAGAGAAACTAGCTTAGTATTCCCAGAATGGACATCAGGACAGAGGCTGCAGAATGATTACAGCAGACATTGTCAGATTAATTAAGGAAGAGAAAAAGAAAAAGGAAAAAGCGATCAACCATGACGGATTTTAATTGTTGGTATGAGCTAAGAGAGATAAAACAATCTTTACAGATTATACTCACTGTTACTGTTGTTTCTATGTCTAATTGACAGAAATGCTAGTGTTATCAGTAGTGTCCGTATGCAAGCATGATGCGCATACACATAAGGGAGAGTAATGTGCAATGCATTGTGTGTGGTTAGCTCAAAAAGCCTGGTCCCGGTAAAGCAGAGAGCAGATGCAGTTTGGTTGAGCAGAAGTAGTTGTTCCATGTTGTTGTAAAAAGATGGCATACTGGAGAGGAATAAAGAGGGTCGTCAGACTGTGTATCTCTCAGCTCATCAACAAATGCACATTTACATGAGGGGGGCTATGAGTGTGATTTGTATTTACGACATTGCAGTAAAAGTGACCTGCGCTGAGACACTTCAGGGGGAGCCCAGGTGCAAAAACACCATTTCTCACCTAATGATGCTGTAAAAACTGACATGCTTCTGTACTGAATATAACTACAGCGGCTCAGGAATACTTCAGAAAAGACTTTTTAAAGTCAGCGAAAGTTGTTTGTCAACATTATTTAGAAATCCTGCTAACTATTTTTGAGTTAAAGCTTATCTGAAATTTGATGCCAAGAGGAAGTGTGTGCTGTGGTCTGAGGAATCCACTTTTTGATGCTTTTAATGCTTTTGGAAATAATTGACATGTTCTCCAGGCCAAGAAGGAAATGGCCTGTCATGTTTGTTACCAATTCAAAAGTCTGTCATGGTATGGGGGTGTGTTGGTGCTAATGGTATAGGTAACCTGCACATCTGCAAAAGGTACCGTTAATGATGGATGCATTTTGGAACAACATATGCTGCGGTCTAGACCATGTCTTTTTCAGTGATGTCCTTGTTTTAGTTAACAATGACATGCATGTGTCGCAACATCTTGTGTTTGTAGCAACAGAGTGCTGGTGCCTGACTGGCCTGCCTCTCCCATTGAAAACTTGTGGTACATTATGAAGCACAATATACATCAGCCCAGACCCTGGGCAATTGAGCAGCTGAAGTGTAAAATCAAGCATAAACAAAATTATTTTCTTATACGAATACAGCGGTTGGTGTTCTCAAGATTTTTGAGCATTGTTAAAAGGTATATGTGTGGTAAATCTGCCCCAACATTTTATGAAACATGTTGCAGGCATTAAATGTATATCAAGCATATTTATATCCAAAAAACAATAATGTTAATTAGATGTAACATTCCATATATTGTCTTTCTGTTAAACAGATTAGATTTACACTTCATCCTGCTATTCTGGAATGGGTTGGTAAGATATACTTACATGCAGAGTGTTGTTGTGGGAGACCAGTTTCAGATGAAGACTTCTCTGTAACTTTAAACATTATGAATCATGTGTTAAATATTTGTATAAGAATGCTTTGTTAGTTTCCCACAGACATGCTGTCAAGAGTCTCGATTTTTTAGTCTCTCTCTTTGAGAATTATTGGAGAATTTTCACGTAGTAATGATTTTAATAAGATTTTGGACAATTTCAAATAATGAACTGAATGCACAGAAACATGTAGTAAAAGAAAACGGCCTAAAACCGTTGCTTTGTCTGCTGTTGGGTAGCATGTTGATATTGTTTTAGAAAGGTTAACAGAATTTTAAATTGTTACAATATTAAACTCACCAAAAAAACAGTATCTGTACAGAAGTGTGCAGGTGTACCTGTGCAGGTGTATCTCTGCTGATGTCTCTGTGCAGAAGTGTGCTCTCCAGACAAGATGTGTATGTTTCTTTTCTATGTAAGTTGAGCGGGTGCCCAAACTTTTGCTTTTACCGTATGTGCTTTTGTTTACTTAATGTTCTAATACCAACATGCAATACTGGCACTGGCACATACATGATTTGTGGATTCCTCTGATGTGTCCAGACATCTGTTACACATTGTGGCTTATTGCCTTCAGGTGTAAGGCCCGAGAGAGAGGCCCGGATCCTGTAGGTGGTATATTCTGGAATAGAAGGCTCGAAGCACTTAACCTTCATGCGTCCCTTTTTGACACATGTACATATCTCAAAGACATAACAGTGTATTTGCATGACACCTAGGTGAAAATCTGACCAGAGTTGCAACCCTGTAACTTTCCTCTGTGCAGCAAAATGGTATCAGTTTTGATGGGTGGTCTTTGCTACGTAGTTTAATCATTTTAGTGTCATCAGTTAGTCTCCACCATCGTCCTGGATGCTGTTTTTCTTTATTACTTCTTAACATACTCAGCTTGAACAATGTGTGGACTGCGTTCGGTAACCGATTTTTCTGAAGTCTGGTCACTGGAGTTTATTGTTCTGTGAACGCCAGTTGTTTGGTTTGTACATATTCCTTAGTATTCCTTAGTAAGTATTGTTTATCCAATTGTAACAGATTTTGTGGTGTACCATGTCTTGCATGGTTGCTTAGAGTCTCTGTTTCTCCATATCTGATTTTTTTAAAACTGATTGCACACACATTTTATTTTTTTAAATCATATTGTCATTTGACATTTCCCTTCCTCGTGCAAACAGATTATCATAATCATTAGATTATCATAATTATTTTTAGAAGTATCATCTAAAATAAGAAATGTGTTCTTAAACGGCTATAAATGTAATAAATGAAGGGTAGTATGTGACTGTAGCACAGTAGTGTAGATTCATAAAGTGCTCTCAGGATACCTTCTCCAGCCATTGTGTTGCATATCATAAATTATTCTCTACAGTATGCATGCTTACAGTCAGTGTGCCGATGTCTGCAGTTCATGTATTGCCTTTTGAGGACAAGGTAAGGCTGAAGGTTAAAGGAACTGCTTTACTTCTCATCTCTTATTTATGTTCAGAAAGCCATCACTTGAAGGTAAACACAGCAGCAAATAAAGAAGGCGGTGTCATCTCTGATTCTTGCGCTTCCGCTGCTGTCTCTAACTGCCTCTGACAGACACAGAGTCTGCCTATAGAGGAAAACCCATTCCTATGGACTTTTCTGTGAACTGTGTGTGACCATATCTGGGTGAGGAGAACTCGATGGTGGGCTTCTCGAGTTTTATATGTTCAGTGCAATAAATGCAATACTTGCATGAATGCATGAATTTCAGGTCATTCGTTTGCAGTGGTCTCCAAAGTTTTAGCTTTTGACATTTCACTTACGTTTTTGACCTGATTTAGTGGCACCTTGGTCACATCAAATGCAGTTCAGCTGTCCAAGACTGACGGGGGAATTCCATGGCTTTTTTTCAAAGGCTCAGTCATTAAGGGTGATAAATATAAAGGGAATAAAGGGAGAATATAGATATGAAAAATGTTTTATTTGGCTCCCATATTAAAAGTTTCATTTAGCTTTGCCCTGCGCCACGGATGTAAATAATTCCGAGTTGTTAAGTTTGTGAATTAGACCGTTCTGAATGACCTTAAATGTCCTCTAATTATGCAGAAATATTTTTAACACGTTGGTGGAATTCCCCTTTAACAGACCATCACACACACTTGGTTATTGTGTATGGCTGTAGGGATCTCCAGATGTCCTTTCCCCTTTTTAAATGAATTCCTTGCATATAAAAGTATATTCCTGAAGGAAACTGATAGTCCTACAAAATTAGAAGACTGTAATATTATATGCCTGTTTATTTTACAGGGCCACTGTAAGATATTGTTTAGGAAATTTGGATAATGCTGTGGATAAGGCCTTGGGGACATTGCTGAGATTGCTCTTAGAGGCCCCAGCAATGGCAAATGTAGCAATGTGTTGATTTGGTGTTTGTTTCCATGACTATTGCACCATGCTGTTGACTGACAAGGCCAAGCCTGAGTTGTTTGACATCACAGATCCTGCCGTAGGTCCAGCAGTGGACAAGTGGCTCGCTTCTGGGGCCCTTGTAGTGCTCTTCCATCTCTCATCTCTCCTTCATTAGCCCTCACTTCAGTTCGTCAGTGCTCTTGCTATCTGTCCGTCAGCATCAGCAGGCCCTTGGAGCGCAGGGCATGTCTCCTGTGGCAGCTTTGAGGAGCCTCTCAAGGTCATGTTGCTTCAAGGGATAGAGCAGGCCTGGGTAGCGTCCAGCACTGTATCTCCTGACGTTATGCTGACCAAGAAATGCTTTTTACAGATATATATCACTGTGTACCTAGTCACGTTTTTAAAAACAAACATAATTAAAAAAGCTAACAGGACTTGATTGTTTCAAAAATAAAAAGTTAATACCTTAAGTTATATAACACAGGCTTGCTTCCTAATTTCTCTTTAGTGCAGTAATCTGTGCACACCTGATTTCATTTATTGAAGTATTGAATGATAATTATAAGAAAGGCCTGGATGTTTAATCAAACTCATTAATTCTGGGTTTGACGCATACAAAATCATATGTAAAAGTTTAAACCCTCCTGTCAGATTAGATGTTTTGCATAGATTTGTATTTTGCCAGAGAGTCTAAACCTTTGCATGTGACTGTGTAGTGCTTAATGCTGTTTGTATATATTTTGGTATTAATTTTTTTATTTATTCAGAGTTTATTACTATTTTTACAAATAACTGCTTATTGCGCATTTAAGAAGCTTTTCAAGTATACATTTCTCAGGTCCCAGAGACTTCCAGAATTGTATATATAGAAGCTAGATGGGCTGGGAGTAATTCAGTAAGATCCTGTTAGGTTATCACAGGTATATGGAGCCATGCAGACGGCAGTATGTCCCACAGCTACTTGATGGCAGGTAGGGGAGTATCCATAGAGTGAACATGATTGGGTTCAGGTCTGAGGAATTGGGGTGCTAGGGTACCCAGGAAAGACAATCAGCATGCATGGGTGGACATGATCTGCAAGAATGGATTTGTACCCAGATCAGTTAAGAATGCCTTCCACATGGATGAGTGGGTCCACAAAAATGTGGCTTCCTTCATTAGTTACATTGAAAGTAATAAAACTGTGTGTATAGTTAGTTATGACAGCCCCCCGCCACATTAAGGGGTGCCGACATGGTTTGCTGATTATAACTTGTACAGTATAGATATAGATTACAATGAGGTAAAGTTAACTTCTTGTTCTTATTGCCTGTTCCACCTTAAATGATGTAGTACTTTCAACCAGACTCCTGTAACAGTAATTAGAGTAGGAAGCTAACAACTCTCATGAAATGATCAGATTCCTGGTGTCGATGTGATACTGGCTAACAAAATAGACAGTGCTACATGGAGTTTATTGCTATTAAAATGTGTGAATCATAAAGATCAAAGTCAGCTTTATTGTAATTCACACAATACAACTAGGAACTGCACAGCTGAGCGAGATTTCATTTCTCCAAGCTCCAATGTACAAATGACAATAGATCTGCAAATGCACATAAGACATAAAAGACAGCACAGAAAATACATGAATATACATATAAGAAACGTAGAAAGCATTGCACGTTGTATAGTGATGTGTTTGCAAATTAACTGCAACAGCAAGAATTTTAGAGAAGATATGAAAATGTGAGATAAGGAGGGTGAGATATCTAAGCAGGTGGGCAGTTATATGATAAATGGGTGTTAAATCAAGTTATTTAGCTATGGTAGGCATTGCTGGTAGCATTCTGCATGCCATAATTATATTGTTAATTGTGTGTGTATGTGTGTGTGTGTGTGTGTGTGCGCATGTGTGTGTGTGTGTGTGCATGTGTTCGCGCATGTGTGTGTGTTCGTGTATAGCAGTACAGTTTAAGGTGGGTCCATCTGCATCATGTAACTCAATGTAACTAATCTTACCAAAACATGCCGGACTCCAGATGTGACAGATGAAATATATAATATAGAGTATAACTGTAGTAGCACCACTAGAAACAAAATATGGAAACAACTCCAACTAGGTGCCTAATGACTTTGAATGGTCTCCTCTTCAACCATTTTTATGTGGGTCAGTTAAATTCATCCTGTAAATATGTTTTTTTTCAGCAAAGTGAGTAAACTAGACTATCACTCTGAAGAAGATATGCTGACTGTTTATATCAGGTTGCAGAGCAATGAAATCAGTGCTCTGGGTTCTATTTGCTAAATAACCTTAACTTAATTTCGAGCATAATTTATATTAATCTGTATATTAATACTGCTTCCTGCTCATTTTGGCTGAGATCTCTGTTGTGGTTATAATACACCTTGGTATGCTGATGCGATTGCTGTGCAGCAGCATTTGGTGTTAAGAATGCTGGTCAAACAGCTGCCCTATAACACGGGCCTTAGGGGCCATTTTTAGAATGTGAATCAAATTGTGCAGCACTGTTGGCATTCAGTTTGTGCCGGAGGGTGGAAACAAAACTGTCACTGATGGAGCCAACACAAACTGCCTAAGTAGTTGCTTGTTTCTGGGTGCGCCATTAAGTCTCTAACTGGAGCTTCTCCATACTCTAAAGCGCATTTGCATCGTTGTTTTGCTTGTAAGGTTCCGCCCTGCATTGGTAATGTTATTTTGACCTGTGCCAGGCGTTGCTGCTTTAGCAGAGGGAATGCTTAATCACAGTGCTGCTGCCCCAGTGGGAATCAGAAGATGAGTCCCATGGGGATGGTAGCAGGAGTAGGGGGTCTCTTGCTGTCAATAATAAGATTAATGATGTGACAGAGATGCCAGAGTAAAGAATGGGAGTGCAGTTAGCTGGAATTAGTTGTCAAATTTGGAGAGGGGATCAGAGTAGGGGAGATAACATGGCTTGATAATCCCTAAGCGGATACCTCTTCTGCAGGGTGTCACTGCTGCCCTGTCATAGCAGAGATGGAAGCGAGGGAACATTCCAGAAGGAGTGAAATGGCAGTAAGTGTTTAAATGGCTTTATCCCTGTTGACTGGGCAGATATAGGAGAAAGTGGTTTGGTATCATTGAAGTGGCTGCATTGGGCCTAAGAGTTGCATTGGCATGGAATCTGAATTCCGCCAGTACCATTTGTCAGGGGTTAGCACTATGGCTAAAATACTCTATCATGACACACAATGGCCGTTATTCATCAAAGTTGCGTAAATACAAGTGCAGATTTGACCGCCTTTAATTTACCACCTACTCTGCATCTGATTCATACAACAAGTAAAATGATGTGATGGTTTAGTGTTATTTATTTACCTTCGATAATATACAGTATATTTAGAGGCTGTGTTTTTACACTGTGTAGAATGCTTCTGCATCAGCTGTGCTTTGTTATTTTATGTTGTGGGTGGTATATAAAACAAAGGCACTGCATTGTATGTATTTGTACTGTATTTTAATTCCAATTATGAGCAGCACTATGGAGAAAGGGCCACTCCTAAAAGGGCCTGGGTTTGATTCCCAGGTCAAGGGCCCTTTCCAAGTAGAGTTTGCATGTTCTCCCCATGTCTGCATTGGTTTTCTTCAGGGGATCTGTGAATTGGAGGTGCAGAATTGTTCAATGGGCGGGTGAATGTGTTCGTATGTCTGCCCTGTGATGGAATGGTGGCATGCCCAGGGTATGAATTCCTGCTCTCCTCTAGTAAGTGCTGGGATAGGATCCAGCAACACACATGACCCAGAAAGTTACGCGGCTTGGAAGCTATAGGTCTAATAGAAGATATTGATATTAGTTTTGGTTAGTTAAATACAGAATGCTGATGAACATAATTGTGATTGTTCAAACCAAGTTTAAAATGTGGTTGTTTTCTATAAATGTAGGACCTGGTATTTCAGCCATAAAGATCAGATCTTTTTCTGGGTTGAGGCTTAAACACATAGAAGTGCACCAGAACTGCAGCTAGTTCATCATGATAAAACCATTTATCACAATACTGATAAAATAACAAAATTTCTAAATGTATTAAACAATATAGGCTATTATTGAAATTGCTTTTGCCATTTGTACATTTATCAAAGTGCATTTTCAATGTAATGGTTTAATAACGATTAGTCTTTCTCTCCTACTTGGGACTTTTCTTGATATTATGTTGTTAAGGTAATGATATTACAGGCTCATGAAATATGTCCATATTGGCTAATAAGCTTCCTTGACAGTTGATACTTACTGAAACTTACTACTCCCCCATATATGAGTTACAGCTCTTAGTTATAAGATAGAACCTTGTTTGTTTAAGAAGAGCTTGGCTTTTTAATAGATGCATTTTGGGGTTTCTTTTATTTGAACACATTCACCTTAACCCAAGTGATAAGAAAAATGCATCCAGAAACATTCTGTTGTTGCATTTAGTTAGAATAAGTGGGGTGATGAGGCTATAATTGTGACAGGCCTAGATATCATATTGCCTTTCTCTGTTTGGCACTCTGAAGGAGATATTTGAAAGTTCAGTATTTGCTGGCACTGAATAAGAAAACTAAGCATATTTAATGTGGTGGAGGCCTTTGATTAAGCACCACTTAACAGCTGTTGTGCCTTGTACAAAAATATGTATGCTTTGACTTTTCTCACCTCCAGAATAAACGGCTATACAACTTCAACTTCCTCTGGTGCAGTACCGCAGGGACTTCTGTACCGCCAGCAGAGAGCCGGCAGAAAAATAACATGGGAACCTGTCAGAAAAATGAGCGTGCGCATGTGACAGAGAGGGATAGATAAAGGTGGGAGCGCACGGCGCTGGCTGGAGCTGGAGTGAGTTGAGTAAATAATCGGTGGTGTGTTTCGGCGCGGGCGCAGGGCTGGGGTGTCAGCGGGCGATGGATGAGTCCCCAGGCCTGATTGTAAAGCCCAGCAGGTTGTGTTGGTTGAGTGAGTCTGCGCCGAGTGGGGTCTCAATCTTCCCCTTAATAGGCCACTGACAGATCCCTGCCACACACACACACACAGACACACACACATGCAAGCACACACATAAATAAAGAGGGTCCTGACAGGGACCACTGCCTTAGTTTTGGCACATACCGCTCAACACGGGGCTACACACACACATACACAGTTGGCGTTGAAGCGGTATGAGTTCTGCAGCCGTGTCGTTAAACAGCACGTAAGGTGGAACAGTGTAGTGAAGAACTCAGTGAGGGGTTGGGTGTGTAAGGCACGAGCTCTTTGACAAGCCAAATTTGTCATCCACCGGGACGCCCAAATAGCTCAGACTGCAATACGGATGAGTGCCGGGTGAAAAAGTGACTTCAAGCCAGCCAAGTAATCCTACAAGCTCACACGCAAACATATACAGTTCATACCAGCTTCCGGACACACACACAAACACACACATGGTCATGTGTGTTCTCTGTTGCTTTGTTCCCCTTGAAGTTCAGTCATACACTACACAACTCAAACAATAAATCTTACCCTCTCCAGCACACACATAAGCCCTCACACAACGTGCACACATGCTAAGGTTTGATCACTGGTAAATGTTTCTGGAAGATGAATTTTTTACTGATACCAGGGAGTGTTCTGGTGACGAATTGAGAGGTGCATGCAGTGGGGAAAGTGAGAAAAAGGATATGTGGCTAAGTTTGCTATGAGGCCAGAAGTCAAGGTAGCAACACACAGTGTTAAGTTAGTCTAAGGAAAAAACTATTTTTGAATCCAGAGATTCCTGTAGATTCCTTTTGCAATAAAAGTTTTTGCCATGGAAGTATGGGACTGCAAATAGGAGCTTGAAAGCAGGAAATTTAACTCTTGAATTAAAAAAAACATGGAATACAACTCTTTGTCTTCAGATCTTCTTCTATTGCTGTATACTGCCCAGTTCAGGTGATACCAACTGGGGAAGACCCCAGCCATTATCTCTTTGATATAATTTTATTGCATGGGTACCAGGGATGAATCAGAGCTTTTGAATAGTCAAATGGTCAGGAAACCTGAAGTAGAAGTTGAATTGTTGTAAATCCAGCATTTCCAAAAGTGAGCAAGCAATCAGGCCAATTCCAAAATCCTAGACTGTGTTACAACATAGTCCTGATTCACTTGGTTCACTTAAAGGATAAATGCGTATCATGTAAATGGATATATCTCTTGTTAGTAGTAAAACTGTCATTGTATGTAATACTGTATTGTTATTATTCAAATGTATTCTTCACTCTCCATGTATTTAGTATATGAAAGCCTCTTTTGAATTTGTGATGTCACAAAACCAGCACATTTACATAAAGTTGTCCTACAGAGCTTTAACTTACCCATTCGTGTTAAAGTTTGAAGAAGTGCTTTACATGGGACTGCTTATAGTAAAAGGCAGGGCACTCAATCAGAACGGAGGTCATTTACATATATTAGTAAATAAACACAGTAATAAAATGGCCTTTTTAATTTCAGAGTGGGGACAGTTTTTATGTAGATCTGTCTATTTTATATATATGTATAATGACAGTAGTTTATTATAAAGATTTTGATCAAGCTATTTCAGCTACTTTTGACTGTAGCCAGTGGTTGACCAGCTGACCAGCTTTGATGGTCATTTGAATGTGTATGTAGAAACATTAGTTGATATATCCACATAGGCTTTGTTTATTGATTGGCTGATTTATTGGTAAATCAATATCAATGATCAATCAAGCTCCAGTTCTGTCTGTCTTTTTTTTTCTCCATCCCTTCTTAGTGTTTCTTCTCTGTCGTCTTTGCTCTCTGTTGGTCTGTCTCTTCCTTTTCAGTCCGCACTCATTAGGAAGATGAAGTGTTGTCAGGGACTCTGAGAAGAATACGGTGATGTATGAGTGTGTGGCAGAGGGAAAAGTTAAAAAGTAGTTTTGTTTATTTGATACTTTTCACTCTACGCTGTAATAAAGAGGTATGATTTTTACGTAGCCAACCCAAAACCTATCTACTCTGCTCTGATGATAGGCCTTGCTTATTGGGCCTTGTTGGGCCTTTGGGAGAAAAGGTGAAATATAGTTAAAGGCTTCTTTCCTGTATTGTTGGATAACCTTTTCCGGATTTTCTTAAGTTCTCTAAGTAATTCCATTCTCCCGCTGACTTGTCTAACATGCTAAATGGTATTTGGTTGGAATAAATCTTTGGGGTTTTTAGCGTTGGCGTGAAAAGGCAGCGAGCGAAAAGCCGCCATGCAGAGTCCATCTTTTACTCAGCCTGCATGCACGCATGTCACCTCCGCCCAGCCACTCATAAAGCAGCATGATGGATAAATGAAGAAATAAAGAAATAAATAAAAGCCACACTTATTCTCTCCCTCTGCTCTCTCCCTCCGTCTCTCCTCTGATGGATTTGTGAAATGATATAACGAATGAGACCTAAAGATAAAGGAGAGGGTGAGAAGGGGGTGGGGGGTGTGAGAGAGACAGAGGATATGATTTATTAGGCTGATAAAAATTCAGCCTTTGTTATTCCTTCATTTTACATGTGCAGCTTATTAAGGAGCGCACCTGCCAGTGAAAGAGAGTTTGTCAGTGGGGATGAGCGACTCTGCGGTCCGTGTGCCAGTGTGCAGGGCTACTGAATATCACAGAATTGGAACCCTGACTGACTCACACTGGTGCCCATTACTGTGAAACCCTCTGAAAAATTTGAAGTGCATCAGGGGGTGCAAAGACCATGTTTCCAGAAGCACTTTAATGCTACATGGTGTTGCAGAATCAAGTGTGGTCCTTATCGCCAACTATGAGCGACAAACAAATACCTTTTGATGATGTTTTTCTATAAATCCTAAGGACTAGCGCCAGTGTCAGATCAGAAATGATTGCTATTATGACAAATCCAGGTCAAAGTCTCTGCAGTAAAGTGCCCACAAGGTTTTAGCAATCCACATGACAAGGAAAAGAGTTTGAAGCCAAAATTTGAAATCAGTGTTTGCGCCATTGATTGGTTTTGTAAGGTGGCAGTCATCAATATCCTTCTGTCATTTATCTGTTTTTCCATAGGCTTTTCGTCTCCTTCAGTACGGAATCCAGCATCTCTGAGGGTCATCAAAACTCGCTACAAAATTGACACGCGCAGAGCACAACTCCAGCACCACAACCCTGCCCTCTCCTACAGAGTCAGGAGAATCCAGTCCGCCAGGTACATACACCTACATGTACAAGTACAAGTTAGAGCCTTCTTGATATGGAAACATTTATCACAGTACTCGTTTTTTATGTGCTGCGAAGTGATAATTCTTGAAGGGAAGTTCATATGGTCAAAAATAAGTCCAACGTTTTGTTCTTGATTGCTGTTGCCTTGCCCTTCAAGCTCTCTTTTCTGCCTGGTAACTAATAGCATCTGTATCACTTATGCTAACAGAGTAAAAATTTCATTAGCACTAGGAGCATCAACCAAAGTTAGCACCAGTCTCTCAGATGCAGATGCGCCATCCAATATGGCGCTCTGGAGAGTGCTATTCCCTCTAAGGGGACTGAATCTGAGGTGTGGTGGTACTTTTAAAAGGTCCTATTATAAGTGGTATTAATGTGAAGCTCCATTCAAGAGGGAAGTTAGGCTGTTTTTTTTGCACATTTTCCTTAACATGTAGACTACCAAAATCGCTACAAGAGGATGAAGTCATTTGGATTTTCCTCTTTCTGACCACCAGTTACTGGCTATTTAACAGTACATGTAACTGCGATGATGATGGAAAAACCTTATTAAAATATCCTATTGTAGTGCATATTAAGAAATAATCACCAGCATTAAAAGAATAATTACTATTCGTTTTTATTGCTTCATTTTCCTTATCAATAACACTACCAACATAAGAACCAAGAGGATGAAGTCAAATACAGTAACCTGGATCAGTTTTATCTCACCCTGGAGACAGCATGAGTTTGTGTGTTAATAGTTTTGATGTTAAGCTGCGAGTGTGGTATAGTAGGAAAGTTTAATTCAAGATTTTTCAGGTACAGGAATAAAAACAGCACCGGCTCCAGCTGCTGAGGATAGCATGTTTCTGAGGTTAAGGCTCCTTACTAACACTTTTCCATTATTTTTAACCTCATAATTACAAGTAATCTCACATGGGGTCTTATATAATATCCCTTGAAGGTGTTGTTTGGTGTAATATGTTATCCGTGTGGTTAGGTCAGGTGTATTTAAACTAATCAGCTAACTAGTTTACCTGTATTGCATTAAGGCATGTGAACAAAGGGTTATCGTCAGCTTAGCAGCCCATATCAGAACATGAAACAATTTAAATCTTTATAAAAATGTGAATGAATCGATTTCGCTACATGTTAAAAGCTGTATATCCTTTATACTGACTTATATTATTTGCATATTGATCATATTAGCTTGTGTATTAAATTGATTCTGAACTTCTGTCTGTAGACTTACCAGACTTAATCATCTCAGATTTGTTTTTTAACAGCTTTATATTCAGTGAGTCTGGTTCCATCATGTAATACAATTGTATTTGTGTGTGTGGTGGCTTCCCTTCCAGCCCACACACAATCTTAGCCCACCACAACCAATTACAGGCCTGATTAAAGCCTCTCTGTTGACACATTGCGTTTTTAACAGTCCCTCAGAAGCCCCATAATAAAACACTAACTAACCGGCTGGCCCTAATAACACTACGAGATATAAGCACCTCATCACCAATAATAATATGACAGGAGGAAGGTGCTGCTCATCATGGTAATCTATTACTCCAACCATAAACATGTTGCTGTAATATAGTCCATGCCCACATGGGAGCACATGAGTAGGCACCGAAGTGCTGCTTTTAAATGATAGCTTTTAATGGCCACCGTCTGGTAGAGATGAGTTTATAAAACCATTAATGTAGTCCGTGAAAGGCTAGATAATTGAGAGTGAGCGTGCGAGAAAAGACAGCTTTCTTTCTCTTTTCTCTCTAAAACAATGTGTAACATAGGTAAATGTTAAACATTCTTCAACGACCTGTGTGCATACTTCAGATAAACAACCAAAAACCTGTATATTGCTTCATTTTATTCATTTATAAACTGATCAATACCTAAAGTGCTTAGAAATCGCCAGCAACACTTTAACCTGAAATTAAATCAGTAAATGAGTTGGGTTTTTTGCATTCAAGTGTAAATTTTTTGAACATGAAATACTTAAAATATTTTAACGTCATACTTGAAACATTCATTCATTATAGTATACGAAAAATATGCTAATATAATAATACAATAAAAGGTTCCTGATTTTCTTTACCCCAGAGACTGAAGGACAGTAAAACGAGTGATCTGTGCTTCAGGCTGTCCACAGAGAGGATAAAATAGTAAACTGTGAGAAACAGCCAGTACATGTACATCTGTGGCAGAGGTCATAGATCAGTTGATGATGTTAAAGTTGATGGAATGAATTGGCAGAACATAGAACATCCGAGGATATCTGAATTTGATGTTTGATGCCTGTAACAGCAAGGTAAATCTGGATGGTATTGTAGAGGGTGTTGTAGTCACTTCAGCTTCATTAAGTTTTAACGTCAGAAAAAGTGAAGTCTGAAATACATATGATTGAACTAGATGTATCTAAACAGATTTGAATAGTCCTTTCTACACTGTACAAGATTAATGGCTAACTAAACACATTAAAATAAAAAAAATATATATAAGAGATATATTTAAAAAATACACAAAATATACACAAAATACAGAATATACAAAGACAGGAGGAGTCTGTAGAAATTCATATATATATATATATATATATATATATATATATATATATATATATATATATATATATATATATATATATATATTGTGTGTGTGTGTGTGTGTGTATGTGTACATATACACACACACACGTAAGTGCATTTATTGGACAAGGATAGTCTGAGAAAGACGACACACACACACACACATATATATATGGCGTTCGGTGATGCAAAGTGGACAGAATAAATGATTGATATTGGTTAAAACATAATTAAAAATAGGAACCCTTTCAATTTAAAGAGAGAAAGAGGCTGGACGGATGACTACTGGGTGACTGCAATTCATACTAGCCCTAGTCTGAGTGGGGACTACGGAAAATCGCATTTGCTTAATGGCGTAAATGAATCACTCATCCATATGGGTGTAAATATTTTATACCCAGTGTTATCTACAGAGAAAAGATTATCCTTATAGTAAATTCCCACACCCCACCTCTCAGACTCACTCATGTAGAAAAGAGAGACTATGTGTCATACAGTACATGTTAAAAACACTGCCTCCCTAAATAAAATGCCTAGTTTCATCATTTTCTCTTTTCCACCATCCCGCTCTCATTTCTCTACTTTCTTTCATTAGTCCCTCTCCTTTCTTAGGAAGAGCACTGTTCAATGGCTTTGTGAATGTGCTGCACAGCTATATGGCTTCATGTTTCTGAAGAAACCATGTACAGATCTCCATTCTGCTAAAAAGCTGTTTTTACAATGTGAGTGTAGTAAGTCAGTTTGGATGTTGCCATGCCAGTAAGTGAGAAAGTGAGTGATTCTGACGAGACGTGAAGGAGTCGGTGCATGATGCTGGAAGTATGACCAGAGCACAAATAAAATAATGTCCTCTTTGCATTTGAAAAAACTGCTTGCGTGTATGGGTGTTGGGTGCAATCCCGGTGATTACTCTGTTTATCTATTGTACCTACAATCTGAATGAAATGATGCCTTTGATGCATAATGCCTCTGTAGGTACTCTTTTACTGCCCCTCTGTTTTTATCATGTGCAGAGTGTGGCTTTTTTTGGCTGCACGTGTGAGGCAGCGGATTTCTAAGCAGTTGTTAAAGCCAGGGTCCAGAGCTTGGTTATGATCATGATAGCTCATGATTAAGATAATGATAACCTTGTGTATATGAGGTGAGATGCGAAGAGCTGAGAGCGCTGGCAGTAATGCTTTTCTAATTTATTAGTTTATATTTTCAGCACAATTTAAGTACAAACTTTTATTTTGATATATGTTTATATAATTCTCAGAAATTCTCAGCATTTGGTATGTACCCTTTTTGTTTTATTGACAGCATGCACATTCATATATTTCTTCTTAATTTTCAGGACTTGTGCTTATTATTATTATTTATTTCCAGGTTTAAATGATTTAAATGTTTCTGATATTTAGCAGAACTCACAAGACTTTTTATGCATTTCAGTCCATTTCAAATCTAGTACATTTGGCAGTAGAAGGAAAAGGAGTGAGTGTACGTCGACACAGGCGTGTGCAGAGCTTCATTTGTTTAATTCAGATTTTGTGAGACAGTGCGCTTGTCTCCGGACTGAGCATTGAGCTCTGGTGACTTATCACTATTCATTTAGCTCCCTGCAATAAATATTGATTCATCAAGGGATTTTCAATTTGAACCACTGTGACGCTGCGTGAAATATTACGAGAGCGAGAGAAATGAGAAGGAGAAAAGCAGAGGGGGTGTCCCTGCTTAGATTAAAAATGCTGCGTCCCTGGGTGAATATTTCTAGTTTCTAGCTGTCCAGGCATGCAGCATTCAAGCTACACTCATGATAACCCAATGCAATATAATTATATCTCAGTAATAATATCTCAGATTTCTGTGGATCGTAGAAAGTAATTGACTCAGACAGGTAGTTTACCAGCCAGTACTCGAGTCATTCCCAGCCCATTCTCCTATTACCACAGACACGTCCACACACGGGGACTGAGACCTCAGTGCAGTGACCCAGTGTCTGTTGGGTAGAGTGGGAGTGTGCAGTCAGCAGTGCGCGCTGGCCTGCGCTGGGTGATTGAGTGTTTGGGGGGACTGGGCGGGGGAGGAATGGCCCTCGTAAATCGCCAGCCACCACCAGAAAATAGATATAATCTCAACATTAACTACATTAATAGTAGCAGGAGTTGAATTAAGAAAGCCATAAAGCATGGACGCTCAGGCATAAATTACGCAAGCACACGCACGCACATGCATTCAGAGCCCCTCCCCTCATTCTTTCCTTCTTTTATTCTTTCTCTGTCTCTCTCTCCCTTTCTCTCCCTTCCAGTATTTCCATCTCTAACTTTTTCTTACTTTGCATTCAGCTGTACACACAAAGTGCCAGAAGCTGTTACCACTGCAGTGTGAAAAGTTAACAACTTTAAAACTAAAAATTTAAACAAAAAAAATTACCAAAAGAAAGGCTCTAAAAAGACTTGGAATGACATCTTGTTACTGTGTGTTACAGAGAACGTTTAAAATGTTTACGCTTCTTCTTTAATGTTTACCTTTTAGAAATATGCCTTTTTGATTGGACAGCAGCCATATCTTGTAACATCTTGATTTGTAACACTGCTTGAACCCTGTGGCATTACTTTGATATAATCATGCTATAAACACGTCATAGCAGCCAGAAGTACCCATGACAGATTTTGTTCAGCAATATAATGTAATGTTGCTGTTACCAGCGATCATCATGAAATGGTCACAGATACACTGCCTGAAGCTCAAACAATTGTTTTATTTGCATTAATGGCAGAGAGGTACATGGAAGTTGTAAGTTTAAATTGTACCCAAAGAAAGTAGCATAACTTACCATGGCTTACTAACTAACTATGGTTTTATCATTATGAACAACAAAAATCAGGAGATGAGGCTAGGCTCAGTGGTTGTGTTGGATAGTAAAGGAAATGGCTCTGTTTGTACTGTAGACATTGCAGCCCTTGTTGTCTGTCACCACTACTGTAAGGAAAGTACATTTTCAACAGTGCATCCATCTTCGAATGGATGAATTTGAATTGAATCATGCAAAAGATATAAAAATGTGTAGAATTTCCCTTTTAGTTACATCTTAGTTTGTGTTGTGCACTCTAATAAGCCATCATGACATCAAACATTATAAAATTTATTTTGACAGTTATAGTAATATGTTATATTACTGCACATAATCTTTTGTGACATCTTAAGGTTTTACTAAAGTGCTACAATGGTGTATCTTGTTACTGTCTTAATACCAAAATCATATACTGGTTTATATGATTCCAATAATACATCATTATATTTTTGTGCAACACCGGCACTCTCACAAAAAAATCTAAGCCCATAGGAATACATTGTTTCTGACCAAAGTCTGTTTTTAGGCATTGTTTTCCCTGTCCTGTGGATAATTGAAAATCTGTTCATGATCTAATCAGCTCTAATAATGGGTAAAAATATAATAATAATAATAATAATAATAATAATCATACTAATAATAATCATACTAATAAAACTAGTAATAATAATAATAAAACTCTTTGCCCTTCATGGCAGGATGCTTCAGCTTGCATCTAACGCGAGAACCTATATTTTTTATTTGAATATTTTGATATCTGTTTGTAACAGAAAGAATTCATTTTTTCAGTAATTTTGGATAATCTGGTCAGTGTTAAATCTTGCCGCATTATTACTGTCCATGCACGTGCATGCACCGAGTCCAATCCTCAGCTGGACTATAGCCTAGAGAAAGCAACAAATGGACGTTCACTTACTCCAGGACATCCTTTACACACACAGCTTTGCGCAGAGTATATGTCGGGTGGCTGGCGTGGCCTTCATCAGGTTTAGTGCTCCAGTATTGATCAGTACAGGATGTGGGAGAGAGTCAGTAATAAAGCCAGCACTGCTCACTTCTCTCCTTCTCCTATCATCCCATCTTTAGTTAATGTGGGAGAGAAGTGGAGAGTAAGGATATGGCTCTTTGGATGTTAGATTGAATGTTGGGCAGTGCAGAATTGGGGCATTAATATAGAAATGTCAATTTGCCTACATAGTATTACAATATAAGAAGAATATGTGGTACTGTTCACGGACCACCCTTCTTTTAATTCATTTCCAGTCCAAATGACTATTATGCACATATAATTTCTTTATCAGGATATTTCTGAGGAGATTAGATAAACTATACATATTTATATACATCCAAAAGCTCTCACAAATTGAGAGGTGTGAAATGGAGCTCTAAATTTGCTTCAGAGCTGAAAATGTTACTGAGAAAACGGAAAAAGTTCTCAGAAAAATGGAATGACCTTTCTAGAGCCCAGACCATTAAGATCATAGACTGTGTTTTGCGATATTGAATGGTAGAAGCACGAAATTTAACCCACGTCTAAGACGGAACTGTCCAGGTGAAGTCTCCTGAAAGCACGTCTCCTGAAATGTGATGATTAGTTGTTGTGATGTGAAGTTATTGAGGCTCTTGGATATTTTTCTATTAAATATGTTTGTCAACTTTGTCTTTAGCTTTCCCTTTTTTCCCCTGATGCTGAAAAATAAATGACTTGTGCTTAATAACAGTTTGGACCAGGAATTAAACAAAGGCGGTCTTTGACTCCTGCACACTTCTGCACCTTCGTGTAAGATTTCTGTATGTCACAAATTTAAACCTCACCGTCTCTCCCTCCCTCTTGTGCTCTTTCTCTCTCCTCTTTCCACTTTGCGTCAATTAGCTCCCTATGCTTTCCTCCAGTATCTTTCCTCATTGGAGCTAATTTCAAATGAGTCCCACCTGCCTCCTTATTGAAAAACACTGCTTCTTTAATAGTCTTTAGCACATTGATAGCTCTTGATTCCTCCATTACCTAGTTTGCTTAAAGCGAAGACCCATTGAAACAACAGAAATTAGCTAAATGAAGCTAGCTAGCTCATTTCAAGGGTAACTGTTTTTTCCTTTCCTCAGGATGAGCTTACTAATGCTTCCTCTGCAAACAGATAGGTCAGACAAGCATTATTGTGAATGCCCGTGTGGCTTGCGAATTCTTCGCCGTCACCAAAACAAAAGTCACATCGTTAATCACTCTGCCAGAGTGCTGATTCGCTCTCTCCTTCATCTGTGCTCGTCCCACGGTCGAAACGCACCACGGCGCACACCCTCGCAGAGACCCTCATGCAACAGTACCGCTGTGCGCAAGCTTGTTCAACTCGACCACATGCGCTGATTGGTAGTATGAGCTGTGTGAAATGCTTATAGCGTCTGGCTTTCTTCAAGCGCGTTTCATGGCTCCTTTATTAACCAGTAAGTTCACAAGAGCACAAGGCAGGAGCACAAATACCTTAAGCTATCCAAGTGGCGATGTACAACGCTTGGTTCTACTCCGACCAACTCACACAGTCAGTGTGCGCCCACAGCAGATTTGAAAAGGAGTAAAGTAGCTCAGATCTAAGTGATTAATTTTTAAAACATGGAACAAGTTAGACTCAGGTGTGAGGGACACAGGTGTAATCCATTCAGTCTTGCTGATTGTTTGCTTATTGCGCCCCCTAAATGTGCCAGGTGGCAGCTGAATGAGAGATTTGCGTCTACTGGGAGTGATAGTTTGCTATAAAGGCTCTTATTTTGGCATTATGATTTATAAGAACAAATGCACTAATCTATTTTCACCCCAGAAGTAGTTTGCAAAAATGTGTAATACACTTACGTGGCGTCGTCGTAGCATTTTGTATGCGTGGGAGTTGGGCTTTTCTAAACAGATGGGCACCAAAGCTAATACTTGGGACTGGCCAACATCATACATTGTTATTGAAGTTGCTTGTTTTATATTATAAGGAATATACAGAAGTGCTAAAGGTGTTAACTCCTTCCTGTTCTTAAGCCATTGTATGCCATCAGTGTAGCTAGTTGCTGCTACAGATGCTCCACCCACACAGTGACTGATGTATTTAGTGCATTAACCTGGCCACACTATCAGGATTCTGCCAGTTGCAGTGTCAGGCAATGTTTTTCTATACCCAAGGCCTCTTCCTAACGCAGATGTATGAGCAGTGCAGGTCAGTTTTGGGAGTTTATGGTAATTGTAATCCATCAAGTAATTATAGAGGAAAAATCAGTGTAAAATTTGTGATAAAAAAAAAAAAAAATTGTAAAAATAGAGGGCATCAAAACACTTATGAAGCTATAACAAATTGGCTGATTTTTTTAAAAGGATAATTTTATATAGAATAATGTCAGTTGAATTCATCTGTTGTGTGAATGTAACTCCCTAAAATTAGCATTTAGCTAATTAATTTACTATTTATAAAAATATGTTGCAATTTCTGTATTAATCAAACCCTAGTTCATACTCCACACCTGTAGTACTTTTTTCCTGCTTTCTGTACTTTGCCTCTTTCTGCCTCTCCTGAGTGGTGGAGAGCAGGCAGTAAAACCTCTTTAGATTGCAGCCTCACACGACCGGGGTCATACCCCTCCCACTCTAAATCACCACCAGCTCCAGCACTGCCATTACATTAGCGTGTGTCCCATTAAAATGATTCCCCCACCCCATTCAGATGATGCATGTGATAGTGTGATGTGTCTTGCCCACACCCACACCCCCCACACCCCACAATATTTCTGATGCATGGGTCAAGATGTGTCTGCTGTTATGTGAACAAGTGAGCCAACATGGAGGAAAAACTACATTTAAGTGACCAAAAAAGAAAAAAGAGCTGCAAGATCGTACTTCTGGTACAGCCCATCCTCCTATCTGTCTCTTCCTTTCGTACATATTTCACACAACCACACTCGCAGTGACTTCCTCATGCACAGTGACTCCTATCTGTGAAAGGTTAACTGCTGTCCATGTTCCATGCTCATGTCATGGCTACATTAGTCTCTATTATGGCTCTTTGGCTCGAGGGTGTCCTGCTAAAGCCTCTGTGGGGGCAGCAACTGTTCTCCCATTATCCCTCATTATGACTCCCATGGCTGTAGTCACTTAGCTAGTGTGAGCCAGTCTAAGTTATGAGCCATGTCAGGTGTGCAGTTGTACAGCTGAAGGGAAGTAGCAACCCTCCCCACAGAGCTTAGCATTGCCCTTTGTACCTCTGTCTATAAGTTAAAAGGCGCAAATGGAGAACCTTCCAGAATTATTGGCAACCTTTGTAAAAATAAGCAAAACAAATCTCTCTGCTAGTTATCAGCTTGACCTTACAGGGAAATATGGGAGAAATATAACAATACACGAGGCAGTTATTCAGAGGAAAAATTAATTATTTTAGTAAACAGTTCTAAAACAAATACTATATACAAAGTTTTGTCACAATATGGCCACCTAGGTTTGTAATATTTTGTGGACATTCCTTTTGCCAGGTTCACTGCACTAAGTAAATTCCAGGTCTATTATAATCTGGGAGTTTTGTTAAGAATCAAGTGCTATATAAATACTCACCTTTAAGTAGTGCAGGCCAATAATGAACAGGTTGACTGATTTGCTGTTTTTGGTCAACAGACAAAGCTTAAGCTCAAACAAACAAACATTACTCAGTGCTGCCCTCTAAAGGTGCTACAGCAGCAGTCAGAAGTTGGAACTTTCTTTGTTTTTATTATACAGTACTGCCCCCTAAATGTTACTGGTAGAACTTTTGTTTAATAAAACTCATTGTGTTCTTTGAAGGATATTTCCATTTTCAGTTCTTTAGATGCCTTTGCCTCAACCCAATAGATAAAAACAGGCTGAATTCACATTCACATGCTTTTTTGATTAGATTTTAATACAAGAACACGCATGTGACCCTTTAACTATCAGTGTGCATGTGAAAATTGCCAGGATGTAGCTGAACCCAGATTGATGTTTTTAAAATAGGGGTTTTTGCTTTTGACCAGGTATGCCAACAAATTTTGGACAACACTGTAGGTGCATTTACTTAAGACTATTAAGACTTACTTAAGACTGATTACATTTTCTGTCTGAGGTCCATGTTGCTTGTGTGTGTCTGTGGGAGGGTGAGGGGTTGGTTGGGGGTTGGGTTTGGCCATGGCAATAGATTGTGTAGTAAAGGCTCTTGTATTGGGTTCAGATTGATGTTGGATGTAATTTGCTGTTGGGGGTTTAGATGGATTCGAAACGCTTGGAGCAGAGTTCATGTCTCCTAATATAGAGTAGATACCAGCTCTCTTTAGCTGTTTTACTTGCTCTCTCTTTCTCCCCCACTTTTTTTCCTCTCACACATGCTCTCACAACCTCTTCTGTAGCCCACCTACGTATACAGGTTTTCCTGAACTCACTGAAACTCTTGATTGAAGAGCTATTGAGGAGAGCGTTGAGTAATAAGGGATTTTCTTGGAATATTTACAGCAATTCTGAAATTAGGTTAGAATTAAATTGAATCTTAATGGCCAGATTTTGTAAAGGTATTGATTGTAAAGGTTTTGTAAAGGTATTAATATCAGCTAGTTGTTGGCTGGTATGTCTTGATATCTGCATGATAAACGTGACATAATTCAAGTAAAAGCTACAGAACAAGTGTAAATTTTTTAAACATGTGCGTTGTTGGTCCTAACGAATGAGCTGGCATCATGCCAACAATCGATCACAACAAAAGTCATCTCACAATTACTTTAATGTATTTAGCTGGAAGAAAGTGAGCATTTGAACTATATTGATACTGTACTGTGAATATGTTGATTCTGTGTTAATTGTATATTGATATTTTGAACATGGCCTTGCATCAGATCATGAGGGAGAGAGACTAGACAGGAGGGCATCTGTGTATAAGCAGTGTGTAAGAGAAATGGTCAGAGTGAAGGAGGAAGCATGAGAGGTGGAGTGAAAGTGTGCATGTGTGTGAGGGGTTTGGAGGGCAATCTCCCTGCTCTGGCCTCCTGCCCTGGCAATTATCTCAATGATTTCCTCCTCTTTTCAATTCTCTCCATTTCCACCCTGCCGTCCCTTCCATTAGAGGAGCAATTTACCAGAGTGCTGTGACACAGGAGCCAGAGAGCGAGAGAGAGAGAGAGAAAAAGAAAGAGGGGCGGAGGGTAAGGAGGCAGAGTAGGAAGGGCCTGGAGGAGAGCAACATTGTGTGGGCAGAGAGGAGAGGAGAAAGTTTTATTTATTTATTTCTACAGTGGTGGGGGTGGTGTAGTATTCTCCTATCATTGATCCAATCAGCACTTGTCACCTGTTTATTCACTTCTTTCATTTAAATGTCTTTTGCAGGAATCTCTTGCAGAGTCGTCTCCGGACGCCCCTGGATAGACAGTGGAGGGATCGAGGCATGCGATGGATAGGCGGGGCGCTCTACAGAGTCTCAGCCAATAAGCTTTCTCGCACACATACTACCAGCATATCATCTGTCAGATCAGGTAAAATGCTGTGTGTGTTGTGTATTGGTGTTTGCACTAGGGATACAGTGATTATTTTTTAGGGATATAATGAAAGCTGATAATTAATACCTTTCTCACACTGATGCCATAAACAACGCATTTTGCTCTTTTGCATTTTTGAAACAAACTCACTCTGTTATTCATATAATATTTATGAAAAATGAGAATAAAAATGTCATTGATAAGTTAGGCATAACAGTTGTTAACTTTTACTTATTAGGAAAATCCTCATATATATAGAGACTCACAGTTGTAAGTAAAGAAGTGGAGGTCTTGAAGTTATGACCATTATTTCCTGTAACTTCTGTTCTCTGGCAGTTACTGGCAGTCCATTGACCCTGTTCACACTTTAATATTTTATAGTAGGGAAAACATTATAGCCATGGCAGAGGAGCAGAGGACTCAATTATTTATTATGACCTTGTTAGGGTATAAGTTTTTATTAATCTTTCCAAGGAACATCGTATTACTTAATGTTAAGTACATTGTGACTAGAAAATTATAATTGTTAAATATGCACTACAAGCAGTCCTCCAAATAATTACTATTAATTAATGTGTCTGTTGAAAAGATTATTTAAATAGTGAGTTACTACACGGCAAGGGTTTAAACATTTTAAAAAGTCATGGGCAGAAACCTTAGCAATAAAAATATATATTGTATGTTTATAACATATATAATGTACGTATAATCTATATTATATAATGTATTGATGAGCAGTAATAAATATACACTGTACCAGCTAACACACCCATACAAACATCTGTGTGAGAAAAGCTAATGTATTCATGAAATCCACTCACTTGGGAGCACTTGAAATCATAAGTACCTTTATTTTACATTGAATTGCATGTACTTAATTTCACGTTCAACAACCAACACCTGTTGGCGGAAAGCCAGAGCAGAAATATATTGTTTAATAATTTGTTGTATAACAAGGTTATGGTTCATTTTCAATTTCTGTGACTTCAGAAGTTATTGTTTTCAAACTCTTCCAGAACCCCCCCCCCCCCCCTCCCCCCTGCCAAATTCCAAACATTATGTGACTATGCAACTATTAGTTTTGCCCTGTTGTACAAAATACACCATCAGCCGTAACAATACAACCACCTCAGTGTGTCTACACTCACTGTCCATTTGATCAGGTCAACTTAACATATAGGTGCATCTTTATAGTGTCACAATTACAGACTGTAGCCCAACCGTTTCTCTGTACAGTTTGTTAGCTCCCTATCACCTTTTTTTTTCTTTTTTTTTCTCAATGGCCGGGACCACCTCAGAGGAGGTATGATGTGGGTGGTGGATAATTCTCAGCACTGCAGTGACACTGACATAGTGGTGGTCTCTAAGTGTGTTGTGCAGGTGTGTTGTGCACGACCCAGCAGTGCGTCTGACTATTAAAGAACAAGGTAAAAGGGAGATAACAAAGTATACAGAGAATCAGATGAACTACAGTCTGTTACTAGAACTACTAAGTGTTCCTATATGGTAAGTGGAGCTAATAAAATGTACAGTGAGTTTAGATACAAGGAAGTGGCTTTAATGTTATGGCTGGGTAAGGCAGGGATGATCAACTTGCAGAATCTGCTGCCATTTCAGCCTTCGTGGTTTGTTATTTAGACTTCACTTTTACAATGTGAATTCACCTTCAGGGTTAGTTTTTGTGTATGCATGTGACTGGCTGTATTTGATTGACAGTCATGTGACATTATTATGATTTAACAGTAGTGTGGGCGTGTTATTAACACACAACACAAACCTCAGTCTGAATGAAAGATAAAGAATAATCTCTGTAGGAGCAAAACAGATGGAATTTGCATTCAACTGAATTCAAATAATTTACAGGAATGTGATAACAATACAGAAAACATTAAATAATGATTTGACAGGAAGAGTGTAGATGAAAGTAACTGGGTAAAACTATGCTCTAACAGGACCCACCCCTGACATGCTTAGATGAAAGAAGATTGGTTCAAATATTCTGATATTAGGATCATTTGGTTAACTAATGAAAACATGCCTTACTGCAGCACTTGGATAGTGTGCTTTTACAGCACCTCCAAGACACTGTAATGGATAGTGCCGAAAATAGCCTAAACATGATCCATTAAAGCATGCCTGGATCAACTCTGATCTGCTTGGGAAATCCCTATAAAGAAGTGACATAGTGTGATTCACTAACCTATTCATTTCAGTGAGTGATTTATTTGTAAATCAATCTCTCAATAGGGAACGAGAGCAGTGCCAAGCTATTAGTTGATAATTGGTTATTGAACATAATTCTAGTATAGGGCTGATAATGATTTCCCCCAATGTATATTTGAAAGAAACAGAGTGCCATGTGTATCTAGGTGTGTGTGTGTGTGTGTGTGTGTGTGTGTGTGTGTGTGTGTGTGTGTGTGTGTGTGTGTGTGTGTGTGTGTGCGTGTGAGTGTGAGTGTGTGCGTGAGTGTGTGTGTGTGAGAGTGTGTGTGAGAGTGTGTGTGTGTGTGTGTGTGTGAGAGAGAGAGAGTGTGTGTGTGTGTGTGTGTGTGTGTGTGTGTGTGTGTGTGTGTGTGTGTGTGAGTGAGTGTGTGTGAGTTAGTGTCTTGTGAACACCACACTGTTGCTTGTGTCCAGTAAGAGAGAGCAGAAAGGCTGCACAGGTTGCCATCTGAAATAATAAAGCTGTCATCTGTCACTGCCCCCAGTCTGTGTATGTGACACGGGCAGAGAGGGAGGGAGATTTACTAGGTGCTCGAGATTAAACCATGTAGCCCAAGTCAGAACTGCTAGCTGTATTAAAGAGCAGCACTTGTCCTGTGATGAGTTCCAAAGAGTGCGCACACACACACACATACCCAGACAGCATGAAACGTCATACCGAGACTGACCACACAGTCTATGCACCACACACAATCTCTCTGTCACTCTCACACTTCACTGACACACCCAGTCCTTACATACCCCTCCTCTCTTTACCCGTATCGCTGCCTCTCACCCATCAGCACTGTACATAGCGTACATCGTGTTTATTTGTCCCTCTATGTCTCTCTTTCTGTTACGTTCATGCGTTGCTGCGTACTGATTTGCCCTGGCATATAAATAAACAGTGTGATACCTCATCATAGTTACACTTTCATGAGTTCAGGCTGCGGCCAATGCCATGGACTGCAATCACATGAGGTTTATTTTACTTAGCTTAAAAATAGATCTTTGCACTTCTACAGATTAGCCACATGTAAGAGGAATGGGTGAAACTTATTTGTGACTAACCTGATTTAATCATTTAAGGCTTTTTTACATGTGTAACAGGATTGCTTATGAAAAACTAATACTTTCATTTATTAATGTTTTCTTCAAAAACTCAGGAAAGTGGCACAGCTCACATGAAGTGTACTCTTCTCCCAGTGGTGTAGTGAGGACGTCCAGTGTACGCCATGTGGCCAGGTGAGTTTGTAAAATGAATATACCTTACCGAACCAGATCTTTATCAGTACCTAAAAGTGTTAACTATACCAACAGGGCCTACGCTAACTTCTAAGGTGAATAGGTCAGTGCTGAACACTTCTGAATAACTACAAGAGACTAGTTAGGTTAGTTTTGGGAACTGGGACGGGGTAGCATGTACTGGTACACCTTCTCATAGAAGGTTTTTCCTTATTTTCAGCTTAATGCTTTGCTGTAGAATGAAATAGTAGACATCGAACTATAAAACAGTTATTAAGTAGAATTATACGGTGACCTTCCAAACCTCCAAAATGGAACATTACTGTGGTATAAAATGCTTTCTTAATGTGCAATAGAGGTCGATATAACAAGATTTTTGAAAGGGTAACTAAAGTGTTTAAACAATGCAAACATTGAGATTTTTTTTGTGCAACAAAATATATATATATATTAGGTGGCCATATGGCAAAATCTTAAGAATGTGATGCATCAGATATATTACGGTATGTCTCATCAGTTAGAACTGTGTGTCTAAACTTTTGACTGGTACTGGTAGCTTCATAAACAAACATGTGCCCCTTTCTGCACTACCATATGTACACACATCCAAAAAAGTAAAAAAAAAAAAAAAAAAACAATGGGCTAAAATGAAGGTACATCAGTGCAGTCAACTGAGATGTAAATGATAAGGTTTTAGTTATTGAGTCTACCTTAGCAGTCGGTTTTACATTATGCGATCTGTGAAATTGTTATGTAGAGCATCTTAGGTTGGGACTGCTTCCGTGCTCTTCATCTTCAAGTTAACACTGCAGTTCTTACTCACTCTTAGGTGTTCATGGGATCCTGCCTTTAGTCAGGGCAATCTTGAACACATAAAGTTAAAACCAGCATTTGTTTCACATTTGCAATTATATGATCCATACATTACTCTTTTAACCTGTCTGTGATTCCTCCATCAGTCGGGCGGTGCAGAGAAGTCTGGCTATCATCCGGCAGGCTCGGCAGAAAAAGCAACAGGCCAGGCAGTACTGCATGTACTACAACCGCTTTGGCAAGTGTAATCGTGGCACCGCTTGCCCCTACATTCATGATCCTGACAAGGTGGCTGTTTGCACCAGGTACTTATTACATATGCACATATACACATGTACATACACAGATTTTCATATGGAGGTGAAAGTGTCGCTTCTTCTTTTTTATAATTGCATTTTGTTGCATGATGAGTGTTTTGTAGCATTTTATTAAAAGTACTAATATCAGTATTATTAAACTATTATTACCTCAATATCCTGGTGTTCTAATATGTGTTTAATGTCTAACTCTACTGCAGTCATACATTAAATATTCTTCTTGTGTGCTGTTGTGAAGTGCTTTGCAATTAGCTGAACAGTGTCTGAAATCTCATGATTGACCTGCAGGTTTCTCAGAGGCACATGTAAGAAGACAGATGGGACATGTCCTTTCTCACACAAGGTGTCCAAAGAAAAGGTGGGTCATTATTCACTACTTTAAGAGGTGGCTTGACATCAGATACAGTGAGGCAACTCCTTAGGTCTTCCATGGCTGGGCAAAAAAGGAAAAAAAAGAAATCTCAGTGTTGGATGTACATGCAATAACATGGACAAGGTTAACTGCCCTTGCAGCTGAAGTTCATGCTAAGGTCAGGGTCCCTGTTTCACTGAAATTCTAATGGAAGTTTAATTATGCACCTAAACATGCACAGATCCTGTGCAGACTGAGGCTGCGAACGTGTGCTGTACGACTTTACAAGAAAAAGCAGTCTGTGGCACTGGAGTCAGGTTAAGGGCAGTACATGCTCGCCTGCTGGGTGATAATTTAAGATCTTCTGGCAGATTATGAACTTCTGATCTGAGCTTATGATGGTGTACTATGATCTATCTGTAAGATTGGCTCGTCAGGTTTCCATGGCGCATACTTGGCAGCTGTCCCCTTGGTGGTGGGAGCCATGGAGACATGGTGCTAGGAGGGATCAGTATTGAGGTTAAAGAGTGACTTAAGAGTGTCAAGTTAGTCTAGGTGGCCCAGAAACATGATGTTCCTTCCCACACACAAACACACACATCTGGGCATGTGCACCAAAACTGTCTTCATCTTTTATGGACATGGGTTTTAGTTTCATAGCTTGCTATAAAGATCACACCTCAGATATGGCAAGAAGTATATACTGTAGGTGTATATCGGTTTTGAGGTCACACTGTGACTGGTTTAGAATCCTTGGCGACACTTTAATATATGAAAGTGTTGTCTTTGTTAAACAGTTTTTGACTTTTAAAATTTCTATTTATGCATTTTACACAGCTAACTGCTTACCGTTCTCAAGGTGTATCACATAGTTTTGAAAGAACAGATCAAACTCTTTGTAAACACTGCATTAATGGGTTTTGGAATTGTCTGTCTAGTTAACCTTAATAGTACTGTTGAAAGGTAAATATTTTTAGAGATACTAAACTTTATCAAACACTGAAATATATTTAAAAAATTGGGGATATTTAATTTGAACTAACTGTAAGCCTCATTGCGTGTGTGTGTGTGTGTGTGTGTGTGTGTGTGTGTGTGTGTGTGTGTGTGTGTGTGTGTGTGTGTGTGTGATTTTACTGGTGCTATCAGGAAAGCATGCTCTTTACTCTCACTTATTTGGGAAAATCTTACTTCATTTTAGCTAAATTGAATGATAAAAAACACTGACCTTGACATTTTACAGGATAAACTTTGAATAGAAAAGAAAGATAGAGGGGAAAAAAAGAGGGGATGAACTTGTACCAAAGTTATACAAAGCGGCCAAAAATATACCTACAACAAATAGGGATGTGGGACAATATTTGAGGACACTTGAGTATTGCAATATACTGTTTTGTGTAACTATAATCACAGACTCTCAGAAACACAGTATCACTTAATTGAAATTTGAGTGTAAAGACTGGTACCAGTGGACTCTCAGAGTGTAAAGACTGGTACCAGTGGACTCTCAGAGTGTAAAGACTGATACCAGTGGACTCTCAGAGTGTAAAGACTGGTACCAGTGGACTCTCAGAGTGTAAAGACTGGTACCAGTGGACTCTCAGAGAGTAAAGACTGGTACCAGTGGACTCTCAGAGTGTAAAGACTGGTAGCAGTGGACTCTCAGAGTGTAAAGACTGGTAGCAGTGGACTCTCAGAGTGTAAAGACTGGTACCAGTGGACTCTCAGAGTGTAAAGACTGATACCAGTGGACTCTCAGAGTGTAAAGACTGGTACCAGTGGACTCTCAGAGTGTAAAGACTGGTACCAGTGGACTCTCAGAGAGTAAAGACTGGTACCAGTGGGCTCTCAGAGAGTAAAGACTGGTACCAGTGGACTCTCAGAGAGTAAAGACTGGTAGCAGTGGACTCTCAGAGTGTAAAGACTGATACCAGTGGACTCTCAGAGAGTAAAGACTGGTACCAGTGGACTCTCAGAGAGTAAAGACTGGTACCAGTGGACTCTCAGAGTGTAAAGACTGATACCAGTGGACTCTCAGAGAGTAAAGACTGGTACCAGTGGACTCTCAGAGAGTAAAGACTGGTACCAGTGGACTCTCAGAGTGTAAAGACTGGTACCAGTGGACTCTCAGAGAGTAAAGACTGGTACCAGTGGACTCTCAGAGAGTAAAGACTGGTACCAGTGGACTCTCAGAGTGTAAAGACTGGTACCAGTGGACTCTCAGAGAGTAAAGACTGGTACCAGTGGACTCTCAGAGTGTAAAGACTGGTACCAGTGGACTCTCAGAGTGTAAAGACTGGTACCAGTGGACTCTCAGAGAGTAAAGACTGGTACCAGTGGATACTCAGAGAGTAAAGACTGGTACCAGTGGACTCTCAGAGTGTAAAGACTGGTACCAGTGGACTCTCAGAGTGTAAAGACTGGTACCAGTGGACTCTCAGAGAGTAAAGACTGATACCAGTGGACTCTCAGAGTGTAACGACTGGTACCAGTGGACTCTCAGAGAGTAAAGACTGATACCAGTGGTTTATTTTGAGTTGTATTGAATCTCCTGACTGCTAGGTAACAGTAATGTAATGTTCACCTAGTTTACCTAAAATGTTATTTTAAAATAAAATATATTGTCTTGCTTATATATAATATATTGAATCGTATCCATGGTATCATCATATGTGTCATATCACCAGGCTCTTGCTGATACACCGCTCTGACAGCACATCTAATATTTGGTTGCGCCTTGCCCATAAACTTCTGGCAGAATTCTGGTCGTATGTTTGATCACTGCTCTTGGCAGAATTAGTAGTTTCCACACACAAACTTTTAAGTGCAGCTTTTAGGAATATGTCTATGACTTAAGTCTACATAATTTCGATAGAGTTTAGGTCAGGACTTTATGTTTAGCTTTATGTTAATATTCATGTTATGTTTTATGTTATGCTTTATGTTAATATTCATGTTATGTTTTATGTTATGCTTTATGTTATGCTTTATGTTAATATTCATGTTATGTTTTATGTTATGCTTTAAGCTTTGGTGTGTGTTTACAGTTACAGTGTTCTTGGGGTTTTTTACCTTTGTTCTTTCAAACATACATAAACAATTCACTCTTTTCTCATATAACCATAAAACCTTCCTCTAAAAGGTGTCTTCTTTGTCAGAGTGGTCAGCTGCAAACCTAAGTTGATTTTAAAGAGGGGCTTTCTTAAATGGAAGCCTTTTAGTACATGGCAGTGTAAAACTTGTTTAACTGCAGACGTTGACGTTGGTGTTTCAGCAGCTTCCATTTTATGACATGCATGTGCCTTGATGGTTCTTGTTTTTTTTTTTAATATTTAAGTCAATGTTCTCTCAGCTACTGATCTTTTTTTGCAAAAGTTTTTAAATGGCTCCAAAAGACGTTCCTAATTATTAAAATGCACTTTCTCAGATCTTACTCATTGTGTGTTGGTCAATCCAATGTGTGATATTCAACAAACCCATTTTATGTGGGCACAGGGAAGTTACCAGCTATTGTCAATCACAACCACTAACACGAACTAAAGAGAGAACTCAGCCTTAGCAGGTTAAGACATCTTGGAGCTTTCATTACCACTGAATTACAAGCTAATTTCTGAAAATGTTGGAATTACTATGCAATATGTAAATTAAACCATAATGCAAAGGTATGCAAATTATTTAAACCCTATAGTTCTTTTAAAATTGTACATAACAGAATATAAAAAGCAGAAACTGACAATTTTTTTTTAAAGTATATGACCATTTTGAATTTGATACCAGCATTGTGTTTTTAAAATATTGGAACAAAAAGACCTGAAAAGTTGAAAAAAGCTTTTAAAAAATGTGAAGGCACCAGTAATGCATTTTTCAAAAAGCAATAATATTTCTTATTATCAACATTTGATATGTAATATTTGTGTTATGTTCTGTTAAGTATAGGGTTTAAATGATTTGCACATCTTTCTGTTCTGTTTTTATTTACGTTTAGCCCAACTTCCCAGCTTTTCTGGAAACGGTTGTAATACTCTAAGTGGATGTATGGAGCTCCTATGTGACCTTTCTATTAGAGATACTCATAGGAGTTATTGAAAGCCTATTATTGGCATGATGTTCAAACCATAATGGGTGTATGTAAAACTTAGTAGTTTTAATTTAGCAATGAATCCAAAGAAGGCAATAGCTGCCTGTCAAATATAGGAATAAACTTTTCATTCTGGCTTAGGCCACAATCTGAAGATTTCCCCTAAGACTTTCACTTGCTGAGGGGTGGACACCTGTCTTACTTGTTGTTTGTCTGGCAGAAAATAGCTCTCCCACTGAGACTCCTCACTTTCCTTAGGAATCCATACACACACACACACACACACACACACACACACACACACACACACACACACACACACAGAGCACTTGTTTAGACTTTTGCTCATGTTGCGTCCAGTGGTGTACTCACACACCCTTCTTCCCTCCCCACGCTCTTGCTCACTCTCGCTCTCGCACCCCTTGCACCTGTGACAGTCGTCATGGTCTCCCCCGCCAAGCGCTGAGAGGCCAGCTGCCCGCTTGTCTTAAAGGAGCAATGCCACCTCCTTGTGGGCCCCACCTGTCCACCGTCGTAACCCCCTTCCTCCCTCCACTCACTCTCCAACTGAATTTAACCCTGCTCCTTATTTCACGTGTATGTTCCATGAAGCATGGCTTGAGTTTGCGCCTGAAACTGAAACAAGACCCCCCCCAGGCCTGCAGACTGCTCTGGCCCCTCCCATGCACATAAACACATCATGGGCACCGTACAAGCCCCTGCTTGGGTAAATATTTCTGTAGCAGTTAATTAGACAGAAATGATATGACCCCCATCGAGATAAGATTCCACTTAAGAAGGCTCCAGTTTCCCCTCCCTGTTCTCTCACCATACTGTGTCTAAACCCCCCATGTTCTATTTCAAGGCTACAGAACACTCAATCACACATACACACACATACGCACATTCTGATTATTCATATGTATGTACATAATATTCACAAAGTCAGGGTAGAGTACGTAACTGTCTCATTGACATATGTGCATAGTTACTGATTATGCATAAAGAGTATGAATGTCAGTGCATGTATCCAGTATGTGTACTTCAAATGTGGTGAAAGAATAACAAAGGCTGGTTATCTGTACATCCTCTTATTGGTGCTATGAAGAATAAAGCTTACAATATCTACAATAGTCCCTCATTTGCATTTATATTTCCAGTTAAAACAGTCGTTTAGCTGAACAAGTTTTTATGTGTTCTATCTATCTATCTATCTATCTATCTATCTATCTATCTATCTATCTATCTATCTATCTATCTATCTATCTATCTATCTATCTATCTATCTATCTATCTATCTCTATATATATAAAACATGACAGATGCCTTCAGTGTTATGTGGTAATAATCATTTTGATAGTGTCAGACTAAATAATCACATTCTTTTAAATGATATGGGAACAAAGAATACACCACTTTTACTACACTTTATTAGTACATTTAAAGGCCAATGTATTTGTACTTAAACTGAAGTGGACATCTAAAGGGAAAAAGGAGTTGATTAGGAGTCTTGTTTCAAAAATGATAATAGGACATAACCACATTTGGTGGTCTGTTGATGGTTATTAGGAGTCTCATGTTCTCTATAATTGTTGAATAGCAGCTAGTAGTTTTTTGTACTTCAGTTTTGTAAACTCCTCTTTTTAAGTAATGTTTACTTTCTTTTGACTTCCCGCTTTGAATTATCTGCTATGTAATCTCCTCAGAGATATTTCTTGGAGATATTACCTGAAAAATAAATAACTTGTGGCCATTCTGATTGGAAATAAAATGTTATCTGACTGTTGCACACTAGTGTTTTTTTATTGACATGGACCGCATGTATGGGCAAAATCCAGGCTTCTAAAAGACCGCTGCTGTTATTTATATATGCTAATATTTTTGGACTTTTTGGATTAGTTAGAGATGGCACCTATCCAGTACCAGAAATCAATATCGGCCCATACAAAATTTTTATGTCAGATACTGCAGGGAGATAAAATCCAAGGGGATATTTCCATTCATTCCTGTAACAAATTGTGTAATGATAGTTGTGATAGAAAATATTAAGCTGGAAACTTGTAAACTTGTATTATTTAAATACATTTGCTGTAAGGGGATCATTGTGTAAATGATATTTTTGCCAAACTGTTCCTTAAATAATAAACACAGTGTGTTTATTTTTGTTATTTTGGGCAGCAACAAAGCAACTAATATTCTTCTCTCTCTCTTTAGATGCCTGTATGTTCATACTTCTTGAAGGGAATTTGTAACAACAGTAGCTGCCCCTATAGCCACGTCTATGTATCTCGCAAAGCTGCCGTGTGTCAAGACTTTATCAGAGGCTACTGTCCTCAGGGAGAGAAGGTAACCCACTCACTCAGCACTGCAGCATGTCCAACTCTCAACACACTCACAATTACACAAGTGCTCATTACATACACACGCATGCATACATACACACACCTCATGGGATGCTGGCTTAAATGGCGCCCATTATGGATTGAGTTAAATCCCATTGGAGCTTAGTATGTTGTACACTCAGAGTGTGGTGTTCAGTTTGCTGCTGTATAATCAAGACTGACTTTGAAACCTGTGATGAACTTATCACACCCAGTGGTTCAATTCACAAAAAAAGCCTTTTCTCTTAAACCTTCTATATTTGATTGTTATTGCTGTATTAATAATATTTTGCTTCATTTTACACTGTATTGCAATGCATGACCACAGGAGTTGTTCATCGTTTTTGGCAGTTCGTGGCACACTTGCATGTCTGCATTGAGAACTATATTAGTTTTATACTGTACTCCTAAAGTAAAGGTTTATGCAAGGTTAAGGATGCTGACCTTAAGCCTTCATCAGGGTCACATGGGTTAGGGTTAGGTCTCCATGGAGTCTTTGAATGACGGACAAATTGAGGGTGTAAACTCGAGATGACCACATGACCCTTCCATCTGCCAGCCCAGCAGCTCCTACCACACCCCTTCAGTTCAGTTTTCCTTTATAAGCAAAATTCAACAGTATAAACAGTTGCTTAGGGCCCCTGAGCTGCAAGAGGCCCATAGGTATTGTTTACACACAGACAGTTAAGAATAAACTCTGATGTCTCTATGTCCTTTTGTTTGTTGTTACTTGTTTTATTGTGTATACCACTGTTTATTAAGCTTTTTGCCTGATTGAAATAAATGTAAATTGAAATTCCTTTTTCATTTCATACACAGTATGATTCTGGTTGGTTGGGGACCCAAATTTGATAATGGACATACACATTTATAATATAAAATATGTTTGATGGAGTTAATCAGGCACTCAAGTAAAGCATAAAGATTGGGATATTGTGCCCAGTCAGCCTTACATTCCGGTTTTGCCCTGCAATTATGGAAATATGTGTATTTACACATGTTGTCCAATAGGAGCCTGTCACTGTTCTCAGTTTGGTTTGTTTCCTGCATTTATGGGAATGTTTTTTATCATTTTATTTTAACTTTTTATTTTAAATTGTCAGTCTTCTTAAAGATAATCTGTAATCTAATTACAGTTGCATTATTTTGTATTCTGATTATGTAATTCTTTTACATGTATTCTGCTATTACCCGATAATCCAGAGCCCATTTTCCTGGTAACGACTGGTACTTTTACCTCCACTTTTCTCTGACATGTCTAACCGTAGCACTCCTTTGTACAGTGACCTCTGCACACTACATTGGCGTGGATGTTTTGAGGCTAATTATCACAGCCAATTACACGGTGTTCCTTGAAGTGTTTCTTGAAATGAGATGGCTTTGTGATGTTCTGCCTCGAGGCTTTTTTTCCCCACACGTTTTCTTCTTCTCACCCTGTTTTGTTTCCACCATCACCCCTCTTTATCTCTGTCGCTTTATTCCTTTCTATTTTTTTCACCCCCCTTCTCCATTTGTTCATCTTTTGCTTTTTCTTCCATCGTAACAAATGCATTCTCTCGCTGTCAGGGCTCATTTAAATATTTGGGGTGAGAACGCGAATATATAAAGAGAGAGATATTAATATTTATTCTATTAGCCGAAGTGCTTAGGTCTGTAATTTTGCGCCGTCCCAAAAGCACTGTCTCAGATATGATGGATAGCATGCCGTAATTATGGACGTGAAAAAGTGCTGATGACTGCAGTACAGGCGAGAGGCCAGCGATGGATATGCCAGCGGAGCAAGGGTTAAAGCGCACTCTCATCCTCTCCATTTCTCTCCCCCTCTTTTTTTTCACTCCATCTCTCTTCTCCTGCCTTGCTCTCACCATCTGTCTCTCTGTCTCAAGCTCACGTTGTCTACCGCTCTGCCTTTTTAGCTTCTCTTCCGCCTTCCTCTTCATCTCCATCATTCTTTCCCTCTTCTCTTTCTCTTACCATGGATCTCTTTCTCTCCATACTCTCATTCTGTCTTTCCAGTCCCGTTTTCATTGCTTGTGTTGCGTACTCTCTCTCTCTCTTTCTCTATTGCCTGCTCTCTCTCGCTCTGTAATGTAACATTGTAAAATGTGCTGACTCGTTCTGCTTTGTGGCCAGTAGAAAGCTCTTCTAATAGGCCCCAGAGACTTTCCTGCCTTCTTTAAATCAAGTGGAAAATTGTTAACTTGTGCTGGTATAAAGATGTTCCATCCACTTCTCCTTTTTTTCATGCATCTCCTTTTCCCCTCTCTTTCACTGCTTTTATGTAAATGAAAATGTATGGGCGAGCTGGGTTGGCTGAGGCGCGGCCTTTCATGTGTTTTCTTTGCTGAAAGAGGCAGCTATTCACATCACAGTTAATGAACCTTCTCTTAGTGTCCACCTAACAACAACCTTATTCTTTCCCATTACTTCACAGCCTGCTTCAGGAGATGCTCTCCACGGGACTGAAATGCTACTTTGTTTCTGTCTGTGAAGGAGGCTTGGGAAATATGACAATTGGTCATAGGATAATAAACTAGTTAGCATGTTGTGGATGAGCTCAGTTTTTGAAGAGCATTGGCCACCACCATGTGCTATTAACAAGAGAGCATAACTGGTCCTGTTTTATTGAGTTTGGTGCAGTACTCTGTGAAACACTGAAAAAGTAGAGTGTATGGATTTTGATCATTACGGTTACAGAGTATGCCACAAATAAATGCAGATAAGGCTACATATATACATGCAAAACATGTTTATTAATTTTTTTTATATAGTGAGTTGCAGTCTAAGAAGTTTGTTGTCGAAAAAAACTGAATGTTATAAGTTAACGAGTAATGTCTTTTGGCGGTAGCCACTAACAATTGGTCTAGCATGGGACTAGTCGGTTTACCATGCACACCACAAGTAATACTCCTCTCCTGGTCGTCTACTTTAGGCAATGCAGCAGTCTCAGACTACAAGCCGAGTGGCTCTGCAGCTTCTCAGCTAATACTCATAGCATGATTGGCAGCATGTAATCTCCATCCACCCTGTAAAAATATGTTTGATTATTAAATATCCCTTTCATTAAAAGTGAAGGGGCAAAGAGAAGCTTCCTAAGAAAGAGGACACTGGTGGTGGTGTTTATGTTCCTATTTGTTAGTTTAAGAAGTATTTACATCTGACTGTATTTTGTTGTATTTTGTCATGAATTGTTTAGGCTAAGTTGTGTGTCCCCCTCCCCCAATGCGACATCCCAGTTAACAAGCAATTTCCTTGGCAGAAATTACAGCATCCGTTGTTTTTCTCTACCGCAACGCCACAAAATGGCTTTGTTAATCTAGAAGAGACTTGCTTAGGAAATTTAAAATGGTTTAATAAACAACACAAATGCATAAAATATGCAAGTACCATCGATAGTAAAAAGTATTAACCATATTACATCCTACTACACTGAGGAAAAGTCATTGTACTGACATTCTTTAGTAGTAGATTTTTACATTTTGTTGTTGTATTATGTGTTTTTTTTCTGTTCCAGCTTACTAAAGCTCACAAATACAACATGGCATGCATTCATATTGCCATTTACTAAACATGGCCATCCAGTACAAAACAAGATGTCTATTTTACATGCATGCTGGTATAAACAAGTGCTGCTCCATGTTCTTCTGTTTTACAATACTATCACTGCTAAACACACATAATGGCTAGAGCTGAAGTCAAGCACTACAATATTATAATATACTGTAATATAAATATGTGATGTTTATTATTATATCAAAATCATCACAGAGATGTTCGCCTGTCTTAAAGAAAAGGCTGATCAGTATCTGAGGCGGTGCACTCAATGCTTGACTTCAAACTTCACCTACAAGCACAGCCATTGACTCACAAGCCACAAAATGTTGTTTTATGGCCTCATGTTTGGTGTCCATGTTTGCTTCCAGAGGTCCCTTCTATGTTCGCCATCAACTTCTCAATCAAGTCCTTTCCTCTTGTATATCCTATTCAAAATATTGTCTGACATTTGCTCTTTCGCAGGAGCTGTAAGGGTAACTCTGCATGCCCTACTGTTATCCTTAAAAGTAGTATTAGCAGCAGCAGCTGTCTCAAAGCCTAGATTTCTCTGTTCCTTTTTTCATAAATAACATTGTCACACAGTGTGAGAAACCACATAGGCAAGTCTGTGTGAGATTACACAATGGCCAGTTTACCTTGAGCTATATTAGTCTTTTAGCTCCAGTACAAAAAATAAAAAGCAATTTTAAGCTACCCAACAATTTTGGTTTTCGGTACTTCCACTCTCACAACAGTGTGTGGGTTTTATTATTATTTCATTTATTTAGATTTTGGTCAGTGCTGAATACAGAATGGATTTTACCATCACGCCTTGCTTCGGAGCTCTGGAAGAGTGACGCTCCAGATCGACATTATCAGTCAAACTAGAAACAAATGGGTGTTGAAAAAAACAAAAAGGCCCCAAATGCTCCTCAGAGATGAGGTGAAATTGGAATCGACTGAGCTCAAGTGGAGAAGGATTTAGCAAATTGGAGCAATTAGCCACGAGGGTGGTGAGTGATGATGTTGTCTATAGGATGATGTAGGGGGTATTAGGGAGCAGGACTCACAGGCTGCGATAATCTTGTCCCATGAGAGCCTCTGTGGGTGTGTGCATGTATGCATGCGTGTGTGCACGTGTGTATGCAAGTCGCTGTGTATATATGCTTTACTTAAGGAATAGCCTTTTGGACTTCATTGTTCTTAAAGCATTATGCTATGCACTAGCATTATGTATCTTATATTCATTAAGAAGGAAAGAAGTCTATGTTGCATGCATGGCATAGTCCTGATCTGCCATTATTGATTATATGGATTTCTTTGCCATTGAATGTTTCTCTTCTTGAGGAATGATCTGAAAGAAGGAGCTGGAAGCATAAGCATCTGTTCTTGCAGAATTATTCTCAAATTTAAGAGCAACAAATGTAATAGTCTAGAAATAATTGTACAAAGTGTCCAGATTCCTAATACTTGGTAAATGCTGTCATGATTATTACTCAGTTAGAAAAAGTAAAATATGCATTCTCTATGCATTTCATTTCATTTGATTTTATTAGCAAATTGCTAATAAAGATGTCCACTGATTATTATAAAGCCATGGTTAGCAGTCTGAGGATTCTGCATAAGGGGGAAAATTCTTCAAACACCAACACTCTCACTACTCCACAAATGTTTGAAGTCATAAGTTGCATGTATATGATGTAAAATCAAACGTAACATATGCTGTATCCATATATAACACCTTCCATACTTCTGATGTTCTACTGGGTCAGACTTTAGGAACTATAGAAGAACACCAAGTTCTTGCTGTTTTGCTATTTGTTTGATGGAGTGCCTGTCTTATGGCTAAATGTATATTAGCACTGTTAATAGGCTGGACACTGGACTGGACTCTGGGCTTGTATAGGGGCATTAGACAGCGTGTTCAAGGGGCTTTGAGGTTGTGGCTGCAATGGCTGGGGATTTGGGTCTGTGTGGAGAGCATTACCGGACTGCCTGCTCTACAGGGTGACGGAGAGTCCACACTGTTCCCGGAAACACGATCCTATAGCTATCCCCCCCCAACACACACACATTTACTTGCTCTATTTCAGGAGCAACCTGCTCCACATGCACTCTCTATCTTCCTCACACACACATACGTCTTGTGGCCCTCGCCCCATAGTGGGTATAATTAGCTTTTCTGACAGGTGGAAAGGATCGGATCTCCTGAAGAATGAAGCTACCAATTTACGCCCATATTACACACACACTCTCTCTCTCACCTACTCTCACTTGCTCACTCATTTGCTTTCCTTTTCTCACAGACTCCCCCCCCCCCACCCCCCAGCCCCACACACACCCAACCACCCACCCACAAACAAATACCCCTTTTGCTTTTACTTCTGTACCATGTGTACAGCCTCCAAAACGCAAACTCACATTAAAGATTAAAAAAAGTAAACAACAACTAGTAACTTTAATATGCGGTCATGTAATCCCGTGGAGTTTCTATTGGTCCATGCATCATGTATGGTTCACACAAAGTACATCTGGTGTTTATGAGGTCATTAGTTATGGTGTTCTAAGATTTGAATGTGACAGTAACCATGTGTACTGTCAATGCAGACAATTAATGAAAACTTGCTTACCAGAATGATGATGGCACAGTAATGACAAATGCGTTGTCCCTGCAGTGTAAGAAGAAACACACTCTTGTGTGTCCGGAGTTCTCCAGCACTGGTGTGTGTCCCAAAGGGTCGAAGTGTAAACTGCAGCACAGACAGAGAGCTAAGCGCACTGGATCCAGCCTCAGCTCAGCCCCAGCCAAAAAGGCCCACACCAGAGACTACATGAAAAGGTTCGGGCAGCAACAATAACCACCATTAACCATAAACATAACTTTTTTGCACTGATCCCATTTACCTTTTTGATAATTAAAGCCTCAAATGTCTGAAACTGAGTGATACTTTTGCATCTCAGAACTGACCATGACGTGTATTACATCTCTTGACATGTTTCACTTTTTTGTTTAGCTCAGAGCCAAGCTCCACTCAGGCAGATGAGGGCACCCCTAGTTCAGGTCTATCGAAGCTGCCTTCCTTCATCTCTCTGTCCAGTTCGCCAGACACCCCAGAGGCCATTGATAGCCCCCAATGCTCTACTGTAGCAGGAGTAGAGGCCACAGGTGAGACTCTGCTACACGCCATTCACACAAAAGATATCTGATAGCTGATCAGCTATTCGCCCCTTTTTCAGCTTAATAATAGATTTGTTAAGTATGCAGGTTCAAGCAGTATTTTGGCATATAGCTTTTGTGCACTATGCTGAGATACGTAGCGCTACTTGGATATTATGGGTATGATTGGTCCTGTTTAATGCCTGGTACCTACATGTTCATTTAAAAATCTTAAATTGTAAACCTTTTAAAATAATCGCAATTTAGTTCTAATTCAGTAACAGTGCAGAATTACCACCCTGAATGGATTTTAGAAATAGTTTGTATTCTTGCAGTGAATGAGCTTCAACTGTATTTGAGCAGCGACTTTTTTTAATGATTTCTTTACACTTAATATAAATGGAAAACAAGGCAGTTATCCTATTTATTATGTCCATGATGCTGAATAATGTGTCTTTTTGTTAAAAATGTGTCAATTTATTGTTATGATTTTAACTGTTTAGGAGCAATTCAGTTCCAAAATTCTGATAATTCCTAAAGGCTAGTAGTTGCCAAAAATTCTAACCTTTTCACAGCTGTATTTAACAATTAGGATGGAGATGAGTTATAATTCCTAGGAAATTGGGTTTAGACGGGTTTAATAGGGTTAGTGTCCCAGACCCAAATTAAACATAATTCTATATTTAGGTATTCTAGTAATACCTCCAGAATGAGTTGGAGAGAAGTATAATGCTAAGTGAAGGAGATAATAATATATTAAAGTAGAAAAGGAGGGTCGGTATAATGCTTAGGGAATGGGGGTAATAATATTTAGGTTTGTTGTGGAGCACAGGCACAGCTGAAGGTGGTGCTGACAGTCTGACTGATAGAGGATTAGTGCAATGGGGCCCCATGTGCCCCACACGCACACTCGCTTACCATGCACAGCCTATGGTATAGAGTGTTTCTAACTCTTAATATATGTTGAGCATGTGTTCACTACCTTCCAGTGTGCCTTTTGTGTCACAATCTTAAATGTGGTAAAAGTGTCCGCTTTTAACCCCCTACATACTACAGTCTTGCATATTCCTTCCCTTGTGTCTTTGTTCTTTATTTTTTTTTGTGTTTTTTTTTTTTTTGCCACTTTTTTTTTAAGCTCCTGTTGCTCTGAATCAGTTCTCATTGACATTTGACCTCACACTTACACACTCTTCTAACTGTCACTCACACTGTCTCCTAACTGTCATTGGGACCGACTGGAGTCTGAGAGACCCCCCAACATGTAACCATTCACTCGCATATGTGAATATTCTAATGTCAGCATACATGAATATAATATCTTTTAGATTTCTTGGCTTCTAATTATTGATTGAGGGTGCACATGAGTGCTATATGAACATGACCTTTATTTTTATTAGTTTTAAGCAGTGTTTTCAAGTGTTCAAGACTAAATAAGTAAGTAATGTACTGAGCTTCCAAAAAACATAACTGCCTTAAGAGGCTGCACTTGCTTAGGGGCAGCAAAGACAAATCAGGATAGAGAAAAGGAATAAGATTAAAGCTAGCTGAATGCTAATTTAGCAAATACTTAATGGTGAAAAGATTATTAAATGGCCATATACAGAACAAGGATGGTGATTTTTTTATTGTATGGTGGTTACTTCATTTAATTTTGACTTTGGTTTAGTGTAGGCCCACTTCAAGACGTGGCTCATAATTAAAAGCTCAGTAATGGACTTTAGAGGGGACTCTTCTGAGTTATCTAAACCTGAATTGTGTATTTAGCCTGTGTGGGCTTCACAGCCCAAGCCTAACTACTACTACTTCTGCAACACAAGATGCTGTATGAGAAATGGCCGAGCACCGAGCAAGTTAATTAAGAAGGAATGGTGATTTCAGGTTGGCTTATCAAACGCAGCCCGACTTCAGTAATCCAGGATGTGGAAATGCCAGACATTTTCATGGCAAACAGAAGTACGGGAATAGGGTGGTTGGTAGAGGGGCAACAGCATCCCTAGTCCAATCATACTCAACCCTGAACACCACAAAGATTTTAAGAAAAGAAACAGCAAACCTGTTCAGGGATGAACAAAGATAAATGAGCATCACACCAACACGATGGGAAGAGAAAAGTCTAGAGGCCATACTACAAATATAGGGCAGATGGAACCTTCAGAACGCACACAGTGCAGAACAGGGTTCTGGACTTCTCAAAAATTAAATGCGGTATCAGCCTTCAACCTCTGCCTGATGACAAGAGCCGACAAGTTGATTGAGAGGCTGGGGAAGTTCTAAACAACACACAACATGTACAAAGGGTACTGGCAGGTACTGCTGAGTCAGTCAGCACCAGAAATGACAGCCTTTCATGTATCGAGTGGACTGTAATGTTTTTCTGTAATGCTTTTTGTATTGTATGGAGCCACAGCTACTTCCCAATGATATATGGATGATGTGTTAAAGCCTATTTTTTAGCAGTTTTAGCTAAAGGTAAAGTATCTTACCTAGGCTACATCTTGGGGGAGTGGCATGCACCCACAAATTGACAAGGTGAAGACTTTTTGATAATGCCCAATGCCTGTGAACACTTTTTTTTTGTCTAGTTGGTTGGTACTGCCAGTGCATACCAAGCATTTTCTTGCCAGCTTGCAGTACTGATATCCCTTACAAAAATATATGTATGCCACAGAAAGTTAAATGGACGGAAGAATGTGAGGCACCTTTCCAAGACCTAAAAGCATGCTTATATTCAGAGCCAGCTCTACACAGTCCTAACTTTGAGAAACCATTCATGGAGCAAACCGAAGCTTCAGGACGGGAGCTGGGTGCAGTGTTTCTGCAAGGAGCAATGTTGCTGAGACTATCAAGAAGAAACTGTTCCCAAGAGAAATTACATATTCTACAGTGGAGAAGGAGGCACTAGCTGTAAAGCAGGTCTTGGACTCTGAAAAACTGACCATAGAGCTTTACAGTGGATGAGGATGATAAAGGACACTAATGCCAGAATCACCAGTTTAGGTGTTACTCCATATGCAAATATTTAAACTCCAGCCAGTCACTTACATTTACACTTAAAGCATTTAGCAGACGCTCCTATCCAGAGCAACTTACAACCGTGCTTAGTGTTCCGTTGGGTTATGTTTCCCAGCTAGTACAAGAACTAGTCTAGAACTCACCATGAGCTCAGACTCAATAAAGAGATAGGTCTTCAGTCTGGGCTTGAAGACTGCGAGAGACTCAGCTGTTCCAACAGTGAGTGGTAGTTCATTCCACCACCTGGAAGCCAGGACAGAGAAGAATCTGGATGCATGTCTCCCATATGTCTTCAGGGATGGTAGGTCGCGCCAACCTGTACTTGAAGCTCGAAGGGCTTGAGGTACAGATCGACTTTTAACCATTGCCATTAGGTAGGGAGGGGCTGGTCCATTCATGACTGTGTAAGCAAGCATCAGGGTTTTAAATCTGATGTGGGCAGCTACAGGAAGCCAGTGAAGAGAGCGCAGCAGTGGACTTAGCTGCCCCGGAATGAGCCTGCAGGGGAAGGTCTTTCTCAGACAAAGAGGCCTCAATGTACACTGTACTGTACCTCAAGTGGTATGCCTGGGAAGCCCTGTTGGCTGGAAAGAGTCACCTAGCCACAAAGGAAGGTCCCTCTCCACCTGCAACTGCGGTGTAGTGTAGCTGCTGGGACCAACCAAACCCTCATAGCAGAGGTGTAGCACTGATCATGTAACCAGCCTGGGAAGCCTCGTAGACCACAAATATTTCCTAGCTGCTAAGGAAACTCCTGATCGGCCTGGTAGCCTTTGTAGCTTGAGAAAGCAGTGTATATGTAGCCAGGCTGTCTACACTGTATAGCTTTAGTTGGAACCAAGACAATGAAAAGATTTCTCACATTTTAACAAACTGCCATGATGAAGAACTGTCCACTGTAGAGAAAAATCTCATGAGTCTGCATTATCTACCACTGCAGTGGTTAGCCTTCTGCGTGCTGTTAGTGTTGGCTCATTAGCTTATTCAGGGCCCCCTGCATTGTTCAAGCTTTGCCTGGCTATTTTGAAATAATGGATCTGTTTTCAAATGCACTTTTCTGTAAGCTGTAAATGTTCTTTATTTATTTATTAGTTTATTCATTTATTTTTTAGCCCTACTAGCACCAGCGCAGCAATTTACAATGCTTATGTATTATGGTATGTTGATATAGCGAAAAGCCTTTTTTCCCCATATGCTTCAACAGAAACCTGTTCACCAGATCTTATGAATACTAGAATATTAAAATGAATCAGAACTCTACTAATGTGCAAGTCTGTTCAAAAACAGCTATGTAGTTTTAGAGATGCATTTTCTTTTTGTGACAGTAACAGTATCAGTTTTTGAATATTAAATATTAAGAACTCTTTTATTATATTACACTACTGCATTGTAGCTGTCTTTGTCTCACTGCTTTTCTGACCTCACTGTCTGTAAATGGATCTCGTTATCGTCTTTTATTGTTTATGTGGAGCCAAGGCACCAAGCAACCAAGGCAAATTCTAAGGCACTATGTTGGCACGATGCGTGCAGTATACTAAACTGTGCACTGTATTACATGCTCAGATACCTTCATGCTTCACTTCCTCTTATTACCTTACAGAGAAGAGGCGAGGGGCACCCACGTTTATTTCAGTCTTTAAGTCTAAGCTCTTTAAATAATGTATTTGCCTGTGACACACACACGTACATTCACTTCCTCTAACACTCATCCCTGTCGTTCTCGATGCCAAGTTGTAGTGATTTGTGTGTCTATATTAAACCGGAGAAAAGCAGCATGTTACACGAAGCCAGGCCAGTGTCTTGGAATAGCACAAGTGGCTTCCATACCCATACAGATGCCATCAGTTGCCACGTTCACATGCAGCCATTCTTTGAAATGTTGTGGTTTGAATACAGTAACAACCAAGTGACTGATAAATTAGCCTGTGGCTACTTACTAGTACCCTCACTGAAGGAACAACACACACACACACCAGAGTGAGAACAGTCAAGTGTTAGTAATGAGTGGTCGGTCCACCTCTGTGCTTCATTAAAGTGAACTAGACGAACTGCCCACTTTGGATGAATTAGCTCAGACCCTGTGCTCCACAGCCTGACTCACTCACTCTCTCTTCCTCGCTTCTTTCTTCCAAGTCATTTAATTTTATTGATACTCCTTTGGAATAGACAGTTAGAATAGAACTTTGGGCCTGTCAAAATCATGGAGTTTTATAATGGAAAATAATTACCATGTAAATAAGAATGCATTATTTAATAGCCTTTTGTTCATTGTGTGCAGATATTAAAGTGCAAGCCTAAAGTGACCTGATAACCTGATTAGCCATCCTGATTATGCATCCCCATATGTACATACAAAGTTTCCAAAACTGGAATTTAGTGAATTATTCAAAGTTATAGAGAGAATGGAACTCAGATCAACTGTACAGGCCCGGGTAAACCACCAAACTGTCACCATCAGATTAAAAGCTTGAGAGAGAGAAGAAAATAAAGCTCCGCTCTCGCTTCGTATCTGACATGATCTGTCCATCCTTCCACTGTGAGAGGGCATCTCTGTGAGAGGACTCTGCTTTTTGGTGTCACTATTACTGAGATGCTGAGCAGGATGATGAGTTATTACCAACATGTGCCATAAAAAGGTACAGACTGTTGATGGGTCTAATGATGATGCTCAGGTTTGTATATCCTCTTGTGTTGTGTTTAAGTCACTGGTATTGTCTCGCCGTCTGAACTCTGATGTAGTATTTCCCAAAGTCTCCTGGGTTTTTTTTTCAGCAGTTTTTTTGATTTTTCATCATTTGACCAGTATAATAGAAAATATGCTTTATCTTCTATATCATTCTCTCTGTACTCCTTTTCTCCCTCTTTAGTTTTCTTTTGCGTGCTCTCTTTAGCTCTCTCACCCTCTCTTACCTTAGTCTCTCCCTCCCTCTGAGCCCCTCTGTCTCCCTCTCTGTGTCTGTCTTTCTCTGTCTCTCTTTCTCTCTCTCGCCCTTTCTCTCGCCTTCTCTCTTACTCTCTCGTTCTCTTTGTCTCTCTTCTCTCAATTTCACTTTCCAGTTTTCTCTCTCACGTTACACTCCCTGCTTTCCTCACTCTCTCTGCTTTCCTCTCACCCCTTTCTCTGGAGTCCTTGCACTCACTCAGTCTCAAGTCTAAAGTCACACATTGGTGTTGTCACTCGTGAGTCACTGCAGTCAGGGATTTCATTACACCTATTTCTTTCTTTGATTTGTATCACTTGCTTTTCTACATTTGTATGTCTTATTCAGCTTTGTTTGGCCGATGCACATTTGGCACAGACCCAGTATGAATCAGCACTACTTCCAAACTTCCAAGCCAACATGAGGAAATAAGGATAAAGAATGAATACAAAGCTGTTAGGGGTGTGAATCTCTGACCTTATGTGATCTGTTCAATTACTATTCCTTAGGTAATGATTTAATGTGTCTATGATTTGCTTTAGTTCAGTTATTAGGGTATGGCTTATTATACATTATGAATAAAAAAAAAATAGATTGAAATACAACTTAAAGTAAAGCTTTAGATAGCCAAAAGTGTAACTTTTAGGAGAGGAAGAATCCTTCTTAACTCTTGTTTTAAATTAACTTGTTAAAAGCTTTTATTACAAGTAATGTTAAAAAATGAAAAAATATTATAATGCATGGAAAGTGAGCCCAAACCATATTAAATATTACTATACTATATTTATTTTTATGTATTTGTTTTATAATGTAATCAATGATTATATGATTATAAAATGTATATGATATATATTATCCTATTTAATTGATATTAAATTTAATAGATTTTTGAAAATAATGTAAGAAAATAATATAATTCGGTGGTGCATTACTGCATCCTTAGTTACACACTTACAGACGTTTGCACCACCCATCAAACAACATGTTCTGTTCATTGTCTGTGAGAAAATAAGTCCTCTACATGCTCAACATAAAACACACTTAAGCAGGAATTTTTTTAGCCTATTGTTTAAATAAATAAAATGATAAAACTTTATAATGTGCCATAACCTTTGCACATGCAGCACATTTAATGTTTGAATTTTCATAAACAGTAAATGTTTAAAATGTGCAGATGTGTGTTCTCGGTAGAGGATGTGTGACTTTAAAACCCTACAACGCACGTCACTTGACTGGGGCACCTGACTATGTTTTAAAGCACACAGCGAAAGTTTCAAAGTGTCAGGTTTTTTTCCTTTATGGCACACACTCTCTGTTTTTGACCTATTCTTGTTTTTTTCTTGCTTTCTGTGTTGCAGGGAAGAAACTGCACATCAAGCCTCGCTTCTAGGAAGCTCCAGGAACTATGTGGCCTTTTCAACACACAGCTGATGGCTAGAACAGCAGGAGTCCCTTGGATCAACTGCAGCGTGTTTAGGATTTCCAGGCATAGGCATATTAATGAAATATATTTTTGAGGTAGTGCCGCCAAGTCATGCGTTTCTGTAAATGATACAATAATGAATGACTGTTTGAATTAATATACCTAAAATAGACTAATATATAACAAGATAAGAACAGCAAAACATATTTTTCCATTTGTGTATGTGACAGCAGATCCTCATCTGCATCCAGAGACCTGAATTGCCTGTTCTCTGACCTTGTCTGTCAAATCCTCTGGATTTCTATCTATTGGAATGCGTTCCCTTTTTCAGCTGTATTTAATTTCTGTTTTAATACACACAGGTGCCCTTCTGAGCTTGTAGATCTCAGGGAATATTTTCTCTGCATGTGTCACTTTTAAAGAAGTATAATTTTAGTTTGAATGAAAACAGTCTGTGTAATTTTATTGTGGCATATTTAAGTTTGCAGATGTTTGTATTGCAAAAGTTGAATTAAAGTTGTTTCCAGATTTTGTGGAGTAATGATTGTGTGGGTGTCGTGGGTGTCCATCTGTGCAAAGTGCTATAAAATATGAGAAGAGAGCCATTGCACATGCCTTACTCAGAGACTAAACAATTTTAAGGGGCCCATATCATATAGAACCAAATATTCATTGCATTTTTTGATTGAGATTTACTGACATACTACACTGTAAACACTGTTAATATATAAAAGCATACTACTCACTGTGTGGTCCATTATAAATACCAGTACTCTGGAAGAACTTAAGAGACCACCTTAAAATGACCAGTTTCTCTAGTTCTACAGTTTATAGGTTTCTGTTTGACCAAACTCAGCAGTCCTATTTAATTCTATACACTACTGGAAACTTGTCTCCCAAATCCCAGATCAAATATTATACTTCAGATCTGTTTATTTAGAAAATCACTAATGACGCCTCCAGAAACCTGTTTTGAAGCATGCATGCTCGCATGTCACCCCAGCTACCGCTCGCCAGTCTTTCTGTAGGTCACTTGAGGTCATCTTACGGTGGACATTCAAATGAGGTGGCGCTCATCACGGTCAGTAGAGAGTGGTTTTCACCCTCTGCCAGTCGGTAGCTGTGTTGACCTGTGTGTTTGCTGCTTGACCTTGTTCTTATGAACCAGAAGCTGACTGTATCTGCCAGTAAAGCTAGAACCGAACCTTCTGTTCCTCACTAAGACCCTGCTGTACATGTGGAGATACTGATTTAAGAGCCTGGAGTGGTCTCTTATTTATTTCCAGAGCTGTAGTTGTGATGTCACAAACATATTCTATTCAAAGTGACATGATGCTTTGTGTTGTTACTTCAAGCAGAAATGGAGCGAAATATATATGAGACAATTAAATATTGTTAACTGTATTATTCCAGCCTTTCAAAAGATCCAAACATCCGAAACAATTCATGGATTTCAGTTCACATCTATTGCTTTGTACATTTTAGGCTGAACTTATATGAACCCATATGCAATATTTGGGCTGCATTCAAATGACATGCGTACGTTTGCATACGTTTTTATGAAATAAATTTCAGTTAAACAATCAACAAAACATATCATTTGACCAGGATGTCTTTCATTAGTCTTATTGGCACAGCAGTAAAATTAGCCTGTTTTATCTTGCAGAGAGAGGAAAATGTCATCTTATGTAAACATAAATTAGGATGTTTTTATATACGTAATAATAACACAAATTTGAAACAGTTCAAGAGCAACATAAATGATCAGCCTTTTAAGAACAGACTGGAGAGGCCTGTTACATATGAAAAGAATATTTGATCCATACTGATGATCAATAAGCTGCTCACAATAAAGCCGCATTCATTTTATAGGTGTCTATTGTCCAAATGGCCCTTTCACACAGGGTACCAGCCATTGCTTTTATTGCGAGCCAGTGTGTTTACCAGCCTTGAACACTGTTTGGGAAAGCTTTTCATTCATTCCTCCTGCCAGGTTTGCTTGTCCAGGTTGGTTGGATAACACTTGTAGACCACAGTTTTCAAATGCTGAGAGAGATTCTTGATTGGATTGAGATCTGGACTTACACTTTGTACATCATTCACCGTTTTGTAGTTCAGCCATTCTTGTGTTGCTTTGACGCTTTGCTGAAAAAGTGATGTTTCCAAGCTTTAGACCTTTAGCAGACTGGTTGTCTTGCAGTGCTTCGCTGTATAATGCAGCATCCCTTTATTCTTTCATTTTAACAAGATACCAAATACTCGCTGAGGGAAAGCATCCCTACAAATAGATGCTGCTACCCTCATACTTCAGTGCTTGGATGGTGTTTGTTAAGAATGCTTAGGTTTGCACCACCCATCCAATTTTGCAGGTACAACTCTATTTTTGTCTCTATTATCTGGCCTTAAAACCTTGTACCACATAGCTGGACCTCTATGATGTTTTGGCATCTGGCAGACCTGCTTCAGTGTGTGGTAATGTGCTGTAACGGCTTCTGTTTCACCAGCTCCCACACAAACCTGTTATATTGTTGACCATTTTCCCCCATGCTCCAGTCTTAGCCACTGTAAGCTCCTCTAGAATGATCGTTGGGCTCTTTGTGGCTTCCCTCACAAGTCCCTCTCTTGCTCTGATGCTTATAGGGACAGACTTATGTGATGAATACTCCTGCAAGACATTATAAAATGACACACAAATTATAGACTAGTCTATACAAAGTAACAAGTAGACTAATAATAGTGTAATACAGAATAGAGTCTCATTAGGAACACAAAACAGTGAATGGTTAAATGAACTGTGAACTGTTGGTCCGCACAAATGCCCTACAGATAACATCAATAATTGTCTTAAGTTAGGATCAGGGGATGAACAAAATCTGCCTGTGTCTATTTTCTTCTTTCTGCAGCCTCTCCAAATTAATCACTCTTCTGATAGTGTCACTTTTCCTCTGCCGTTTCCTCTGAGGTTTACTTGTGAAAGAAAGCGGTTACAGTCTCTCTCTCTCTCTCTCTCTCTCTCTCTCTCTCTCTCTCTCTCTCTCTCTCTGTCTCTCTCTCTCTCTGTCTCTCTTTCTGCCTCTCTCTCTCTTTCTCTCTATCTCTCTCTCTCTGTCTTTCTCTCTCTCTCTCTCTTTCTCTCTCCCTCTCTCTGTCTCTCTCTCTCTCTTTCTCTCTCCCTCTCTCCCTCTCTCCCTCTCTCCCTCTCTCCCTCTCCCCCTCTCTCTGTTAATGTAATTAGTATGTTGAGTGATAGAGAGGTAGATGCTGGATGATGTCTGGCGTGTAATCCTTTGCTTCCCCCTCACTGTGCACAAGTCGCTGATATTTCCACTGTTAATACTCTGTTTAACCAAGGCCTCATGCTCCATGACAAACGACCACTGGTCGCTACGGGAAACCTGGTTAACCGCCGCCGCCGGCATCGACAGGGGGCATTAATACAGCGTGGCGAGGGCTTCGCTTCGGAGCACCCCGCACTCGCACAGGCTGACAGGCCTGCCGCCGTGTTAACGAGATAAAGGCTGTCTGCCTGATGCACTGTACACATTCACATAGACAAGCTGACAGAGAGATGGAGTGAAAGAGAATGCTGCACTCCTCCCTATTTCACTTTTCCCACTCTATCCATCTCTCCTCTTCAGTCATGAGTCCTGTAGAGGAGCACTTCATATGGAAGTAGATGGTGTGTCTGTGACAGGTGTCTTTCAGCAATGGAGTGCAGACACAGGTTTTACAGTGGGCCTTTAGAATGATCTAAACAGAGGGGTTTTCCTTCACGGTTAATTGTAAATCATACCCCCATCTTTGAGGGGATTGAACTATTACATGGATGGAGAGTAGATCTTCCAAAAGCTTTTACAAGACTAAAGGTCCCGTATCATGGAAAAACTGACTTTTTAAAAAAAGATTAACCCTAAACTCCCTGACCCACATGGTCAACCTTATCTAACACAGTCTATTCTGAATGCACGTTTACACAATGTGACAAAAAAGCACTTCGAATAAAACATCTTTGTTAACTTACGATATCAAAATTTTAAACGTTACTATTTTGGAGATAATTTTTTCTTTGGTCAGTGACAATATATTAAATCCAAAAGACACAAAAACAACTGTCAGTTTTTGATAAAGTGAGGTTAAATGATACATAGATGATTTGTGGTGAATTGGTAGTTCACAAAGTTACATAGTGGGGAAAATGGTCACATAAAAATCTGTGTACATAACCCCCCAAGATACTAATTTAGTAAGAATGTAGGATACGGCCCCTTTAAAATACAAACAACGTGATATGAATATGATTTTCTGTATTAAAATTACAAATATAACCTTGTTTTCTCACACATACAATAGTATACAGTGGGGAAAATAAGTATTTAGTCAGTCACCAATTGTGCAAGTTGTCCCACTTAAAAAGATGAGAGAGGCCTGTAATTGACATCATAGGTAGACCTCAACTATGAGAGACAAAATGTGGAAAAAAATTGAGAAAGTCATTTTGTCTGATTTTTAAAGAATTTATTTGCAAATAATGGTGGAAAATAAGTATTTGGTCAATAACAAAAGTTCATCTCAATACTTTGTTGTATATCCTTTGTTGGCAATGACAGAGGTCAAACGTTTTCTGTAAGTCTTCACAAGGTTGGCACACACTGTTGCTGGTATGTTGGCCCATTCCTCCATGCAGATCTCCTCTAGAGCAGTGATGTTTTGGGGCTGTCGGCGGGCAACACGGACTTTCAACTCCCTCCAAAGGTTTTCGATGGGGTTGAGATCGGGAGACTGGCTAGGCCACTCCAGGACTTTGAAATGTTTCTTACGAAGCCACTCCTTTGTTGCCCTGGCAGTGTGCTTGGGATCATTGTCATGCTGAAAGACCCAGCCACGTTTCATCTTCATTGCCCTTGCTGATGGAAGGAGGTTTGCACCCAAAATCTCACAATACATGGCCCCATTCATTCTTTCATGTACACGGACCAGTCGTCCTGGTCCCTTTGCAGAGAAACAGCCCCAAAGCATGATGTGTTGCCACCCCCATGCTTCACAGTTGGTATGGTGTTCTTTGGATGCAACTCCGCATTCACTTTCCTCCAAACACGACGAGTGTGTGTTTTTTACCAAATAGTTCTACTTTGGTTTCATCTGACCATATGACATTCTCCCAATACTCTTCTGGAACATCCAAATGCTCTCTAGCAAACTTCAGACGTGCCTGGATATGGACTGGCTTAAGCAGGGGGACACGTCTGGCACTGCAAGATCTGAGTCCCTGGCGTCGTAGTGTGTTGCTGATGGTAGCCTTTGTAACGTTGGTCCCAGCTTCCTGCAGGTCATTCACTAGATCCCCCCTTGTGGTTCTGGGATTTTTCCTTACCGTTCTTGTGATCATTTTGACCCCACGGGCTGAGATCTTGCGTGGAGCCCCAGATCGAGGGAGATTAGTAGTGGTCGTGTAGGTCTTTCCATTTTTCTGATTATTGCTCCCACAGTAGATTTCTTCACATCAAGCTGCTTGCCTATTGCAGATTCAGTCTTCCCAGCCTGGTGCAGGTCTACAATTCGGTTTCTGGTGTCCTCCGACAGCTCTTTCGTCTTCACCATAGTGGAGTTTGGAGTGTGAGTGTTTGAGGTTGTAGGCAGGTGTCTTTTATACTGTTAACGACTTCAAACAGGTGCCATTAATACAGGTAATGAGTGGGGGAAAGAGGAGCCTCTTAAAAAAGAAGTTACAGGTCTGTGACAGCCAGAAATCTTGCTTGTTTGTTATTGACCAAATACTTATTTTCCACCATTATTTGCAAATAAATTCTTTAAAAATCAGACAAAATCACTTTCTCAATTTTTTTCCACATTTTGTCTCTCATAGTTGAGGTCTACCTATGATGTCAATTACAGGCCTCTCTCATCTTTTTAAGTGGGACAACTTGCACAATTGGTGACTGACTAAATACTTATTTTCCCCACTGTATATCAGGTACATTGTATCTATGCTCATCTATTGTGCTGGTGTGAGTGGATCAGACACAGCAGTGCTGCTGGAGCTTAACATTTTTGTGTCACTGCTGGACTCCAATGGAATCCGGTGGACTCCGGTGGAATAGTCCACCAACCAAATAATACCTACCCTGTGGTGGTCCTGTGGGTGTCCCTATGATAACCGGGTAAAGGGGGTTTAACAAAGTATGCAGATAATTAGATGGGCTACAAGGTGCTCCTGTATGGTAAGCAGAGCTGGGACAATGACATGAACTTACACTGTAAGTTAAGAATGTCTTTTTTTTGCTTCTCCTGTAAAGTTACATTTTTATAGATATGAGTGTTTGGTTCTGACAGTGAGGATGTGGTATAGCAGGGTGTGGAACTCCACAGATTCCTGCACAAATGAGTTTTCTACTCCAGCACCCTTGATTTAATTCATCAGCCACTTTAGTGGTTTAGCTGGTGTGCTACAGCAGGGAAAGCGTCAAACTGTGCCGGACCCCTATGCTATACTGTATTTGACCAGGTGTTAATGATAATTAGCTAATAACTGTATAACTGTCTTTTATCGACTAGGGACAAATAATATTACACTAACAGTACATTGATATGCATGATGTTACAGGAGTAGAAAGTGGGCACAGTGCATTTGAGTAATCTGTCAAATGTAGCGATGCGTTTTCATAAGAGCCATTTACCAGTTCTTAATTGGTATATTAAAGAGGTAAAGAACCAGAACAGAGGAAGGTATTTGTACTGAGCAGTCACCACTTTGTTGCCAACAGAGAATGAAAGCGCATTCTCTAAACAGGACAGCGATACAGAGCAATCAGTCTTTCTTTTCTCTCCCTCCCCTCCTCTTCCTCGTTCTGGCTCTGACCGTGGGGATGGAAGTGCCTGAGACAGATGTCTGCTGCCGCTTGTCTCCAAGCTCAACGAGCTGCTGAGCTCGGCAAACTCTAATTAAGATCAATATTTCAATTTTTAGTAAAAGCGCATGCGAAAGAGAGGGAGAGCGAAGAGGAGTGTGTGGGGGGGAGAGAAGGCATCTATTCCTCTTTTCTTCTTTGAACAATCTGACTTGAATGGAAAAAAGGGAAAGAAGGAAAGGTCAAATGTAATTTTTCTCCACCTCGATAGATTGCAGAGACATAAAAAAGACAAACTTATTACAACTCAGCAAAGAATCTGCCCCATCAATAAAGATCATACTTTCTCTGCAAGTAGTTATTCATTAGTCTTGCGCTCTTCTCTTTTTTCCTTTTCCTTCTCCCCCTATTCGTCCCCTTTTCTACTTCTTTCCTCATCTGTTTCTTTGATTTTATTTCTTGTTTGCATTTTTTCAGTTTTCACATTTTTTTGTTCTTACTTTTTACACTTTTCTACACTGTGTGCCCAGAACCAAACAACTCTACCTATTGGAGGATCCAACTCATTTCTGATATTTACCTGTGCACACACAGCTTGCATAATCTTCATAGAAAAGCATTGAGTATAGGATGAGATGTTGTAGAGCATTATGCCAAGCGTCAACTAGAGGCTCTATCCAGACCTGGAGTTGCATTTGTGATCTAGAGCTAACCATCCAGCATCAGTACCTGGCCTCACCAATGCTCTTGCAACCTAATCAAATTCTCACAGCAATGTTCCAACATCTACTTCTCAGAAGAGTAAAGGCTGAAGGTGCAAACTTCATATTATTACCCCTGAATTTCGGAAGCATGTTGGAATGGCAGGCATCTGCTGTCTTATGGGCATTTAATGTACACTCATCATCAAAAGTATCGTTGCACCCAAAAGTAAGTGTCAGAGTGCAATGCTACTCGGAAGTAAGATGACGGTCACCAGGAACAATAACTGATCATAAATTTAGACAGATATGGAATATTCTGGTGTGGAAAAAAGTGGTGTCTCTAAGCATGGTGTTGGGCCACCATATTTGCAAACACAAAATGCCAAGCTGCATGTGATAATCCATTCCATGCAGCTTGAACATTCTCACACAGTAGGGGTAAGAGTGAAGTGATAGCACACACAGACTCGTCTCCAACAAGATAAAAGCAGGACTCGCCACTGAAGATGACCAGCTGCGAGTCACTCCATGACAGTCTGGCACGACACCATTCCAGTTTTTGGGAATATTTACATTGTGTTAGGGGGAATGGTGTGTGTGTATATGTAGTCCTGCATTGTGCAGTCACCTATCAATGGTGCTGGCACTAACAGGATGAGTCATGGAGGGCACTGCTGTTCACTGAATGTCCGCCTTTGTGGCTGTTGTGTCAATCAGGTACAGCAATAAGCTTACGTCACAGGTGCAGACAAGCATGAAACTTGAATCATTTGCAGGTCTCACAATGTCAACCCTACCCACCAAGTTTCATTCCTGCTGGTTGATTCCTTCTGGGTGTAACTATTCTTTTGATGATGGGTGTATGTACAGCATTTATTTAATTTTTACAGTTTCTTATATTTTTATATAACTGCACTTTGGTCTGCCTCTTGCTCTGTTTCTGTGTACTGTAAATTCTGTTGTAACGACACAAATTTCCCCATGTGGAATTAGAAAAGCCTGTCTTATCTTTTTTTGCAGAAGTCAGAAGCGACCCTTCTTTTTATTTAATTTCCAGTCAAAACAGACATTACATACAGCCTTCATTTCTAAGGAGAAATAGTTACTTATATAGAGAAGGGGAAATTCAAACACGAAAACCTGAAATTTTCATAAAAACATATTAATACATATTATTTTAAAATAATTATTAAATATTTAGAGAAAATGAGACTATTGACAACTGTGCAAAGCTGTGTCCATCAAAACTGTCACCATCTGATAAACAGTATTTAAAGAAAAGAAAATACAAAAATGTTCTAGATCACTACTAATAATCTGATGTCATATTATACTCTAATATATACTATACTAGTTGAGTCTTTGGTGTAATCCCTTGTATACATTTGCTGTATGCTGTTTTCCGAAGACTGAAAAAGGAAGAATGTGTGCTTAATTGCCATTTAGACAGGATTTGAAACCTATATGGGTGGTCTCCCATTTTAAAAACGGTACTATACCTGTCTGTCATTTCTTGGTTCGCTAGTTTCACAGCTCACAGTTTCTTTTTGCCTTCTGTTTTTCTGTCAGTGTTTCTCTCTGTTCAACACAACTCTCCTGCTCCTTCTGTATTGCAGTGCGAATATTTGACTCATATTTGTATGCACTTTTTTGCTGTGAACTTCAAATAAGTTGTTAATGTGTGCATGCACAATTACTGCTGAATCTCTGAGCTGGCATTTAAGCTTTGGAGACCTACAAACGCTTGCTTTTCCAAACCTGTCTTTGATAACCCCCAGCACCTCACCACACATCTCTCTCTTTGGTCAAAACGGGGTTAACTGGACTAAATCCGCCACAGTGATTTCCTCCCTAATGGACGGCCCAGCCCCCCCCCAGCTTCAGCCCTTCTCTCTTTCACTCTATCACTCTCTTTTTCTCCACCTTGGATACATGCTGATGTCCATTTTGCTTAAATCGCGAGAACTGCACCAGCAGCTAACTCCCAATATGCAAAGGCACAATGAAAGCCCTGACTTCAAAATTTATGTCTTGAGCTCTCGGCCTCGTCCACACCCACCAAGCCTACGCTCCCTGAATGGACCACAGCAGATCTTCTTAAATGTGGCATTTTTAAAGCGGACTGCTTAGCTTGGACTTTGGGGTCCACTCTTGCTTATTTGATAAAACCCCCTATAATGACTTAGCGCACCTCAAATACCTTGATATGATTTGTCCCTTCATCTCCCATATTTTTTCTCTCCCTTTTTCTTCCTCCGTAGGCAGATTCAAGTCTTGAGAGTGTCTGTATTTCACTGTTGCGAGCTCAGGTAGGATATCTTACTCTGCCACGTCAGGCTAGAAGAGGCCTGAAGCCCTCGGTTCTTTCAGGTCCCCTGCCGTAAACCTAGGCCCCAGTTTACTTGTGACTAGCATCAGTTACATTATGCAACTGTTCATGGTCAGCTGGTGCTTAAGCTTTGATAATACCTTGTGATGGCTTGCAGAAAAAAGTGTCTGATAGCAATAGCAAAATTAGAACTGGCCTGTCTATTTTACAAATGCTCTCAAAATGGAACCAGTTTATTTTATCAGTGGTGTGTTTCCCAGCTCACAGCTTTGTAGTTTCCCAGCACTTAGTTTGCATTATTACCTAAGGCAAGACCTTTAAGTGAACAGGTAAAATCACATTTCTCACTTTTGGCTTAATTTGATTTGGTAGATCATAAACCTGGAGTTGGGAACCTCTGGCCAACCTCAGCTGAACCCATGTCTCAGTTCAACTCCATTTTCGGAATATACAGGCCTAGCGCAAGGGTGAATGACCTGATCCTGACCTGAACTAGACCTACTGGAACATTCAGCCCTGCTGGAAGGCATGTGACGCACTGGCTAAATTTAAGTATTTCAATAAACTTTCTTTCTGATTTGCTTTCCTTGATTTTGCCTAAAGTGTTGGACATGGCGCAGTGGCATAACTACAGAGGGGGCAATCACACTGTGGCCTCTAGCTTAAAAATCTTTGTGGGACCCCTCACAATTGTACACATATGACTCACAAAAAGATTTAATTTCTTAATGACAGACCTCACCTTCTGTCAACTGCTATACAGACATGCCTGGCATTTATTTATCTCCCTCTTATTCATCATGTATCTCATTCTTGATACCCACTTTCAAAGTAGTCTTCTTTACAGTCTGCAGCATTTTATATTCTATATTAGTGATCCTGCATACTTATTGGTCATGATCTTAAAAGTAAGCGTTTGGGTTAAGGTTAGATGTGGATGGACTGGCATGCTTTTAAAGCATCACTTGTTTGAGAACTAACAATTTTGAACTAGAAAAGTGCATTTCCTGAAGGAAACACGGGATGGTTGCTCAGTGAGGAACGAGGGATGAGTAAACGAGTGCGGGTTGGTATGACTGTGGATTAGCATTTGGGGGCCTGCCCTTAGTGAGTATGTGAAGTTTGGTGGCTCTCAGGCGAACGAAAGCATTACTGCTTGGTTTGGGCTGAAAATGACTGGGACTCTATGGGAGGACCGAGGGATGAAGAGACGACAGACGACAGTATGGCTGTGGATTGGTGCTTGGGGACCTGGCCTTAGTTTGTATGTGAAATTTCGCGCCTCTCGGGCGAACGAAACAGCCGGCTTTAAACGAACGAGTGCGGGTCAATCAAACACTGAATGACTAGTGCATCTGATTTGGAGTCTCCAGGTCGAGCGGAAGTGGGTTAGACAGACACGTGTTTTTTGATCCTATTCATTCTCTATGGGAAAAAATTCCAGAAAAATTTCTTCTTACTTGAAATCTGTGCATCCGATCAAAAGGCTGTATACAAGCCCACATCAGTGTATCATACAATCTGGAGTTGCAAATAGTAACAAATGACTGGCAGTATATTAGGCTGCACATTTCAACATTTAAAAAACACCAACATTTTAAATATGAGAATGCACATTAAACCGTTTGAGCACTTTTGTTCCTATATGTCCTTCTGATGTTGCTTTGTTGTTTTACATTTACTGTTTCTTAACGTGCTACATCTCAAACTATCCCTTATTCACTTATACTGTGCTATTTTGGGAATGTGCCATTTTATAGTAGAATCCAGCAGCATGTATAGGAATCTCCACTCATACAATACAAGACACACCTCAAAAGACACAATTAAAGCATCTTAGTGTACATACAATACATACAATATGCGGTGGATGTGGTTACTACTACCCAGCAATGACTAAGCCTGTGTAAACATAGTGTATGGTCCTCATCTGGTTGAATCTGCCATAGATCCTGCTCTGTGTAATAGTGTCCTACGTAGATTTCCCAGTGTACAGAGTAGAGTGCTATTTCAAACTTGGCTTTTTGCGTTATCCTCCATATCTTTGGTGATCAAGCATTCTCTGGATTTGCTCATCCCCTCTGAAACTCTCTCCCCACATTTTCTAATCCTCCTCCTGCATTCAAATCTAGCCTATTTTTCTTTCTCACCTATAACCTTCTCCAGCCCTAATCTACTCTTCCATCCAAGCTTTCTCTATGTAAACTTTATTTATTGTGTTGTTCCTGAGTGTCTTGTTCTTTCATTGTACTGAACTAGTTAGAAATGTCTTTGGGTTCCTGAAAAACCCTTTATATAGTATTCAGTTATTAGCTAATATTAATCATAGTTAGTAGTTAGTAGCCACTACTACAAATATTCATCTTAAAACCTCCCACAAATTCAAAAGTCATATGTGGTTTCATTTAGTAATTTCTCAAAGGGAATCTTCTACCCAGTGTATGTCTCAAAGAGATTCATCTACTGGTTGTGTCTCACATCAATCCCAACAGTCTTGAAAATAAAAGTTCTAATTGTTTTAAAACATATACATTCTGTAGAACATGTCGTAAACTTTAAAACGGTTCTTTGCACTCACAAATTTTGCTTATTTAGAAAAGCATTAATTTAACATGTCTTTAGGGAAGCCCCTCAAAGTAAGATTTTTGTAAGGGTGGAGGATTATAGTACATTACTGTTTAATGAATACAGGAGGGTGGCCTGGATAGGCCATAGAGGCAGGTGAGGGTCTACAGCAACAGTCAGGCTACCAATGTAAGCTGTTTTTAAAATGTTGTTAACTAATGTTAAGTGAACATGTAGCGACTGGTAGATGCTTAGTTTATGTATAAACATGTAGCTGTTATATGACTACTTGACATTAGTTAAGCCTTGTTACCACTGTTATGTATGTGTATGTGTTACTTCATGGTAACTAGTGTATTACTGCATGTTAGTTTCTCTAAAATGTAATACAGTGGGATGCAGTGCCTGGTATTTCGGCTACCAAATGAAAAAATATTTTGTTGTTGGTTGGTTTGATTTAAAGTATGTTCTAGGACACAGCTATATCAGTTACGACCTGTGCCCAAGTCCACACTTGTGGTTTGCAGGTTTTGCTTTAACATTTAGCATGTTAGCAAGAAGATATGTATGGCAGTGTTTGATTTTTCTATAACACCATTAAGCACCATTAATGTGGGTTAGCTTAGCTCAGCTTAGTTTAGATGCTGGGCTCAGGGAAGGATGCATTTAGCATGCAGTAGCTTTTCTCAGTGTCTTTTTGTATAACAACTTACTTTTATATGCTGAGTAAACATATAGCAGTTCCACATGTGTACTTAGCATTAGCTAACCATTGTAAATGTATTACTTCATGTTAACTAAATCATTACGTCATGTTAGTCAGTATTTAATGTAAAGTACTGGTAAATGAGACATATTTGGACACTGAACCAGAAGCCGCATGACATTGTGAACTTTGGGGCAGGCCTATTGGGCAGGGTTTGTCTCTATATAATGAGCTGCATTGTGGGATGTCATTAGAGGAGGGACTTTTCAGGTCATTCTAAACTGAGTCAGACTAGGGGTGGATTTGAAGTTGTGATACTGTACCCTCAAACGCTCTGATTTAATATGTTATGACCCATATGCTCCTGTAAGGCATGTAAACAGTGAGCCAGCCGTGCTGGAGCAGATCTTCACCTCTGTTCACCCCCCGGGGTGCTGAGGGGGGCTTTAATTATTTGTGGGTCCGCGCAGATGAGTCGTGAGGCGATTAGGGGTTAATTGTGAATGAAATCCGGCTCTTCCCGTCCTAATGAAGCCATCCGCTCCCAGTGCTCTTTTAGTATTATTTTATTTTCTCTCTGCTTCCGGTGGAAATGAGGATTGATTTTATCGCCAGATGTAACGGCGTAACGGGTGAGAAGTGAAAAGGGCACTGCAGGAATCAGCACGCCATCAATACTGGGATTGTTCTTAACCTCGCTGCTCTTCGAGGAGGGATATGCCATTAAACACATACGTCTTATTTATAATAAATTACAGCGGAAGTAAAGCGCTCTATTTCCTATCAATTTACTAGATCACGTGCTTTCGTCTTTAAGTGCCACTGAAAATGCATGCCTTAGGACTATTCCTATGGTATAGCGTCCAGCACAGATAGTGTCCTGTTAATCATGTGTTAGGCATGAAGGTAGCCTACTTGTATTTACTCTCCTGTTTTTTGCGCACCCTTCATGAAGCTGTGATCAACATTCCGCTATAATGCAGAAATGTACGTTACTTTTGCATTATCTGTTCATTTTGATCATCTTCTTTATAATATAGCATAACTTACATCCTCCTTTCTCCTACTGTGTATTGAAATGTCATAATGCATCAGGTAACAGTGGGCACTTTCAGAAGCACTTGTAGTTTGAGCTATTTTCAGCTTGTTGCACAGTCTATGAAATCCTATACTGGCTAATGACAATAAAATTAAGTCATTTAGACTAAAGGAATGGACGGCACGGTTAGGAATGTGGCCTGTCTGTTATTAAACGCACTAAACGGATACTTGTAACACTGATTCTCATCACCGAGCACTGTCAGGTCACATGCCATAACGTGAAATAACAATTCCAGATAAACATGAAAGGACAGAGTCACTAAAATAGAAGTTCCAGGTAAACCTGTGTTCGCCCTCTCCTTTTAGCGGAACGTCTTCGTTTATTACTTTTATGGAATTGCCACTAGGGGGCGAGACTGAGCTGCTACGCCCTCCCGTTGTCATTTTTCCTCCACCTGCAATCCGACAAAGCCGCGCCTCCTGCACTGGGATTGGCTAGTCTTTCATGGCCACAAGAAGTCCTCCCGTGTGTGAGTTAGAAGTATTAGCCAATTGTAGTGCAGAAGGCGGGGCCTTGTCTGAATACGGGCGGGAAAAAAACGGAACTCGGAAAAACCGCGCCAAAACAGCTGTCGCGCGCTCGACCCGGTTCGCCCTATAGCGGGAGGAATATGCAAATTAGCGCCTTTCGGCTCCTCCTATTGGTCCACCGTGAACTCTGAGTGTATAAATGGAACCGAGGGCTGCCTTTCTCGCCAGTACCTCAGTGGACAGAGTAACGGTGGGATACACAGCACAAGTCCTGAAAGAGAAAGACAAGAGAGAAAAGTGAAGAAAGGTGTTTACAAGGAGCTACAGTTTTGTACCCACCAAAACAAAAAAAGTGAAACAAAAGAGAAGCGAAGAGAGGAGACGAGAAGGCACGCAGGTACCGCGGGATATCTGCTGACAGACTTTGTTACTGGGGTGTCCCATCGCTGGAACCTAACTGTGATTATCTGTTGTGTGTGTGTCTTCTTGCTATGTTTCTCCGTGACTTTCTGAAGCGTCTAATCATTCCACCGGACTTGAGTGGTAAAGACTGACTGAAGTCTGATTTCCAGTCAAGTTGAGAGAAGAAAACTTTCTGGCCCTCCTGTCCCAATGAAACTACACATTCGTCGCTCCCAGGTTTTCTGCATGGACTAAACAATTTCGACAACGAAGCCAGGATAACAAGAGTCAAGAACATCCCTTTTGTGGCGTATAATACCCCTTTTTTCACGCCGAGGCCCGTTAATCCAGAAGGCCGGTGACGGGACTGAGGGTGAATCGAGGACAAGACAGGTCGGTGCTTCTGAAGTTTCAGGTTTCCGGTGATATTAAAGGAGAACTTAGCGAGCAGGAGGAGTTGCCAGGTGGACAGTGCTTTACCCTACACCCCCACTCCACTCTTGACTGACACACCACCACCAGCCCCTCTACTCTAAATAGAAGCTGTTTTCAGGAGTATTCTGTGTTGGTGTACATGTGCTAAACCGTTCCCACACCAAAACCCACCATTGCGACTCTGCTTAGAGAAGGACTGCAATCTCGGTGCGACGCCACCGGCACCAGCAGCACCCTCCCTCCCCCTTCGCTTCCGAGGGCACGCGCCATCGCATGGACTGCTGCTGACGCTGACATGGCCGCGGACCTCGCCATGAGCGCCGGCGAGCTGCCCAACAGCCCTCTGGCCATCGAATATGTGAACGACTTCGACCTAATGAAGTTTGAGGTGAAGAAGGAGCCGCCCGAATCCGAGCGCTACTGCCACCGCCTGCCGCCAGGCTCGCTCTCCTCCACGCCCATAAGCACGCCGTGCTCCTCCGTGCCTTCGTCGCCCAGCTTCTGCGCACCAAGCCCGGGTGCCCAGCCAGGCCACAACCTCGCCAACGGCGTCCCCAATAACAGCAACGGCACCAACGGCGCAGCTAACGGCGCCAATGGCAGCAGCAACGGCCAGGGCGGTGCTGGCAAGGCGGCGCAGCTGGAAGACCTCTACTGGATCCCCAACTACCAGCACCACGTGAGCCCGGAGGCCCTGAACCTGACCCCGGAAGACGCCGTGGAGGCGCTCATTGGTAATGCGCACCACCATCACCACCACCACCACGCGCACCAGGGGTACGAGGGTGCGAGCTTCCGCGCGCAGCAGTACGTGGGGGAGGACCTCAGCACGGCCACGAGCCACCACCACGGCCACCACCACCACCATCACCACCATGGGCACCACCACCACGCACGCCTGGAGGACCGCTTCTCGGACGAGCAGCTCGTAAGCATGACGGTGCGTGAGCTAAACCGGCAGCTGCGCGGCTTCAGCAAGGAGGAGGTGATCCGGCTCAAGCAGAAGCGGCGCACACTAAAGAACCGCGGCTACGCACAGTCGTGCCGCTACAAGCGCGTGCAGCAGCGGCACATGCTCGAGACAGAGAAGTGCACGCTGCAGAACCAGGTGGAGCAGCTCAAGCAGGACGTGGCGCGGCTCGCCAAGGAGCGAGACCTCTACAAAGAGAAGTACGAGAAGCTCGCGAGCCGGAGCTTCGGCGGCGGAGGCGCCAACGTGGGAGCGGGCGGCAACCGGGACCCGTCCACTGGCAATCACGGCAAAGCTTCGTCTGCGGAGTTCTTCATGTGAGAATGCTCTGTGTCTTAGACTCTTTTCCTCTTCCTCCTCCACAACAACAACTACTTCATCAACATCATCTTCATCATCAGGTTTTTTTAAACTTCAGTTTTTATCCCTCTCTGAGTGAACTTTCATTCACAGTCCGCGCTGTTGTGGTCAGACAGATTCAGACCTTTTAGCAATGAGACGCGCGCGCACGAGTCTGGCTGCGGACTTAGACTATTAGACTATCATAGACTGCTTCAGAAGTCTTAACATAGTAACCTAGTGCGCTCCTAGAGAAGCTGTGAACTTCAACTTGGGATCACTGTCAGTCACCTCCGCGATCAGACATCACCAATCAAATCACCTGCAATCGAACAGCTTCAATCGAAACAGTCTATAGTGCATTCAGCATTAGGTTAGGCCTATTCTTTCTCTTTCATTCAGTTTCTTTTTTAATCAGTTCATTCAGTACATAACACCAGTGTACTGCTCTCCTCCTCCTTCTTTTTTAACAATAGTGAAAGTCTTACTAAGTCATCCTTACCCTCCTCATGTTAAGACTGTACTGTCATTTTAACTCCACTCAGTTTCAACTGTACTCGTCTTATAACGGACAGACACGAGTCTTAAAGTCCAGAAACTCCAGTTTTGTTACTGTTATTATTATTATTATTATTATCATTATAATTATTGTTATTTATTTTCATCCTGATCGGACAAAACAGCGAACGAGCGAAAAAGGGAAATAGCAATACGTGGTCGTCTTTCTCCACCTCCTCCTCTTTGGACAATGTGTGTGTGTGTATATGTGCGAGTGTGTGAGAGAGAGTGTGTGTGTGACACTCCAGAGCGCCTCGTGAACTTCAGCATTGCGCCCTCGACCTTGCATGCGGGACATGTACGGTGCTTCAGCCCCCCGCCCCCCACCCCCTCTCATTACACACCTGGATGAAAAGCATGGCCCTCAAATACCTCCTCAGACCTTCAGCATCCGCCGCCTCCTCTTCTCGGTCCTGCTGTGGTGAAAAATAACCGTGTGTAACCTCTTCAACTACAACAGAGCAAGAGGTCCAGGACAGAAGCCCATCTTTACCTGGAGGTTTTGTGGTTTTTCTTTTTCATGAGGGTTTGTTTGTTTTTCTAACTATCAAACCAACAAAATAAGGACACACGAACGAACTGAGCCAGATTTGATTTATTTATTCTCACATGTAAATATGTAGAGATGAGTTTAGTGTGTTCATTTACATGACTCCTTTTTTTCCAAGTCCCCCTCTCTCCTTTCTCTGTCTCTCTATCTCTTTCTTTTTCGTTTGTTTGCTTGTTTATTTAAAACGTCTTAATGCAATGTTTGTATGTAAGAGCATGCAAATGGTCAACGATATTCTCTTCCTATCCATAAATGTACAATATAAAAGAGAAGCCTACTGCACTATGGCGAGAAGAATCGGTGGGGAAAAATAAGCCCAAATTGATTTGTATTGGATGAATGGTACATAAGATACTTCATCTAGGACAAGGACTCTTCAGTCGCTGCTATATTCTATGCATCTAATTACTCAAAAGCAATTAACGAGCTCAGAATATGTGAAGTTTTTTTGTGCTTATATCAAATACCAAACGAATAGAGGGTCTCCTTTATTTGAGGGTGGTGGGGTTAATGTTAGACCCGAAAAGCTCCAGCATCTCTAACATTGTCATGGTTTCCCAGTATAGCCATGCTGGACATCAACTGAGACCTGTCCAGCTAGTTGAAAGCAGTGTGTGACAGATGAATGGGGAAAAGAAATGAATCTGAGCAGGGCTAAAGTGTGCTCTGTGTTGGCGGACTGCAGTCCTGTAGTCCTGAGTGTAAACTGAGCATACCTGCAGCTGTCATTAACTCCCTTGCTAATTATATGAATCTCGTTCATTAATTGCATTGCAGTCAGGTGAGGACAACGTAGCTGGAGCTTCAATCACAGTTCGGCTCAGCTCATTGGACCGGTGTTCAGTTCATTTGAAGGAGAATGTGCAATAGAAATGACCCCATCAGTAAAGTCTCAGTAGCTTACAGTGGACCCAGTCCTCTGCCCCAGCCCTCCAGCTGACAGTCAGTGGCCAGATGTTTTTTTTGCCAAATAAGCGCCACAAAACGAGTTTCCTAAGCGGGCTCTCCTCGAGCAAAGCTCCGCTTTATTTGGGTTACAGTGGGAATACTGGTCAGCGGAGGCCATACGAAGTTTCTCACTGAGCGCTTACGCAGTGGCTCTGCGATTCAGTCACATTTAAAGGAAGCTCCTGAGAGAGACATGTGCTGGATGTGTACAAATACTGTATATAGGATTTCTATATATTTATTCGAGAAACATTTAATGTCCATAACGTGTCGATACGTCTAAGCGGAAATGTTTCTGACTGGAATGTTGTTCAGACTCTTGTTTTCATAATGTTTAATAAAAAGTTCTGGCAAATGAGGCTTCGCTCTCTTCCTCTGTCCCTGCGCGCAGGCTGGAGTTATAAACTCTTCAGCTCAGTCGCTTTATCATTCCACTACCGGAGGCGCTAATACCGTAAACATGAGCGTCCGGTTAACAGCAAAATCAGCCTCACCTAATGAATCAAACAGCAGCAGTAATAATGAACATGGATAAACACGGGGAATGTAATTACTGTGGGGTTGCTGCAGTTCTGTTTAATTCATCATGTGTAACATTTTATTAATATAGCATTTAAATAATAACAATAATAATAATAAGAGTTCTCAAATTGTTTAAACATGCCCTACAATGTCGCTCTCTTTTCACTAAATTATTAGAATTATATAAATTAAACGCAATCATTTTTAGAACATTATGGTTTAAAAGATACATTAAAATTGAAACGTAAATGCAAGTAAATATTACACTGTGTTAGACTCTTTAATATTAACTTTCAAATTCATGTAGATACTGTAATAATAATTGTAAAAGACTATAGAATATTTATATCATAATAGCAATACTTCTAACAACAACGACAATAATACTACTACTACTACTACTACTACTACTACTACTACTACTACTACTAATAATAATAATAATAATAATAATAGTAATGATAATAATAATAATAATAATGAGGACTTCGAAAGTCTATCTACAAGCGCTAAAAGGCCCTTTGTCGATCTAATTATTATTATTACGATTTTAATTATTATTATTATTATTATTATTATTATTATTATTATTATTATTAGTAGTAGTAGTAGTAGTAGTAGTAGTAGTAATAGTAGTAGTAGTATTGGGCCATTAGTATTATTCATTAATCCCCGATCAGCAGAGGAAACCTCTGTTTAACCGGTGTACGGGAATGAACTGGACCCAGTAAACCGGGTGAGCTGTGCGCGCTCTCCCTGCCGAAGCGAACTGTTCGGTGGTGACCTGAACTCCTAATGATGACTTATTTAGCCGCAGACGCGAATGTGTTTAACAAGTGTATCCCTGTGTTTATACACACACCAGGATCTCAGCTCTGTTCTGTTACAGATCATCATTTGTTCACGTGCTAATGCAGCTCATCTCACTCAGGAGAGGCTTTTAGATTAGCTGCGTTACTCAGTAATACTGAAGTACCGTTCCTGATTAACTGCAGTAGAGGATGGAGACCACACCACAAGCATACTACCATTCCAAAATGCACCGAGGCAGAAGAGCGTGTGCTTAGTCCAAGCAGGCTGAGAAGTAATGTACTTGTTATTATAGGAGAGAGAGAGAGAGAGAGAGAGAGAGAGAGAGAGAGAGCGCTCTGCATGTGCTCTCTGTGTTACAGCCAAGCATCTAAATAGAGACTGTTTAAATGAGATGTATTACAGTCAGCTCTACACATGACTTATTCCTGTTCAATAATCTCCAGTATTACATTCTCTTCAGTCTGATCACCTCCATCCCTCCTCTGTGCAGATGAACAGTCCTGTTGAATGGGAAGACTTATTTATGTCCATCAAATGAATAAACAGAGCAGATATAGTCTCTTACAGGTGTATGCTTTAGGCTATGCTTTATCAGCCACAGGGAGCAGTTAGAGGTGACGTTTTGTTCCTACCTGTGTGGGTGTGTGTGTGTGAAAGAGAGAGAGATACAGAGTGAAACTAGATGAGAGAGAGAGGAGTGCTAGACAGGTTCCTTGGCTTTCTGAGCTTTAATTGTCCACCCTAGTTTTCTTCAGGCTGCAGCATCTCTAGGTGTGTGACAGTGATCAGAGTGTAACTCATTCCCTGTACACACACCTTTTTACGCTATTACATTAACATGCACAGATGCATCAGTTTTTGGGTAAGCTCTAAAGCTGACATTAATCCATATGTATTTGGATATGAAGCAGCATTATGGTAAATTACAGGGAAGAAAGGAACAGTGATAAATAAATAAACAGTATTTAAAGAATGAAGTAACCTGGTTTTAAACACTGGCCTGTGCTGTACTGAGCAGACCTCTTGTGATTAATTTCAATTCTAAATAGAGATTGACTGCAAGCTTTTCACTTATGGTTAACAGGGAACTACACAGAAACAGAATTTGGGTAATTTGTCAGTGTTTTATGTGTCCAGTTTTTCACCTTTATTCCCGATTCCATTCATTCCAGGAGTCAGTTTTTCAAAGAAACCTGTAGGGATATTTCTCCACCATCAAAGTTTAGTCTGTTTCTCACTCTGAAACACACTCAGTGACGTTGCGCTCAGAAATGGTCACTCCATTGTTATGAGAATGCCAGCAGCTTTCTACCCTTCCCTTAAAGATGGAAGCTTTAAGCATTGTTTTTTGAGGGTGGCAGTTCTGGTGGTTTACCAGGTCTCACAGGTTGTTGTTTGGGGTCCCCTGTTTCTCTTTAATAATGAATTATACTCCATTAACTCAGACTTCTGTTTCTCCACAGAAAAGCCAGATTTAAAACTGCATGTGCTTGTCTGTTAGAGCAGATGCGGTTATGCACAGCAGATGCTGTTTTCTTTGCGGGGGAAGAAAGGCAGGAGCTCTGCGGTTGTGGGAATGATCACAGACACTGCAAACACGAACCAGAGGGTCTTTTGTTTTTGTCATTGTCCTGCGGTGCATGCATTAACAAACTAACTTCAGACCAGAGAGAGAAAAGCAGGGGTCTGTATCTGTTATTGAGAGTTTATAGGCATGGTGATAGTCAGGGTTGCTTTTCACAGGCTTGAGCTGTGCTTTATCAGACCCGGGGGTGGAAATGTTGATGTTGTCTCTTACTGTTCAGTCAAAGCGGTTTCTTGGCCCGATGCTCATCCTCAGCATAGAGCACCCCCACCCCCACCTCTCCACACACACATATGTTCCCTTCTGCTGAGTCAGAACAGCCTGAATGTGGCATCACTTCAGCCGTCCACCTGATTCACATAGAACACAGTGTGTTTATGGTGATTGTATTCAGCACCTGTATTACTTCTGCTGTACTCTCCCTTTACTTCGTTTGCTGTGTAAGTTCATGTTTGTTGAAGATAGATCAGAGTGAGAGTAATCCTAAACACACTGAGTGATGTTGAGGTCTGGACTGTGGTGGTCACTCTATTCTTTCTTCATTCTTTTTTTTCTCAGTAACAGTTTCTTGACAGCTGAGCATTCTTTCAGACCCACAGTACTGAGGTGTCTTCTCACAGTGAAGAGAGGGACAGAAACACCTGTGGATGTGTTCAGATTCAAAGCAAGAGTGCAGTTAGATTTTCTCTTTTCTTGAGAAAACCGAAAGCTTTAAGTGCCATCCAGTGGTCTTGTGTGGATGTTAGGATTTCCTGTGTTTTCAATGATCCCTTTGACTTCAAAGGGATTCTCTCCTGAGAAACAACACCTGCAAAAGGAGATAGATATATATAGGTCATCTTATGACATAGAATTTTATAATGTTATAGGTCGTCCACAAACGCGATTAAGTGAAGTCTAATGGTGGTTTTAAAATTTGCTAATTGAACGTTCATTTTTCTTTAGACTGGCCTGTATGTGGGCCTACACTTCAACTCGTGAATCTCATAACCACGTAAACTCCACATTCGGTGCATATGCGTTACTACGTAATTCAGCTCCTTATAAGATGGTTAACTGAATAATAGGCCTGCATGGTCAACGGGGTTAAGTGTCCTAATGGGTTTGCATTTTCCCTGAACATAGTATGCTGTGTGATCTTCAGTTGCAGTGGCAGTCCAAGGTGCACTTGGAGAGCAGGCTGAGAGAAAAGAGAGGAAGAGAGCGGGATGGAAAACAAGAGAGAGAGAGGAAGAGCCTGTGTGCTCTTTGGCGTCTGAGCCGCACTGCTGATGAGATTCCCCTGTAGTCAGCGTCTCTACGGCTCGGTTTACTGGAGAGGCAGACACACACACGCGCATACACACACACACACACACACACACACACACACACACACACACACAGCTATACAATGCACAATATGTATATATATATATATATATATATATATATATATATATATATATATATATATATATATATATATATATATATATATATATATATATATATATATATGTATATATATATATATACACACACACACACACATAGTCACACACACAATCACATACACACACAGCTATACAATGCACAATATGTATATATATACGCACACACACACACACAGTCACACACACAATCACATACACACACACACAATGTATATATATATATATATATATATACATATATATATATATATATATATATATATAGGACAAGACGTTTATGTAAAACAAGTCAGAAATGTTCTGGGTAGTGCTGATAGGAATCAGACATCTAAAGTGTTTCATGCGTCTACTCAGCACCACTGAAATCTAGTCTGGTTTCTAGAGCATCATTTCACTCTGAATGACCTTGTTTACATCTGAATGATTGTCCTGTACAGAAACGGTAAAAGAATGGCTAAGGCTGTGAACTACAGTGCTGCCCTGGTTAAGGTCAATCATAATAAAGTGTAAGTGGTTATAATGAAACAATAACATCATCTTTATCTCCAGGGCGGGTAATTATGGGGGCAGTAGTTACATTAATCAGTACAGGTGTGCATTGTTCAGTCCTAGTAGATTGTTATTCTCGTGGCTTATGGGGTTATATTTACAGTACAGTACACGGTCAGCTTGTTGTGCTCTCCCACTGCATTCACACACACCTGGACAGCAGACGCGCGCGCTCCGGTGGCCAAACGCCCCCTAAACACACGGAGACTTTGATGAATCGCCTATGAAGCTCTATTAACGTTCAGGAGCGGCTCATAATGATGCAGGCTGCTTTCAGGATTGAAGAAGTGACCCAGACCCCCCACCGCCGTCTCCCCAGCCCCCAACACGCTCTGCGCGTCTTAAAAAAAGGCAATTTCCCGCTGGTGCGCACAGCCGCCTGTCACCGACGCACGCGCGCGCTCTGCTGAATAGACAAAGCGCAAACATGCAGTCGCAAGGGGGAAGGGTACGGAATCTGCAACAGCAGCGATTTTTTTGTTGTTGTTTTCGTTTATTGTTCAAGCGAGACCTAAAATAAACAAATAAATAAACAAACAGACGAACAAACGGGCCACTAATGCGCAATGGGAGCTGATTATAACCTTAGTGAGGTGCTTTAGCTGCACCAATTAGAGTTTGGAAAAGGGCTCCTGTCAGTCAGGTGTCACCTGGACAGCACGTCATTATCCAGCAGTGTAGAGCGTTGGTTTGTGGGTAACCAGCTTTGGAGGGAAAGGCTACAGAGGGAAATGCTTGCAGAGTTTCCCCCTCTAAGACTGTTTAACTGCTCTGGTAAGAGGGCATAACCTGCAGGCAGACAGTTGGCAGCAATGGATTTGTTGTCATAAGCCTGGAAAAATCAACCACTGTAAACAATGTAAGTGCTGTTAAAAGTCTATGCATTAATCATCTTTGTGGCCTATGACTTTGGCGTTCAATGCAACTACTCACTGAAGGGATTATTTCCGATATGCTTATCTGTGCGCACGGTAAAAGGCAAAGGAACAGCTGATGAGTCCGGCTGCATTGTTTTTCCTTGTGGTTAGGCTGTAATAAACTTGGAACCTGCAGTGTTTACTTTACTGGTACCTGAACAGTGAACTCTCACTGGCATTCCTGCCTTTTTCTTTTTTTTGGGAAGGGAAATGTGAGGGTAATGATTTGGACTCATGGTTTGCTGCAGTGTATTAAGGAGCTGTGAGCACGAGTGCACTTTGCGGTCCTTCTTGTTTTTCAGGGGTGCTGACCTCCAGTAACCTCCAGAGGGAGGTCATGGTTTTGCTGACTCACTGGGATCGCTTTGTTCCTTACACTACAGCTTTCGCTTCCTTTCTCTGCATGGCTGTAAGAGACTGCTGGTCAGCAGCGAGACTCTCTTTGATATCCTGTGAGAAAAGCCATTTATGCCACATACAAGTCTTAACGTTCTCAGGTAAACGTGTTAACTTACACTGAGCTGCAAAAGTGTACTTAGCATTTTTTTCTAATATAACAAAGATTCAAAATTGCAATTAGCATAACGACTAGAGTGCAGAGGAGAATATTTCAAATATTCAAATATTTATGTTAATAACAGAGTTTCTAGTGTGGGGCTGGGGATGTCCTTTTTCAGCTTTAATAGCAGCACTCCAGTTGACACAGACTCCAAAACTGCTATTTTAACTTCTAACAAGTAGATCAATTCCAAATATGTGAGCTTATTTTGACGGAAGATATAACTCTAAAAACTAGAGGTAACTTAGAAGTAGTGCATAGTCTTGAATATTTCTGTAGTGTGAAAATGATGTGCTTCATACACAGGTTTGAAAGAGACACATCTGATCAATGTGGTCTCAAGTTTTTAGATCCTGCTGTATGCATGATGAATGTCACTGCATGAAAAATATTATTGATATAATATATTCCAGCAAATTATATACACACTTGATTGATCTCCATCACATTTTCAGTCTCTTTCAGTCTATATCAGTATGTAATTCTGTATTAAATATATTTTTTAAATAAATATAATAATATATATTTTTAATATTCTGTATTAAAAATATTACAGTATTAAATATGTAATTTTATTAATTTATGGTGTTGTTTGGACAAGTGTATTTATTTAGGCCTTTTTAAACTGTTTACTGATGTCTACATAGAAGGTGCCTGTTTACATATGATTCGTCTCTTGAATGAAATACCCTGTTTTCCCTTTTTGGTAAGCTCATGAACAACTTGATGATCTCTGCTCTGATTGGCTGAGTCACAGTGACTATTCAGTTAGCTATGCTAATGTTATTTACTTGGAGCTTGCTAGTAACTAATGTTACTTGTACTACCTGCTTGTACTGAGGCTCAGTGTTGACATTTAATAGCAGGAAGTGGATAAAATCACACAGCATGGCTGCTACTTACAAGTTGGGTTTGTAATGCTCATAAAGTGTTTAAAGGAGGAGACAGGAGTGAGGCTCAGGGTATGTTATTGGCATGTGCCAATCTCTCCTTTTTCGGCTGTGCCAATGTAAAGGTAGTTTTCCATTCTATGGCTGTAAAAGCCATCTATTTTCTATCTTTCTCACTCACTTTCTTTCTTTGTCTCTCTTTATGTGAGACTGTCCATCTCTTTGTCTCTCTCTATCTTTGCATCTCTTTTTCGCTCTCTCTCTTACTCTCTCTATATATAAATCCATCTATCTGAGACAGACTGTGACTAGATCAGTTGTTGCCCTCTCCCTGTTGATGTGGGACTGATGCCAGCATCATAAAAGCACTCAGAGAAGCTTTCAGTCAGTTACAGGAAAGAGTACAGTAAGGTAGAATCGAACCCCAAACTACACCTTAAGTCCAGGCAAGCTGGAAGACATCTGGATATTCCATTCCTGTGTGTCCCCTTCATGTAAAACTGTGGTTGTGTTAGCGGTTTTACTGTAGTCTGCGTTTAGGTGTGTTAGCGAGTGTTTGTGCAGTGCTCTGCTGGTCACGCATGCAGTGTTAGTTAAAGACTGTGTGAGTGCATCCAGCAGGGCAGTGCAGCTGCTCAACTCCATAATGAAAATAAAAGTAATGCAGTGGTTGAGTGGGAAGCAGTGTCCTCAGTGGCACAAGGGTCAATCGGCAATCAATTACTCCATTACTCCAGTGGACCTGGCCAACAGCCATCACACACACACACACGCACACACACACACACACGCACACACACACACCTTACCATCCACAAAGGCTTTAAGACACAGAATTGCCACTTTTGATTTCCTAAAGAACCTTTCTGTGGGTGATTCTTTAAAGATGGCATTTTGTAAATAAGGTGTGAGTGAAGAATCTTTTCAGAGTTTCAAAGAACCTCCACATAAGGTGAATGTTTTTTAATACAGCCAATAAGAACACAGTTCAACAATGCACAAAAACAAGTTACAGCTTTTGGAAATCATGGACACCGTGCCCCAAGGATTCAAAAGGAGAGGAACCATCTAGCTTGTTATCAGTGCACAGTTCAAAACCGGCATCTTTGATGGTGTGGGGTTTCATTAGTGCCTGTGGTGTGGGCTTACACATCTGGAACGGAACTATCAATGCTGACCAGTATATAGAGGATTTAGAACAGTGTTTCATCGCTGTCCAAAGAAAAAAAGTATATCCAAAATGTACAAGAGAAGGCAAAAACAACAAAAAAACACAGCATGGCTTTCTTGAAGAAGTGTCTGGGTGCTGAACTGGCCTGCCTGCAGTCCAGACCTCTCACCAGTATTAATATTGGGAGCATTATGAAACTAAAACACATCTAAGAAGATCCAGATCTGTTGAGCTGTTAGAATCCTACATCAGACAAGAATGAGACAATATTCCTCTCTCAAAACTCCAGCAATTGCTTATCTCACTTTTCAGATGTTTACAGACTGTTGTCAAATGAAGAGGGTATGCAACACAATGGTAGACATGGCCCTGTTTTTTGAGATGCATTGCTGCCATCAAGCTCTAAATGCGTTCATAATTATCATGAAATGGTAAACTGTATCACTTTCGACATGTGTTCTATGTTCTACTGTGAGTACAATATTGGCCTACGAGATTCTGTTTTTATTTACATTACTTTCATTTTACATGTTTGAGATTGGTGTTGTAATAGATATACACTCAAGCCACATCCCCCTCCTATAAGGCTTCCCTGTCCAACTAATACAATACAGGACTGTGCAAAATAGTAATTTCCAGGTAAAACAGGCATTATATATGGGTAATTCATTTTTCAGGAGGGATTTCTAAGATTAGATATACAGTAATACACATATCCAAAAGTCCCACAAGTGTTTCCATTCAATAAGTATAAGTACTTCTAATGTGAGAAGACAACATAAAAATAGAGGTCTACATATGAGGTATGTATGGTCCATGTGTGTGTATGATTCAAATATGAAACTGTTCTTGTACTTTTGAGTTTAAGTTGACTGAAATGCATGTGTACATGACTATTGGCATGTATGTGTAGAGAGTGAAGAACCTGCCACATAATGTAAAGGTGGTATGCTAAATATAGGGTTTTTCTGGGAACTACATTCAATCTGTGAGCCATACTATTAAATGGTTCTTTGCTTGGATGTACAGTAGAATCTACAGGCGTAGCTTTCCACATCTACAAAGTTTTTGCTTCTCACAATCCAATGGATTGTTAAATCATTAAATCATTTTATACAGTAATGAGTCAACTTTTATTCACCATATGCTTTTCTTCTCTTTCTCCATGGGGTTGGGAATAGAGAGAGAGAGACAAGGCACAGTGGAGGAGAGAGGCCGCACATGCACTTCCAGCCAAGCCCAGAAGCCTCATCATCAGTTGTGCCTGTCAGTAAATAGGCCAAGTTCAGTTTTTCCCAGTGGACACACACCGGGGTGGGCTTGCACTCACCGTGCCAACAGTCAGGATAACCACGCATCCACCACTGCTTCTGTGTCTCCACAGGCCAGCCTGGGAAAGGCCTCCTCACCCAGTTTGTGCTTTACACTGCAGGCACAGCTGTCCATCAGGTGGTGCACTTCAGCAGTGAAGCCTTTCAGTGCCCACATTTTTCTTTCTGAATTTTGTTGTAGATTTCAGCTAGTGGACATGAAATATTCTTCTTTCTCCTTTCCATTTATTTCTTCCAATGCCTTAAACTCTATGCCTGTCATCTTTGTTCATCTTTATCCTTAGGAATTGCTGTTATTGATGGCAAAAACAAAAGCATGGTGTGCTTTAATATTAATTACTTTGCATAGGTCAAGTCAAGACATTCTGTACAGTGTGGATTCTCAACGTCTTATCAGTACCACATCTGTGTTTATAAGTGGAGTATGAAACATTTTATTATAAAATGTACTTTTACAAAGCAGGAAGACTTGGTTTACTTGTTTGCAATGTTTTTGTCATTTATAGGTATAGTACATCAGAAATGCAAACCGTTCATACCTTACACTGTGTTACTAATTATGTAATTAACCAGTAATCACTATTAAATACACTATGTACATGGTGTGTGGGGGTTCTTTAACCTTCTTCTGTACCAAAAGCAATAGTTATGTAGACTCAAGACCAAACATTGGTCTTTTCCATTAAGGACAGACATATGTTTCTTTAAAGAACCTTAAGAAAAATGCACCAAAAACATGTTCTGCAGTATAAGTCAAAAAACTTTCATTGGTACTGCTAAGAACCTTTTTTTGCTAAGAGTGTAGCTTACAAGAGTTAGAAACTGAGCTTAAGGATGTAATTCTTTTCTTTTCTTTTTCTTTAATTGAATACTTTTCTTCTTGTTCTGTTGTTCTTCCGATCAGGAGAACATACAGAAAATACACAGCAACTGCAACTGGATGAGATCTCAAGCAACCATTTGTCTCTACAGTGTCCATTATGACAGGAATTGACCTGTACAAGGTAGCCCAGCACATGCATGCTTTTTCCAAATGGTGGTTAGATCTATTGAGGCGTGACATTCTGCCGCCCTGAGTGAACATGGTGACCGTGTGGTTTGAAGATTGAGTGAGTAGATCCCCTCCAGACAACAGGATGAAAGACCCCATGAGTCTAAACTGCCTTTTATCTACTATGACAGAATCATGGTGCTCTTCAGGGCAATCTGAGACTTACACGCCGTTTAGTGTGATTTACTAAAGTGAGTACCTGGACCTTCCCCACCACACACACACACACCCTCCCTTCTTCCCCCCGCTCCCACCCCCCCCCCCTCTCTCTCTCTCTCTCTCTCTGCTCCATCTCTGCTCTCACTCTCTCTTCCTCACACACTTACCTTTCTGCACCTCTTTTTGCTGGCACCTGGCACACTCCACACTTGGCCCGAGAACAGAGTTCCGCTGCCAGTTTCACTCAGAAAGAGCACCATATAGACAGGGAAGAAAAGGAAGGATTATCACAGCTGTAGTTAAGACATTTGTGCAGTAGCCTGGTATGTACAGAAGGATTAGATTTAAACACAGAATCTTCAGTTAGTTGAATGGTCGAGGAAATTAGCAGTGGCTTTATTGTGTGAATTAGTGTCTTTGGACAAGTAAAGAGAATCATTTTGGGACTTCTTCAGGTTTATACATGTTCTGAGAAGAATAGGAAAGATTATAATAAACCTAAAACAAGAACATATAGCAGAATTATGACTAAACACCTTTAATATATGTTCATTTATATATCTAAACCATCCAAACCATCATTCAAATAAAAAAAAGGAATCACATTTTGAATGTTTTAAATCAGTGGTTTTAATAATAGCCAGATTAATAAAGGATAGATATTAAAACTAATTTAATTATGGTTATACTGTGCAACATCACATTTTCAAGTAAGTAATAGGATGCCTTAGCTGTTCCTAAATAAATAGATGTATCTAGAATGAACAGATCTAGAATGTATAATAATAACTAAAACTTTTGAACCACAGTGTATATAAACATGTAGTTGGTCACCATGGTTAGGGGACAGAAATACAGTGGTGATAATACAGCAAAGTACTGCCAGTAGCACTAAATATTTGATAGCAATACAAGTTATCTTTGCTGCAGCAGCAGCAGAGCAAGTTATACCGCAATGTGTTTTAAAGGCTTCCAGCTTCAATGCGCGCTCACGCCAAACCTTCTAAACAGGCGTCTGAATATGTTTTCTGAAACTGAAGATGTACTGTACGCTGCAATCTTCAAGTTTTCCTCTGTTTATGGTCAGAACTGACAGGCCAAGTGGCTGGTCTTGTGTTATAGTGCTGAGCTTTGTGATTTTTACAAGTTATGCCACACAAAAGCACCCCAAGGGACATCTTTACCACACCCTGACATACCAGCACATGTCACGTACTTGCTTAAACAGGGATATGAACGCCATGCGTCGTTTTCAGCCTGCATGTCTTGTCCTGGTGTCTACTTGTTGGAGTCTATCAATGTCACCATGATCCACAAAACTCTCTCTTTCCATTCTCTGCTACATCAACATTCATGATGTGAGCACTCAAAACTTGGTCAACAGTACTTTACATCAAGGATGGAAATATGCAGACAGGATATACGTTGTGCTTTTGTTTAACAACAAAGTCTGTATTTGCTGTCTCTACATCATTTGATTGAATGTAAATGTGTGGCATAATTAACCATTTCATACAGGAGCCATAAAATGCCATTTCTGCCTGTTTCTTTAAGACCTATGGAGTTTATTTTGATGGAAATGTTTGTAATTTGCAAAACAGGAAGTGAACTGCTTTTGGGCCTTGTTAGGAGCGCTAACAGGTCAACCTTAATGAATGTAGGCCTATTGTATATTGTGGATTTTGAAGCTGGTTTTTGTAGATAGCAGGAAAGCTGCTGTTGTGCTATCTACAGGTTCCCGTTCACCCCTCATTGCTCACAAGCAGCTCAACACAGAGCGAGCCAGCAGTGTTCTATATAATCTGAAAACAGAGCCGTGGAAAAAAAATTATGAGAAAAAACATTATTTGAGTTGAAACTGAAATATTTATATAATATAAACTGTTTAAGTTAAACAAGATTTGAAAGACCAGTGCTGAAAATGCAGCATTATGTTGAATTAAGTTTGTTTTCTAATGCTGCCTAAAACATATTTATTTTTATTATATAATTTTATTATTAGAATTATTTAAGTTCAATTTTTTAATGCTGAGAAAAGACAGCGTTCATTTTAATTAAACCTGTTCTAGAAAGAGCAAACCAACATTATCAAGATAATTTTTTTCAATGATGTAGAAAATCAGATTGTGCTGATATAACGGCACTAATTGAGTTAACCTACTAGCAATGCTACAGGCAAAAAAAAGTTTAACTTCTTTCAGTGCTGAGAAAAACAACACCATGTGAGCTAAACTTTCTATACACTTCTAGGTTGAGGCCTCCAGTTCATGTCCTAGTTTACCCTGTTTGGGTTACACTTCACAGAGAAGGCCTAATGAACATGGAGGTGAATGAAAACACCAAGTAGAACGGAAAAGAAAAGTTTTTTGTTAAGAGTGCTCGCTCAGCTAGTTGGCTGCGTAGAGGGTAGAGAGAAGGGAGGGAAAGAAAACAGAAAGTGTGGTAAGAACAGTCACGAAAAACGACAGGAAATTGGCATATGGTGACAGGCAGAGGTGTGTTAGCACCAGCGGCTGGTTAGCACAAAGGCGTGTGCGAGGGAGGGAGACAGAGAGAGGGAGAGAGAGACTGACAAATCATCTCTCTCGTCTCGCGTGGTGGTGAGTATGTCTTGTGGTGAGAGGCACTGGCAGTATGAGGTCACGCATGCTGGAGCTGGAGGAAATCTTCTGCATTATTCTTATACTGCATCACTGAGTGCTGTTATGATAAATTATGACGCCCCAGTCGTCTGCGATTTCCTGTTGTGGTGACCCTGATTTAAGCCATTAACATTTTGGAGCAACCGCCATTTCATCCCCAAAGCTCATCTATTCCATCCCTACTTTCTCTATTTTCTTTTTCCTTTTTTTTTTTTTTGTTTTCTCTTTTTCACTCTCCCTCCTTTCCATGCTTTACTAATTCTCTCTCTAAAAGTCAAGCATTCTCAGCAACTCTTTTTTCACAGAGTATCTTGTGCAGGCCACCTTTTTTAGGATTTAGGAGCAAATGCCAAAATCACCAGCCCACTCATTTACGCATACACTGTAAAATGTTTTGAATTTTCAAACATACATACATCTGTCAGGTGAATTAACAGTTCATGTAAACTAGTAGCATCTGTAGCTTGCAAAGGTTCTGTCTAGGCAGCAAACAGAGGCGCATAATTTAAACATTTTTCTTTACAAAATAAGATGAACTTTGTGAACAAAATATGTAGTATGGAAATCAAGTTTACATTAACCAAAGGAGGGACATTATTTAGCCACTTGAGGTTACTTTACACAAATAAATCTTAGAAGTTTAGAAAATTAGAAAATTTTAGAAGCTTGACTTTTACATACTTGAATGTATTTAAATATATATACTTTTTTTCACTTTCAGTTACACATTTTTGCTTCCATATTTCTTCTTTAAAGGGATTGTATCATGGCCATTTCTTTAGATTTTTTAAAATAAATAGTAATATGTTAACATGGTTAAACATTTGACATTCACTTTCCAGTCCATACAGCTCATAAATGAAAACTAAGGTGCAAAAACTGCCTGTTTTGAAAGTATTGTTTCTGTGATGTCACATGACCCATCTTACAGTATTTACATATATCCACCTATTTAGCCTGCAGCTGTTTAGCGCCATCCACTCACATGGTATAGTACAGAGTAGCCAATCAAAACAGAGCTCACTTATATTAGCTCAGTCTTAAAGGCACAGTAACAGTCCCATACTAATGGTAAAGAGAGGTTGACAATAGTCATGTAAATTAAACTGTGTTTGTAAAATAAAACATGTTTGGCTCATAAAACCAAATTATAAATTATAAATTGACCTTAAGGAGAAAAAAACGTACGTTATGGGAGCAATAATTAAACACAAAACCCATACTTTTTAAAAATGTAATTATTCTGTACTTTGACTCATGTACGTCCTCCTAAATAATTACTTTCCAGGTCCTTTTTAAACACTTAATATGGATGCTGAAAGATTTATATGTCACAAGATAATATTATTTTTTTAATTCTCGGAAACTTAGCAGAAGAACTCTCACAAACAGTGGAAAGAAGAAGTGTTTCTGTTTTTGTAATACTGTATTTTTGCTGAGATCCCTCCGAAAGTCAAGCGATTTCAGTGGCTTCCCTTTAGCACTTGTCAGGTAAGTTAGCTCTCCTTCTCAGTTTTCTGTTTACTGTTCAGTTCCTTTCCCTGGAGGTAGACAGGTAGACAATTTGTAATTTGTCTGCGTGTCATGTGTGTGTGACAGCTCTGGACGTGAGGGAGCCTGTTCATTTCCTGACATCACAACACATAAAACATGCAAACCATTATTAGGAAAGTTCCCATGTGTATGTTACAAAAAGGCTTGTCATTCATACACAGCTGCAGTAAATGAGGACTGTGCTGGTGTTTTGTAACCATGAAAGAATACAACAGGATTTCTTTCCTGTTACAGTTGTGAGGCTGGAGGTAATAGGAAGTAAACACAGGTACTAACTTAACAGAAAATACAACACCGGGTCTGAAGTGTCTGAAGATAAAGAATAAACCAAAAGCTTGGACTAAAGCTGATCATGAAATTAGAGCAAGCTATAGAACTGGATAACACTGCCTAAGAAACATAAAGAAAAGCCCACACTCAAAATACAGGGGATCCTGGTGGTCCAGTACCCCTTAATTAACCCCTGGTGTCCCCTGAATGTCTCAAAATCAGAATTCCAGGGGGCTAGACTAACCAGAGCTGCATCGCTGGTTTGCCTCAGGGAGGCGCTGCAGCAAACTGGTGCACCCAGTTGTTTCTTCCAAGCCTAGCAACTGTAACTATGCCTGGAATACCTCTGAAAAACTTTATGATGTACCATAGCGTATTTGTAAATGTGAAAGCATTCAGTTTCTTAAAAGAGTTTGAAAAGAATGTTTCTCAAACTGAAGATGAAGGGGGGATTAAGGAGGACCTCTGTTAGTGTGTGGGCAAGCTAACCAACTAGAAAACCACCCAAAGAAAACCAGAGGATATTTCAGAGACTGGCTAAGCCAACAGACAAACAAACACATAACAAAGAAACAAGGAAACACTTCTTAGACAAGGAAAGACTTAGACAAGGAAAGACTTCTTAGACACAGGAGAATAAGTATACACTTACTTGGGCAAGATTAGGAGGAAAAAGGGTGGACCAAAGAATGAATGAGGGTGAGGGTGGAGGCTGGCAAAAGACACAGGAAGCTTCCTACTAGTCAGGAATGAAGCTGGTCATTATCATTTACCATGATAAATGCTCTAATTTCTACATAATTAATAAATATTTTTTTCTTCTTCAACAGAAAAGCCATTAGACTTCTCCTCATGTTTAATTCAATTGGCTGTTTTTCACAATTGTCACAGTTTCATGTGAACCTGTATAAGGATTAATCACAGCTTGAGTCTTTGAACCTGAGTTAACAGAGAAAGTTGTTAACTGCCATTGTAAAAACGTGCTACCTGCAGTTCCACTTGTTTTGTGAAGCTGAAACAAAGCCAGAAACCCTGTCTAAGTAGAACTTCATTAGACAAGTCTCCAGTCTGATTTGCTTGGTACTCCAATAGCAGGGTAACCAAATTCAGCATGGGTTGTCAGGTACGGTGCAGCTCTCTTGGCAGTGATCCTGACGACCAAATGCATTATCACCGATTTGTAACCGTACCGTCCTGTACTGCACTGCCTGGTGGAAAGGAACCTACATGTGTACACTCCACAGTGCCACAGACAAAGCTATTCATTGTCTTCATCGTACACCTGCCATTTAACTCGACATTAATTCAGACTCCACTAAACATATAGCTTACTAAACATATATTGAACACTCTTTAACATACACACACATGTATGCTCAAACACGCAGCAGAGGCCCCTGTAGCCCCCTGCCTCAGTCAGGCATTATGAATTAATCATGGCCCCACCCAGCCTCACCTGGCCCTGTTTGTGCCTCTGAAATATGCATGTCACCTTTATTAAGATTTAAGAGCAAATGCCAATTCACAAGCCCACTCACTCACACATGCTTTCACTCCTTCTTACTTCTCCACCAAAAGCATTACCACCCTCTGGACTTTTGTTGCTTTATTTTTATACTTCACATGGATGGTGAAACATTCAGCCATTCGAACCTCTACATGTCTCAGTTTGGAAGTGTAGTAGGTGTGCAAACAAATTGACCTGCTTATGGTTTGTCAACAGATATACTCTTTCATGGCGTCTGTTACAAGACTTATATAACATTGAGAAAATGTAATGGAAAGAGTGTAGTTCACAGGTTAGTGTTTGTCAAAATATCTACATTCAGTGTGCATTACTTCAAACAGCATTAATTGTATTCGTGCATGAAAGCTCAGGTTTTTGTTTATGTAACTGAAGTACTTAGCTAGGTGACAAATTCATTGTCCTTTCAAGCTTGGCTAGTTAGATTTGCTATAACATAGTCCAGCTGAGCTGAGTAATGTAGCACTTTAAACTGGACACTTCCAGTAACTCAAAATAAACTTTGTAATGATCCAATATGAGTAATTTACATATTTTGTCAAAAGCTGTGTTCCACAATTTCTCTCGAGGTTGAATGGGATTTTTGCCAGCATTGTGTAAAGCTTGTCCCACCACGCAACAAGTGTTGCACAAGAACACAGTTATGGGTTCAGCATGAATAGGTCAATTTGTGGGTGAATGATTTGTATCAAAGTGATTCCTGGATGGGACTTCAGAACAGGACTCATAGAAAATGGAATATTATAAAATAGCACCTCTGTCACTGTACTTATACCTTTCCTTCATTTCAGCCCAGCCGACATGTTGTGTGCTGGGAAAAGAAGGAATGCAGGAATTCATCAGGCCTGTCATGTGGAATTCCCCAGGAGCCGACGGATCTTGGCCCAGAGATAGGGAGCCGAATGGCCCTGATGAGCCAAATAAATCTCTGATGTCCCTGTGGAATGTCATTTGGAACAGCATCCAAGATCATTGGACAAGTTAGGGTGGTGAGCTTTGTCTTTTTTGTCAGGCCTTATTATAAACATGTCAGAGATGCAAAGGAGCGGGATATAAATATCAGTGCATTACAATACATGCATGTTAAATCAAAGGACAGCACACTTATAGGGAGATCCCAGGTTGTGCTGTGTCACTCTGTAAAGTCACTGTCATATCAAAACCGTTTTCTATTATTTTAAGCCATTTGAAAATGCCAGTTGCCCTTTAAATTGTGTGAACAGTTGGCGATGAATGAGCGAATAGGAAAATAGAGTTTCTCTGTCTTTCGAAGTTAGCATTTCATAGATACAAAGTTTGTCACAAGAATGACCATTGTTATTTTTCCCACCGGGAAGATGCAACTGATAGGAAATAGGTAAAACAGAGTATTGGAATAATTGGTGTTTAAGATGATCGATAGGTTGAAGATAAGAAATGATAGATGGATAAATGTATAATGGATAACTGTTAAGAGAAGAGAGGTGTTACAGATAGGATGTCAGGACCCAAACCCCGTTGTCCTCTGACACATGTGCCAGACAATAGATGGGCTGCTAACACAAGGCCACAGGGGTGATACTGCTGCCTACATACTTTCACCCTGGGGAATGACCATTGCTACTTGTGTAGTTTGTGTTTGTGTGGGGAAAATGGGAATGGGGCTGTGCATGCAGGACAGGTTAATGTGTGCTACATGTACAATTCACACTGTAAACAAAGTTGCTGGGTCAACTTTTTTGGCAAGTTGCTGCAAAGTTTGTTTTAAGTTTTCTTAATGTAATTTAGTCAAATGTTTGCCTTATATTTGTAGCACTGGTTCCAGTCAACAATACAGTTAAAGTTTAGCTTACTCAAAAAAAAAAACCTGTTTATTTGCCGCTTTTATATGAGCTGTATGTTGATGGATAAACGGATTGTGATGAGCACTGAGCTAAAATCAAGATGAGGTTTATTGAACAGATTTGTAATAAAAAAAAGCAGCAACAAGAGCAAAGTGGACATAACAGAAGGATTAGAGTGAAGAAACAGGTGGATGTTAAAACCAGGCAAACAATCAGACTAGCAAAAGTGCCAAACGGGCAAAGACAAAAGAGTAAATCAGAGAATCAGAATAAAGTCAAAACCAGAGCAGCAAACAAGAGAAATCACAGAGAGACCCGCTCAGTAAGCACAGAGGGGCAATACTTCACAATGAGCTGTGTGAGAGAGGACCATGTATACAAACATACTAGATGAGAATCAGGGGTGTGTAATCAGTATTCCAGGAATGAAGACCTGGAGAATGGAACGGGATTGAAGGATTGGAGACATGTGATGGTGGCATCATTGAGCGGAGGGTTGTGGAAAATGGAGTCCGGGAGATCAGTGGTGAGAAGAGAGCCAGCAGGTGTGACGGGCTGAATTAGATTATTTTCATTTTTTCTGTCCCTGAATGTCCACCCCACCCGTATAAATGTGCTGTCGTTATATAAATTATATAAAACATAAATCCCATTCCATAGCCACTTTCAGGGGTAAAGAAGAGGATCACGCTTCAAAGCTTCTTGTAATAAAGAGGTTCAGTATGGGCTAATTCTTTATTAACTTTAACAAAGGTACATGAAACAATCACACATACCCCACATGTTTTGGTGTACTTGTTATACTTGCTGTGCTGAAACTTACCAGATGGTCTTACATAAACAGCAATAAAAGTTTATGAAGTTTTCTTGCTGTATATACGTTCTGGTGTGCAAGATGTCTGAGAAAAGGGAAGCATGTCATAGTGTCTGAGGAAGTTCAGTATTTGGAGTTATTATCTAATATCTTGTTTGCCTAATAAATACTTCATTCATTAAAGCAGGTGTGCTGCTGATAAAAATGACTGGGATGTAGTGAAGAATCAGAAACCTGAAACGTAGCTTTGCTAAATAAAACATATTAACATCCATTAAACGAAGAGCATTCAGTGCTTTCTGGGGTGCTCGTGTAAGTTTGTGTGTAGTCAGTTCTTCAGTCTTGAACATTCTAAAAATTTATCAGTGTACACAATCAGAACATAGGCCATGTGACCCTGGGTAAACATCTATGCATTGGAAAATTCGGGCTGAAGGAGATGATGGAGGAGCAGATTTCTTTTATGGTACATTCCTCCCAGAGCACTGGGTCTATTAAAATTTGATGGCCACGTTTCAGCTATAGAAAGAAAGAGTTCTGCATCACTGTGACTTACAGCAGGTACACAAACACAAACACAAGAGAAAGCATACATGTGTAAAGAAAGGGGGCAGAGGGTCATCTCAGTGCAGCTCTGACATACATTTAGGAATCTACTAATGGTTAAGAAATCTAAAACTAGAGCACTTCAGCACATCTGAAGTTCAGTCTTAGAAGCTGGTCGCATTTTTTCCTCAAACACATTCAGCATTGTTTAGGTCTACACTCTGGCATGGCCCAGAGCCCATTGTTCTGAGACCACCAGCAGTCTGATTTGCAGTTACACATTTGCAGCTACATGTGGTGAGCTATCTTCTCCCAGTGCAATAAAAGACAGCAACACCTGTGGATTATGTTTCAGATCTAAAGTGAGAGTGGACATTTGTTTTTGGTTTTGGTGGTCTAATAGGTCTTGCACAGTTGCAAGGAGTCCCAAACCTGGGCATCATTCCAAATTTTCTCTCCAATTTAGGTGGGTTAAGGGGTTAAGTGCCAACTGTACTGCCACTCAGGTGTGCCTCTTAATAAGGTTTTATAATAATGTTTAATAATGTTAATCCAGTTTCTGAAGCATCTGTTGATTTCACTCATTTCCATGTGAATAAACCCTCCCATACTCTGATCATTTCATATATAATCTCCTCATAGATATATCCTGACAAACATGAACTTAAAGATCGCATTGACTAAAAATATATATATATATTTTTAACACCTGTTTTAAAGAAACATGGTTTTCTTAAGACTGTGACAGCTCATTGAAATAATACCCTGATTAATCAAAAAACATTTTATGAAGAAGAAACAAAATGATGCATAATTAGGACTTTTATTTAACTGAAACTGCAGTGCAGTTATGTACATGTTCCACTGCAGGTATGAGGCAGGTCACAGAGATGTTTAAATAATTATTGAACATTTGTAGGAATCTGTTCAGTTCTGTGTGTGCGTGTGTGTGGATGAGTGCACGTTGTGTGTGAGTGAGAGAGTGGGTGTAAGCTTGCTGTGGGGCGCTGTTAGAACACCCAGTCAGGGGTCTATCGCATGAAATTCTAGGATGATGTGTGGTTTATCTTTAACACTCCTCCAGAGCTGAGTGAACGCCCTCTGGCACGGACACACGCACACATATATATATATATATATATATATATGTTATATATATATATATATATATATATATATATATATATATATATATATATATATATATATATATACCCATTTGGGATTCTCACTGCGTCAAACAAGATGTGTAAATATAGAGGTAAATTATGTGAATGAATTAATTTGGTGAAGTGAGAGAAATAGAGAAGGGAAAAAAAAGAAGACAGCAAGAGAAACAACTAATTACCATCACAAGTTCTGAAGGTCCTCCAGTATAAAAGAGAGAGAGAGAAAGTGGGAGAAAAGGCAAAGATAGAGTAAGTAAATAAAGTAGATAGAGTATGAAAAAAAGAAGAGAGATAGTAAAAGACGGAGGTGAAAATGGGGAGAGGTACAGCAAAGATAAAAACAAGAGAGATGAAGGGTGAGAAAATAATATAAAGAAATAAAACAAGAAAAATAAAGAGAGAGAGTAAGAACGAAAGAGAGACAGAAGGAGAAAATAAGAGTGGAAAGAGAAACACACAGAGAGAGAGAGAGAGAGAGAGAGAGAGAGACAGAGAGAGAGAGCGTATCAGTGGCCTGCCAAAACCTGTGATAATCCATTGTTCATTTTCAATTATCAGACACTGGAGTATTAACTCACAAAAGCATCCAAACAATTAATCCCCTCTCGGCCTTAACTAATGAGTACAGAAGCATCTCCCCAATGCACGTTGGTGTACATTCATTAATCTCTCTCTCTCTCTCTCTCTCTCTCTCTCTCTCTCTCTCTCTCCCTCTCTCTCTCTCTCTCTCTCCCTCTCTTTCTCCTGCTCTCTCTCACACGCACATCTTGCTTTCTAAAAGAGAGAGTGAAAGACTGAATCACACTGGTCAATTAATGAATTATTTATGCCTCCATTTTCTACTCCTGTCGTTCTCTTCTTCTTGCATTTTCTCTCCTCTTATGTTATTATAAATCTGAATTGACAGGTGTAAAGTGACTTTTGTCTCTGGTACAATGACATGACTGCCCCACTGTTCTGTTGCTAGTACTAAAGAGAAGGTCACTGGGTCAAAAGGTAAAGTGAAATGGGACCTGTATCATTTTTTAACCACTACATTAGATTCATTCAAAACTGCATCCAAAATCTAAACAGTGTGGTCTTACATTATATAGTGAAAAGCATTACACTCATTGGGAAGGAAAATAAAGGTAATACAATAAATGATGATAAGTTTAGACTGATATGAGCAATATTTATTGAGCTACAAATACAGAAGTAGTTTCTCTTAGTATGTCATTGGGCAACAAGCCAGACATCTCAGTATTGATTTGTAGAGGTTGCTAATTGTGTCTTGTGATAATCCATCCCATTCAGCTTGAATATTTTCCCACAGTTCCTTCAGATTTGGAGAGTGTTGATAGCATGTCCAAAAGGATCCCACACGTCACTAATCAGGATGGTGTGGTGATGCGAATGACCATAGCATAGTATCTGTGTGGGCAGGCTCTTGAGATGGCAGCGGTATGCAGATGGGCATTGTCCTGTTGGAATAGTGCACTGCAGTGTGTGTTCAGAAAAGGTAGGGCCAGTGGTTGCGAGACTTCCTCAACGTAACTTTGGGCTGTTTGTGTGATCTGGCATTATACGAAATTGCACCCCAATTCTTGGCGCTGACCAGAGTGCTTCCACAAACAGATCTATGGGTCTCCACCAAGTCAACAGCAGGACTCCTCAGTGAAGATGGCCCGCTCTCACTCCGAGTCGCTCCATGACAGTCTGACACGGCAACATTGCAGTCTTTGGTGAGCTTGATGTGGTGTTAAGGGCAGTTGTTGGAATGGTCTGTGTGCGTGTAGTCCTGTATCGTGCCGCCATCTGCCAATGGTGCTGGCACTAACAGGATGACTAATGGAGGGCATCACTGCTCGATGAATGCCTGCAATTCTGGCTGTTGAGTCACTCCATGCATCAGTCACTCTCTCTCCATGGTTCGTGTAGGTCATCCAGGTCCTTCTTGTCACTGGTGCGTGCTCTCTTCTGTCCACTGCTGCCAATAGCATCCTATGGAAATATCTGCACGACCGTTATGGAGACCATCCTGCAACCCAGATCCCTACAATGCTCTTTTAACTGCTCAGAACCGCTCAGAACTCTGAGGCATACTTCGCTTGCAAAGGATGGTAACAATTTACAACAGGAAAATCTTACATAGTCATGTCAGGTACAGTGATAAGGCCTATACTTGCATATGTCATATTGGAATCATTCTCATGTCTCATGATGTCAAACCTACCTACCAAGTTTCATTCCTGTCAGTTGATTCCTTCTAGGTGCAACTATTTTTTTCAAGATAAGTGTATGTTTGAAACAACACTATAACTAAACCTATCCAGCCAACAACATCTTGTGGGCAGTGTCTTGTGACCACTGATGCAGGACTACGGGATGAACAACGCAAACAGTGCAGCAACAGATCAGATTTACATCTACGGTGGGCCAACAAGGTAGTAGTGCCTAACAAATAAAGCGGACACACTAACACCACCGCTACGTCAGTGTCACTGCAGTCCTGAGAATGATCCTCCACCCACATAATGCCTTCCATGTGGTGGTTTTGTGGTGATCCTGACCATACGCTGAAGAACTGGATAACAAACTATACAGCAAAGCAGATGGGCTGCTGTTTTGCAGAACTACAAAACTACATCTTTATGGGATGTGGAGCTGATGAAAAGGGCAATGATAGTAAAAACAAACAGAAGTGGCTGGTTGATGTATGTATGTGAAACATGCGAGTTTCCAAAGTTTAAACTAAATAAAAAGTATGAACCATGAAGATGTTTAGAGTTACTCTTTTTTCAAGCTTACATTTTGCACAAACATTACACAAACATTTTATTCTGCTTTTATTAACAAAGTTCTTGGAGTCAGAATACGCTCTGTGTTGTGTGTTCTGTCAAAGACATGTTTCATATAGCAAAGACCTTCAAAACTATGGTCAGAAAATATTGGGACAATCCGTCAGTAAATACATGTATTCTCAAAAACACATTGCCATCTACATGCCGATATCAGTAAATCACTTTATCAGAGAAGAGTTAGATATGACATGAATTTACAAATAATTTATTATTAAGCTTTATGATAGTAATCTCAGAAATTATTTTATAAGATTATTATGCATTATATCACTTTGTCCAATGAAGCTTTTTGCTGTGGTGTTATTGTATTTTATATGTGTGATTCTAAACATTTAGGTGCAGTAACAAATATTTATGTCAAGTGTTATAAAGCATTATGAATGCTTTGTAGATCTTTATTAACACAATTGTAATAAATTATGCATATCTGATTTATAGAAAGTGCCAAAAGTAGGAATGTGCAGGATGTAATATTTTATTTCATGAAAATGATGAAAAAAATTCAAAGTTCATCAAAGTTCTAGCTAACCCCCAACCTACTACCATGGACAAATGCTGACTGTGACATTTTAGTCTGAGGCAATTGAATGAATTTGTTATTAAGTGAGGCTTATAGATTTTTCTGTTTTTGCTCATGCACATGGACAATCCAATTAGTTAGTAAAATATCTGGAGGCAAATAAGAAGCCAAGGGTCATTCATCTATTGGCTCGATGAATGACCCTTCATCTCCCAGAATCCTCTTGTTCGGTCAAATAATATGCCTGAGGTGAACATATGTAAACATATTTAACTCATCATAAAATGATTCGCAAAAGTGCCTGTCAGCACATATGACCAGTCATTAATATTAATACGAGCCTTTAAAAGAATCCATAAGCATTCATTAGCTCTCATATGTGGTAATTAGCTGTGACATGAAGGTCGCAGTGCTCGGAACTGTACGTGACGAAGAGTAAATATTCGCCATTGCCTGATGATAGGGGCTTTTATGACCCATTACCTGATTAATCATTCCCTGATATTTGATTACATTAATCTTTGGTAGTGGTGTGGATAAATTAATTTAAGAGCTGGTGGTGCTTAAACACTCTCTCATACAGCGTGTCATAGAGATTTGCATGACAGTGGAATCATTACAGCCAGGAGTTCATGACCAAATATTTCCAAAGTTATGAATTAATTGTTATTAATAATCATAATAACTTATACAATGTAGATTCAAATAGTTTGTACAATTTCCAGATATTTTATTCAGATACTCAAGGATTTAGTGAACAATTGTTTATTAAATGACAGACTTGTGCACCAGGAGTTTCATAAGATGGGTCTCCATGGTTAAGCAGCTGTACATAAATCTATGCTCACTATGCACAATGCCAATCAATAAAAGAAGTGGTGTCATATTTTGGTATTTTTATATGTAAAATTATACAGACCTACAAATCATTTTAAACCACAGAGAGAACTTATGACTTTTTTTGTCTTCTGATGATCTGGCAAAGGTCACACTGCTGTGAGTCAAGAGGATTTCCACTGACCTCTGCATTATTCAGTGGTGGAGAAAAGTGGTCACCATATCTACAACACAAACATAGCCATTTCATTTATTATCCAAAACCATCAGGAAACCCACACGTGTTTTCTGTGTGCTTTTGAGTAATGTAGTTTTTTGTAAAATAGTACTACATCTTTCCTGGGGACTAGTTTGCCTTAGAATGCCCGGCATTTTATCTCTTTGTCATGAATGGGCTAACAACAACAACAACAACAATAATAATAATAATAATAATAATACTCATAATTATAGTAAATGTTCAAAATTGGTGTTTTAAAATGTGTGTAATTCTCCTTTAAAAATAATTTTTCATTTTTTGCTAGACACAGAAATGTAAGCAACTTTGAATGCTGTTTCTTGACTATTGATTATTATTCTTAAAAACAATAATGATCAAAGCAGCCTTATTTATTTATTTATTATTTTTTAAAGCATGTGCTTATTTATTTCTTTCAGTTAAGAATGAACTCAGTTCTTGATTAAATTTACAGATTTAGCTTTGCAAGTGCCTGTTAACCAACTATTTGCTAATATAATCTAAAGGCAGGCTAGCAGTCTGTTTAACTGGCCAGTTACCCCATGAAATCAGATGTGCACCTTCTCTCTGTATAAGCATTAATAAGTAAAATCAGTTATCTGAATGCTTTTCCATATGTCCTCTTTCCGCCACTGACAATGGGCTTATGTAGTATGCTGGAACTGTAAGCTACATCATAAGAAGTTTGTGCCATTTTAAAAGCAGTGTTTCTTTGTGTGTTCTCTCTGTGTGTTTAATTTTCTGATCAGATCCATCATCTGAACCTCATATTAAACAGCTGAATCTGAAGTGATAACATCACAACGTCATTAGCTATGACATCCATGAAGATGTACTATCTTTGACATATTAACATTGATTCCATACATCAATAAGTCATATCAGTAAATATATAAGAAACCTGCTGTATCTATGAAACTGTCATGGGGAGAAATCTGAAACATTTATATGGTAAAAGGATGAATGGGGGAAGAACATCCAACATATAAATGACACATATTAAATGCCATATGTCTGTGTTTCTGTCTCATAAAGCTCGCCTAGCTCTTTCAGTCAGAGCCTTATTTCTGTGTGTGCATACGTATTTATTTGTTTGTGCATACTGTAAATAAGGTTTGGATCATGTTTTGTTGGTAGTTTTGTAAATGTGCATGATTTTCCGGTGCTCAGTTGCTGAGATACTGAACCTTATATAGCTCGGAGGTTTTTTATCGCTCTTATAGTTTGTCTTTTTGTGTGACTGCTCATTATTTATACAGTCAGAAGAAAGAGAGCATCCTGGACAACCCCCTTTGGATGCACTTAAATCTTTCAAATCTTAACTGTGTGTATATGTAGATACGCTGTTGACTTTCAGTTCCTCAACAAAATCAAAACTGATTGCCATCAAAAGTCATTTCATTAGAATTATTTTTATTCAGATTTACCGACAACATACATATGCAGTACACTGAAAATAATATACTGTAAAAAGACAAACGTTTTAAATAACAGCTTGTTTTCCCAATGATGGTAAAAGTTTTAATGTCTTTAACTTTTACGGTAGGTTCAATGCTTTCTCTAATTCAAACACACAGTAAAATACTCAAGATGTTTTAACTTATTAAAATTTTTTTTTTTTTTTTTTTTTTTTTACTTAACATCAAATAATACCTCCCTGGGCATAAAACACAGATTTGTGTTCAAGGCAGCCCAGAGATGATTTTTTCTTTAGATTAAAAGATCTTTTTTTTTGTACAATGTATTGATTTTGATCTACTATTATACCATTTTATTATAGTACTATTGACATAATTATAACAATGAGAGCATTCAAAGAGCGAGAGAGAGAAAGAAAACGAGAGAAAAAGAATGGCTACAAAGTTTCCAAAGCTACAAATTTAGGTTTTAACAGGTTAACATTCGACTGTAAATGACTAAAAAAGCTCAAAAACAAAATATAGCAAAACCGATTACGTTATCAGCTCCAAGACTTACAGAAATAAACTTTCAAATGTTCCTTAATCTCATAACAACAGTATATAATCCTTATGATTAGTTTGTCTACTCTTTTTATTATCAATGAAAATAGCTTCACTCTCAGTTAATATGTTTTTACTGTTTGAAAACTCCAGCTGCTTTTACATGGTGTGAGCAAGTCAAGCCAAAAGAACTAAATGGTATTGTCACATTAAGGTACATTAAAGTTCTTGTTATGATAGAAACGTATTAAGATGAAAGTTAGTACTGCTTTTGCAGAGCTGGCTCTTATTTCCTCTCAGTGCTGTCTCTCATAGTGAAGCTGAGAAGTGAACATGAGCGCAATTGGAACATCTCAGTGTCTTTGATTGTTGCCGGACAGACCTTGTGTCAGCAAGGTTATTTAGCTGAACACACACCCCTTCAATGCGCTACGGGGGCAAACAAACAACCTAACACACGTACTGTACACTCCATGCATGTGAAGTGCTGAAGTCAAGGAAACTTTTGATAGCTCCTGATGAAAGGCAATAGATGTGATCTTAAATAAGGACAAGAAAGGAAGTGCTGGCCCTGGAGGCCATGGAGGTGCCAGCAGTTTGTCTGATGTGTGTATGTATGTGTTGACAGCTTTACATCCTTTTATCACAGGCTAAATGAGCCTCGAGCTGCGGCAGAGCCATACAGTTTGTAAAGCTGCCTGTCCAAGAAGAAGAAAACATGAGAGGAGAATCAGGATAATAGGTGCGGGTTGTGATCTAAGGCCGGACTTTTTAGTCGGAGCTGTCCATGGTGCTGGAGCGTGCTGCTGCACGGGAGCTGTCCATGGTGCTAGAGCGGCAGAGAAAGCTGCTGATGGCAAGGGCCAGCGCAGCTCACTTTGTGCTGAAGCACGGGCCTGAAAAAGCTGCGTCGGGTCTTTACCCACAGCCCACCGAGACAGGCCGCCTGCTCACCTGAGCCACAAGCTGCCTCCCTCAGCGATTCACACACACCCTTTGATTGCAATATCCCCTCTCCACCCCACCACATGCACACACCCTCTCACTGGCTGAAACGGTCATCAGCATGGTCATTAATTGTAGAGTTCCCCTGAGGCTGATGGAGAGAACAAGAGAGGAAGAGAAGCAGTTCTATTTGATGTTGGCCGAGGGTGCGTCTGCCAGGCCCTTGGGTGGGTTTTGCTCTGTAAGCACTCTTAACCGTGTGTGTGTGTGTGTGTGTGTGTGTGTGTGTTTGTGTGTATGCATATGCATTTTTTCACATGTTTGCATCTGTATGAATTTATATAGGTTGTTTATTTCACTGTAGTTTCATTTTTAAAGTAAATTGATTTATTTATTTATCATTAAGCCAATTTCATTTTACCACTCTATGTAATATTACCATTTTCACAGGTGACGGTTTTTGAACAACACTTCGCAGTGTCGTAGAACTTATAGTCCATTTGTTTTTGGGACTAACCGCACACACAAAGTTCACAGGTCACAAAGGACCTGTTTCACACTGGTCTTCATAGGTGAACATACAGATGCGCATACACACACACATGCACACACACACACAGATCCTTAATCATCAATGAAACTACACTAAATGCAGACAGAACCTGTTCTTTACACTGTGTGCAAATGTCATGATGGTTGGACAAACAGAAGTGGTTAAAAATGTGGTTCCATTTGCCTAAACAACAGTAAAATATGTGCCTCCTTTCTACTGTAAAGTTAAATCACTGCACTGATTGCACTGTTCCTCACAGCAAGAAGGGCTGCAGCCTGGGATTTTTCTGGAGTCCAGGTGCTCCATTTTCCTCCCACAGTCCACAGATACACTGTCAGGTTAATTGGAAATCCTTAACTGCCCCCTAGGCCTAAGTAAATGTGTATGTCTGTGTGTCTGCCCTGTGATGGACTGATGATCTGTCCGAAGTGTTTCCTGCCCTCTGCCCAATGAGCAATAAGCTCCAGCACCCAGTGAAACCCATAAAGCAGCTTAGAAGATGAATAACTGAATAAAACAATGGCTTGTATAGCACCTTAGCAACCACCTGGGATTTTAGCAACCTCCTCGGATTCCAAAACAACACCTTAGCAATCACCTGGGATTCCATAGTAACACGTTAACAACCACCTTAGCAACCATTTTAGCAAGGACCTAACAACACTTTAGCAACCACCTGGAATACTATAGCATGGACAAGGAATGCTTTAGGAAACATTTGAGATTTAATAGCAATAGTTGGAGCAGTCGTGGGCTAGAGAGTGGTAGTTGTGCACTAGAGGTTAGGGAGACAGCTTTTAGGGAACAACCGGTTTAATTTCCTGACCTGACCGGACATGACTAAAGCGCTCTTGAGCAAGGGACCTAACCCCTCAATGACTCCCTGGATGCTGTGGATACGACTGCTCACTGCTCCAGGCAAGCGTCCTCACAGTGTGTGTGTGCGTGTGTGTGTGTGTGGGTGTGTGTGTGGGAGTGTGTGTGTGTGTGTGTGTGTGTGTGTGTGTGTGGAAGATTTACTACACAGATAGGTCAGATGCAGTACACACAGTTGGCAAATGGTTCTAAATTTATATTCAAAATTTGTCAGATCAATCTAAAGTTTGTTCATGTCACTTACATTTACGTTCTGTAAGATCAAGGATTTCAAAACTCTGCTGTAGCATAATTAACATGTAAATTATCTCTAAAATATCACAGTTCAGAGATACCTTGGAGTGTTGAATGTTAAACTCTTGGCACATTTGGAAACATTATTTTCCAAGATGGACCAAATGATAGAACCCTCTAAGATCTATTTTACTTTAAGAATGGTTTAAAATAAATGGTTCTCTTTGCAAACCAACCTAGAATGTAAACTTTATTACACTGTACACGATTACAACTCTATAAGTAATAATGATAATAATAATAGTTTACACTTCTATAGCGCCTTTCACAAACCCAAGGACGCTTTACAAACACAAAAATAAACCAACAAATAAACAAAAAAAATGATCATGAAGAATGAAAATGTTTAGAGAAAAGGTAAGTTGTTAAGTAAGTTTTGAAGATGGAAAGAGAGGGTGAAGTGCGTATAGATGAAAGTAGGGAGTTCCAGAGTGTTGGGGCAGCAACACTAAAGTCCTGCCACCCATAGAGGAAAGCCTGGACCTAGGAACAGCTAGGAGACCAAAGTCAGAAGACCTTATCTTACGTGATGGAATGTAAGGATGAAGGAGGGCTGACAGATAGGTGGGTGCTAGTCCGTGTAGGGCTTTAAAGATCAGGAGAAGGATCTTATAGTGGATGCGCTCTGTAACTGGTAGCCAGTGTAGCCGAAGAAGGATGGGGGTGATGTGTGCGGATTTCTTGGTGCAGACTAAGACTCTGGCTGCGGAGTTTTGAATATATTGTAGAGGGCGAAGGGTTTTGGAGGGTAGACCATGGAACAGAGCATTGCAGTAATCAAACCTAGATGAAATAAATGCATGAACCAGAGTCTCAGCATCTTTCGAAGTAAATAATGGGCGGAGCCTAGCAATATTACAAAGATGAAAAAATGCAGACTTTGTCAGAGATGTAATATGGGAAACAAAACTGAGGCAGGGGTCAAACAGAACACCATGGTTCAGTAGTGGACGGGGTGACTGGTGTGGCATTAACAACAAGCACACAGTCGGAGTATAAAGAGACAGCTGTCTGAGTGCCAATAATTATAAATTCAGTTATTTTACTATTAAGCTTCAGAAAGTTAGCATTCAACCAGTTTGTTAACTCCTGAATGCAGTGCAGCAGCAGCAGTGTCTATATATTGTCCGTCAATGCTTAAAAACAGAGGAAATATAGATCAATACAACCTTTAATGAGTAATCTAGTGTAATACACTGTTTTACATTTAGTTTATTTCACCACCACAACTATAAACAGCCTTAATTACTGAACTATATGTAAATGACTTGGTTTCACCAAAAATGTCAAACAGAACATTTTAATTCTAAGCTCACAGTTTGTGTGTAATTAATCTTGATGTATAGTCCAAATGTACCAGTGTTTGTTTTTGTCTTTGCAGTGTGTTTGCATTTTTTTCTCATGGCGTGAGCATCCAGCGAGCCATAAATCCCAGCTGTTTGTCTCATTTCCGTCTCATTAGAGAGAAGAGAGCGAGCGCATGGCTGTGGACCATGAGATTGGTAATTAACGTGAGGCCTAATGAAGGCAAAATTAAAAACAACAGCACCACAAACCCAACCCATCAACTCAGAGCTGCTGACTAGAGAGACAAAACGCTGAGATGTCCAAGATGAAGCTCAAGACTAACCAACTCTGAGAACTGACTCTTCACACTGCCTCCTCTTCAATCAAACACTTTATTCGCCGCAAGCCGCTCGGTAGGCAGTCCTGCTCTTGCTGATTGTCTTGAGTAACAATGGTGACTCTCTACTTGGTCAGCTTTTCATTAAGTCAATAGATTTTCATTATGAGGGAGACAGAAACTCAGCCTTACTCATCACTGTTTTACCTACACCTCCTGAACTCTAGACTTATCATTCAGTTTATGATCGTCAGACACTATACAATACTCACTACTTCTGTTTTTTTTTGCTGTAGTCTGGGTTTAATGTTATACAGAGTTACTGTTATGTAAATTACATTACAAACATCGTTCAACATTATTAACATCAGTCAATACATCCATGTATGTTTTTGTGCTGAAATTGGGGATGGCATGGGGAAGTGGTTCATCAGCTTGATGAAGACTGCGTTACATGTGATTCTGTAAAAGAATCTTTTTGGAAATCTACTACTATTTAGTCTCAAAAAGATTTTTATATTATTACAATGTGCAGGGTGTAACTAGAGTGGAACCCTTTCTGCATTCAGGCTCTGAGAACCCTGTTTTTAGAGTGCGCAATGTGTTATTTCAACCCTGGATAATCTGTGTGAGGTTTAACTGTGTGTTGTTTTTCATTTTAGTATGTAAGCAAAAAAGAGTGAGGAACTGAGTTGGATCTATATACAAACTCCTAGCATTAAAGACCAACAAAAAAGAAAAAAAAACAAAAAACAAAGAGAAAGTAAGAGGGGGAAAGAAGAAGACCTTCGGCCTGTATGGAATGACAGACTCTTGTTCATGTCAGTTTGGGAAGATTTTTGAGTATCTAACTGTGTTTGTGTGTGTGTGTGTGTGTGTGTGAACGTGTGTGTGCTTGTGTGTGCTTGTGTATGTGTGTGCGTATGTGTATGATTGTATCTGATGGTGAGCAGACTCTGGGTGTCGTAGCTGTCCCTCTGCATTAGCCCCCTCACACACACTTTTACACACTCACAGATAAAGAGAGTCCAGTTCCTCTCTCTCTCTCTCTCTCTCTCTCTCTCTCTCTCTCTCTCTCTGTGAGTGTTTTTCTTGGTTAATGGCATCACTAGCTGACATAATGCACAGCAGCACACACATTTAATAATGAACTGAAAGTTGAACTGTAAATTTGCTGTACAGGAGGATTTACATAGTAGAGGTTACTACTAAAAGAATGGATTTAATATATGACAGTGTGTTATCCCTTTCCTAACTTGTGCCTGGTTCAGCTTCATCAGTGCATTAAGTTAGATTATGTGTGATGCTGATAGGAAAGAAAATAAATGTACGTAATGGATGGAACAAAGCTTTATTCTTCTAACTTCTTGTTATTTGTATTTCATATAATTAAAAAACATCAATTTGAACATTTCATGATAAATGAACCAACAAAAATGATTAAACTTAAATAAAATGTTGCTGCATTACTTCTATTAATCAGAATATGTGCTTGTCTATTGAACTGCGACACATAAAAGCAAACAGGTTAATTGCTTCAAAAGATGTTTTTTAAATTTCAGGTCAAATTATATGTCCTAACAACTGGTGTAAAAGTCTGTGGCTGCTCAAAGAAGGTTTCCTTATTTTTAGCCTAATGCTTCAGAATAAAAGAGAAGCAGCAAATAGAAAAACAGAGATAGGTATAAAATAGAACTTATGGAATTTTGCAGTCACCCTAAAATCTCCAAAATGGAATTTTACAGAAGGATAAACAACTTTCCTTACTTGCAGTGGAGGTTGATATAAGAAGATTTTTGATCTAAGCAGATTTGGATGAATTCTGTTGGTCTGTCCATCATAAATATTTACTAAATTGATAGGATGACTAGAACTTTTAAATTGTGCAAAAAAAGTTTTTTGCACAACACGATATATACTAAAGGTGGGTGATATGGCAAGAATATAGTATTGTGATACATACGGCGTGTATGGGGTATATCACAAGATGTTTTTCAAAGTTAATGTTTGTTCAGATTTAAGATTTTTTGTTTTGCTTTTTCTATTCGAGGTTCTGTTCCAGCTGTGATTTCTAAAAAAGGTCCAAGTGGACAGAGTGCAGACTGTAAGTAGAGGTGTATCAGCAGAGTCTCCTCAGAGCTTTACTCATATCCCAGACAGGCCTGAAATCCTTTTAGCCAGCCCGAGTGCCATGCTGCAGTTATTTGGTTATGATCTTATGCTTCTCCAGCCATGGCTGTCTGCAACAAACTATGTGTGTTGGGTATGGGGGAGGGGTGAAAGGGGGGTTACCTCAAAGCCTAATCCTGTGATGTACATATTTAGTCCTGAAGGCTCTGGAGCCCATAGGCAAACATGCAGAGAAGCCATGTGAAATTTGAATTTCAGGACAACCCGAAAGACTTTTTTTCTGTGTGATTTTAGCCACATAAAATCATGTTTAGGTGGACATGGATATATTCAGATGTAAATATCAAAGGAAGGCTGTTGCTTTTATTATGTCCTGAGGTTTGTGTGTATGTGGCTGTGTAAGAACGACTGGCAGAGCCAGTGTGCTTTAAGTATCCTGAGGCAGTACATCTGAACTGTGTCGTACAGGAGCGCAGGAGATAGCATGTTGAGTTGGAGAACAACATAAATCAATCTCTGACCATGTAAATCATATTAACATTCGTATAATTAAGATTATACAGAAAAATAACAACTATTTAATTTATTTATAGATATCTGTATGTACAGAATGAATTTTCTGTGTGAATTCTTTATTACTGGATTATTCCCTTTTTTTTTTTGCAGTAACAGCATTACAGTCATAATGTCTCTCTTCTGTGGGGAGTTTCCTTTGGGCCTGTCTAGGCTACGTTGGCTCCTATGTTCTCTCCTCCTTAGTGTTGGATACACGATTTAGCAGGTATACAGGGACGTATACAAATTCACCTAAAAGCCTGTTATTAAGTTTCAAATGCCTGTATTTTAGCTAGATCTTGGAATACACACCATTAAAAGGGTTATTTACCACCACTAGCTTAATGCTAATATAACATAAGGATTTGCATATGGGTGCCAAGATTGTGCAAAATAATGTCCTGGGGGTCTGGGATTCCCTAATTAGCCTTTTGGACCCCCTAAATATCTCAAAATCAGACTTTGTGGAGACCCCTAAAAAACAGCATGCTTGTATTCTGTTACTTTGGGTAAAACAAACCCATTTAAAAACAAACCCAAATAAAAATAGTTTAATTACAGTTACAGATGTTCCAATACAAATCAGCAAGCTCTGTTGCACTGCAGCAGTGGTCTGCTTCAGGGTGGTCTTTCATAGTCTATCAACTGTAACTGTGCCGGAGATACCTCTGAAACACTTTACAATGTTGTGCAACATATTTTAAAATGTGTAAGAACTGGTGGAAATAGATTTTTAGTGATTTTTAGTTTTTTTTTTTCTTGAACTGAAGACAAAAGAAAAGATATATAATATCTATATTACTATGTGGAAAAGCACATTCCCAAACTAGTGTTAAAACGGACACTTTAATACCATAACCAATACTATGGCAAGCAAATGTACACCCTGACACTGGAGTTACCAGCCATCACAGGACCCGACACAATACCATAATTCGTGCACTGCTTTGACACTCACATTAAAACATAACTACCATTATTGTAGGGGTAGTAAATGACTATTTATAAAACTAATTATGAGATTACTGCATTATGCATCGGTCTATAATGATATGTCTAGCTGGAACATGGAACATGCCCATGATTTGGATTTTCATGTTTATGAATGTTATCTGGTTCTTAGTGTAGAAAGAAAAACACACTTATCTCTTTACTACATTAGCAGGGAGAATCATTATGCTTCAGGTCATTTCAGAGCATAGGTTTGTTCCTGCTAACAACAGATATGTGCCGCTCACCCATGCAAATGTGAAGCACAGGTTTGATTCTTTGAGTTGAGGAAAAAAATCGAATTGAGCGATGAGGCTTGTAACAAGAACAGGTTACTGACCAGCTGGTAAGAAGATACAACATAAAGTAGATCAAAAAAGGGATAATTTCTCAATAATTAAAATAAAATAATGAAAACCTGATTTTGTTGAGTAGCCAGTTGGGGACGGTTCAATAGAAGAAAACATATTAGGTAAAAACCTAACTGTGCCACTGGTCACTCTTGTAACAAAACCTCATATCTTAGAAATTGTAATATGAGAAGAGATCAAACATTGATTTCACATGTTAGTAATAAAATGTCTTTTTTTTTTTTTTCGTAATTGGTCCATTCACGCAATGTTAGGGACAGCATGAAGGGAAGGAGAGGGTTTTCAAATGATGTAAAACAAATTGTAGTTACAAGGTTTTGATATGTCAGCGACCAAATACAGTTTAGTTGTGATGAATGTGATTAAAAGAGATGTGACTCAGACCATGACTTTACAATGCTTTTACAGAATGGACTTCCTCTGCCTCATTAACTCACTCTGCTTCATTCATAGAGGCAGAGCAGCTGAGGACATGAAGTAAGCAGGAGGTAATGGACTTTGACTATTCTCTACATATTCCTTCAAACACAGAGTTTGACAGGCCAAGCCTAAACCTGTGGCAGAGTAAAAGGGAGATGGATGGACGGATGGATGGATACATGAATGGATAGAGAGAGAGAGGATAAAGCAGGAAGCACTTGGTGTGGTGGAATGGCCATCAACCTCTAGCTCAACCTGGTTATTGGCGAAAGAGTGAGAGAGAGGTAGAGGTTGAATAATTGATAGTAAGTATTTCAATAGGCTGCACCCGTCTTTCCTGATGAGGAAAGTGTCAATCAACCAAGAACCTCACTGCAATTGAAATACCGTTCTGGAAAAAGCAGGGTGTGCATGTGTATGTATGTGTGTATGTGTGAGAGAGAATGTGTATCTGTAGATGTGAGATGCATGTAAATGGGCACCATAGGTGTGTAATGTAAATGTAGATGCATGTGATGGTGCGAATAGGACCTTATATTCGTGTGTCCATGTGTATGTGGGCAGGCTAGACGATCACTTCCATTTGCAGTGCAACCTGAGCTGACCCACTGTTCCGGAAACTTTCAGCCTTCACTTTTTGACATGTCCTAAGAGTGACTAGCGCCAAGCCAGCTGGCTTCTGCAAAAAGGGCAAAACATGGAGGAAAGCCCTGAGAAAAACTGTGCTGAGGTGGCAGATCCCAAGGGGATGTTACGTTTCTCCTTTCGGAACATTCCTCCTCCCTTGGCCTCTCCAACTCTGTGGGGATGATTAGAGTTTAATGGCTCAAAATGACCATGATGGCACAGCCTGTCAGACCTGGAGATTGATCCGTAATGCTAAGTTCTGACAGACTGGACAGCTGTTCCACCCCACTGCCTATGGCTGACATTAATGAGCTGCTTCATGTGATATCACAAATTCTGCAAGAAATATGCATTTTACAATGACAGCATATTGACTACAGCTATAGTGAAGGTAAGCTTATAACGTAGCTGAATGTATGAGCCTTATACCTGCAGAAATAATACAGCTTATGCACATACATTCGAAATAAGAACATGGGTTTTGTTGGGGAATGCCATAGCATAGCATTTGAAGAAACATTTAGTTAATCATGGATGGATGGTTGGATAAATGGGCCGTGTAAGTCTAAGTGTGAAGATCAAAGCATATAGAACTGCTATACAGCAGGAGGTTCTACAGCAGCTAAAGGTTTCCGTTTAACTGTATGTCCAAACCAAGCACCTTTTTAGAAACCTTTATTAGCGACACTACTGGTATCAAACATAATATAATTCTTTGGATCAGAAATTGTGTGCTTGTATGAAGCCCTTTGATCCAACACATTCATGCAAATCTTTAAATGTTTGTTTGTTTGTTCAGTTTTTCATGCAGGGTAAACCTGTCAATGTCATCTCAATTTTCATTTTCATTTTTGCCCACACCCAACTGTTTTCCAGCCGCCAACCTAAACATATTTAATCAGGGCAGAACCCCGAAATCTAATCCACATGTGTGTAATCCACAGTCATACTGACCCTAACTCCTCTATGTGTCTAATCCACAGCTATACCCACCCACACTCCTCTATGTGTCTAATCCACAGCTATAGCCACACAAACTCATCTATGTGTCTAATCCACAGTCATACTCACCCACACTCCTCTATGTGTCTAATCCACAGTCATACTCACCCACACTTCTCTGTGTCTAATCCACAGCCATACTCACCCACACTCCTCTGTGTCTAATCCACAGCCATACTCTCCCACACCCCTCTATGTGCATAATCCGCAGCCAAACTCACCCACACTCCTCTATGTGTCTAATCCACAGCCATATTTACCCACACTCCTCTATGTGTCTAATCCATAGCCATATTTACCCACACTCCTCTATGTGTCTAATCCACAGTCATACTCACCCACACTTCTCTGTGTCTAATCCACAGCCATACTCACCCACACTCCTCTGTGTTTAATCCACAGCCATACTCTCCCACACCCCTCTATGTGCATAATCCGCAGCCATACTCACCCACACTCCTCTATGTGTCTAATCCACAGCCATATTTACCCACACTCCTCTATGTGTCTAATCCATAGCCATATTTACCCACACCCCTCTATGTGACTAATCTACAGCCATACTCACCCACACTCCTCACATGTGTCTAATCCATAGCCATATTTACCCACACTCCTCTGTGTCCAATCCATAGCCATACTCACCCACACTCCTCTATGTGTCTAATCTATACCCATATTTACCCACACTCCTCTCTGTGTCTAATCCATAGCCATATTTACCCACACTCCTCTCTGTGTCCAATCCATAGCATACTCACCCACACTCCTCTATGTGTCTAATCTACAGTCATATTTACCCACACTCCTCTATGTGTCTAATCCATAGCCATATTTACCCACACTCCTCTATGTGTCTAATCCACAGCCATACTCACCCGCATTCCTCTATGTGTCTAATCCACAGCCATATTTACCCACAGTCCTCTATGTGTTTAATCCACAGCCATACTCACCCACACCCCTCTATGTGCATAATACACAGCCATACTCACCCACACCCCTCTATGTGCATAATCCACAGCAATACACACCCACACCCCTTTATGTGCGTAATCCACAGCAATACACACCCACACTCTTCTATTTGTCTTTTTCCATTAATTGTTGCTTCCCATTTGTTTTAAGGATACCTAGGGACACTTTGGCACTTCCCTAACAATCACTAAGTATACACCCTGTATACTATGGCAACCTCCCAGCATTATCTTAGCACACAACCCTTTTGCCATAGCAACCGCCTAGCACCACCCTTTGAACACCCTAGCAACCACCAGGGATACCATAAGCAGCAGTACGGCAGCAACACTTTTCAGTTTGCTTACGCTATGCAGTCACTCTCTATTGACTTTCATGAGAAGCACGTTTCTAGTTTTCAAGTTGTAATCACACGTAAACAGATGCACACTAAACAATGGTGCAGCTAATGTAGGTTTTCTAGCGAAAGCTCAGTGGTGGGCCTTGTGTTGTCTGCAGGTTCTGTGAGTACAAAACACACTATACGTGCAAAAGTATCCAGACACCTCATCTAATTAGTGAATTCAGCTACTTTCTGGTGCACTCACTGCTGACTCAGACATTCACCTGCACACACAGCTAGTATAATCTTTACACTCTGGACGTGGAGCAGTGGAGCTATATGTTTTTGAGTGATGGAGCCTCTTGAATACCTTTGTGATGAGTTGGAGCAGCATTTTTGACATCAGTACCTGAAGTCACTAATGCTTTTGTAGCTCCTCTTTGCAGTGTTTTAACATCTAATGTAAAGCCTTCTGAGAAGTATAGAGCCTGTTAGAGCAGCAAACAGCATGCTGTTTATTTCAGAAGAAGCAGTGGCTGAGCAGGTATGTACAAACTTGTGTGCATGAAATGCAGCTCCAGTTGTGAAACACATGCTAAATGGGGTCAAAGCAGTGGAGGTAGTAAGAGGGCAGTGTGATTAGTCTCTGCAATCCACCTCCTGCTGCCTCCAGATTGCTTCTGTTGACTATTGAGGTGCACAGTGTCCTTGAAGACGTTCCAGGAGAAATGAAAAAAAAATCCACTATATGTTATCTACCGTTTCTTGCTCATGTTTGACCCCTTGACCCTTTTCCCCCAAATACACATTCAAGGGGGAATTTACAGGTTCAGTACTCCCCACCTGAAGGTTAAAAGTCATACGCTTGTGAGACTTCCAGCTTTAACTGAACCTTGTTCTGCAGTTTAACTATAGCTGGGAGAGAAGAGCTCAACCATTCTCTCTCTCTCTCTCTCTCTCTCTCTCTCTCTCTCACACACACACACACACACACACACAGTGCTCATTACAGTAACTCCACTGAGGATAGAGCTGCTGTTGTTTGTTTAATTGCTAATGACACTGCTCTTGTCATAACGCTTATTTTAGCTCTCTCCCTACCCCTGTCTGTCTCTCTCTCACTCCCCCATTCTGTCTTTCGTTTACCATTTGTCTCTTTTGGTCTCTCTTTTCTTTCTCTTCCCTTTCATTCTTTCTCTCTCCTACTCTCCTATCCCCCTTGTGCCTTTCTGTTTCTCCTCTCACTTCTGTCTCTCTCTTTTATAATTACTCTTTCTCTTGCCCCCGTCCTAACCCTTTCTGTCTCTCTGCTTTTTCCTATTTCATCTCTGTCTCTCTGTATTGCCCTTGCTTTCCTCTTCTCCCTCTACTGCTATTTCACTTTTTGTCTCTTACTCCTCTCTCTCTCCTTCTCTCTGTCTCTCCCTCTCCCTCTCTCTCTCTCACACACACACACACACACACACACACACACACACGCATGCACGCACACACACACACACACACAGCATGCACTCTCTGTGGCCACTTTTATCATGCTGTGATTTTTATGGTCATCTTTTATTCATCCTCTTTTTCCTTTCTCTCTCACCCTGTCTCTCTCTCTCTCTCTCTCTCTCTCTCTCTCTGAACACCAGAACAGAAATGTTAGATTGGTGTGTCTTACCTTTGTGAGTGATCCATTGTGTAATGAAGTTTTGTAACAGCTGTGTTAATGTAATGCATTTTATTCATTTGCAAATATTTGATTCCATAGTTCTAGACTGTTCTTACATATTATGGTTCCTTTACATTCCTGTACATACCTTCTATACCTATCTACAATGCCGTTCCCAGTTTCACTTTTCTAGATAATTCTTTCCATTTATATAAATTATAGTATTATACCCATTCACATCATTGTAGAATGTTCTTCTCAATTTACACTCCTCTACAAAGTTCTTTACATGTATACTCTTCTAATTGGTACTCCATTTACATTGTACTAGGATGTTCTTCCGGTTCATACTCCTCTAGAACATTTCCCTCATTGACATTGTCCTAGAATACTGTAAATCCTTTCAGTGTCATATGCAGGGAAGTCACACACAGACACAGAGACACACAGAGACACACAGAGACACAGACACACACACATACACACACACACACACACACACACACACACACACTTATCACCTTCCCTGCTGTGCTTTGTGGTTTTTAGCGACAGGTCTTTTGGGGGCCTGTGGGTTTGAAGTCCTCAATCCCAGAGCTTCTGCTCTCAGTGGTCATCCTGATCCCACTCTCATCTGCTTCTTAGAGAATTGGATTTTAACTCTGCACCCATTAGTTCTATCTCTCTCTCTCTCTCTCTCTCTCTCTCTCTCTCTCTCTTTCGATTTCTCTCTCTCACTCTGAAACAAACAGAATTAAATAAAGTGTGGATTCTTTGTAAAAAACCTATTTCACATTTTCAGTGTAACTGAACATTACAGATCCTTTTTCTGTGTCTCAGCATATATACTACATACTACTATCCATTATCCTTCAGCCAAAAATAAAAGCAGCTAACATTTTCACCCATTTATCAACATCTATATAGAAATCCCACTTATAAAACATTAAATTCATACAACTATCTGTAATATTGTAATTCATGTTATTTACCTGTTTTGTGGGTTTTGATATGAAAGGGTATTCATGAGTGTTCTGCAGTGAGAGTTTTCTCTAAAACTGTTTGAGATTTTTGAGTGTAAAAATGTGATAATTTAGAGCTGACTCAAATTATATTCAACAGTTGTTTTATTAAATAAAGCACCATTTAACCAAAAATCTTAACAGTCTATGATCTAATGCTGATTTTTGATTGTATTTGAAACATACTGCTGTTAGTTCGGTTGACAGACGTATACATTCCCTTTATTTTAATTGTAAAAGTTGGAATTAGTGTGTAAGTCATAAGAAAAAGCTTACTAACATTCAATTCACTTACAATCACTACCTATGAGGGAACACTGGAAAGGAATTGTTATTTTAAGTCAAACAGAGACATGATTAAGTTGATCGATATGATGTCTTCTACAGTACTTCGTTGGCCAAACGGCCTTGTCTCTACAGCGCTATTTGAGCTGTGTTTCTATATCATTATGCCCATTATCTTAAGCCATATTGCCACTACTGTTATTACCGCTGGCCAAGCACTTTCACTGTGGAGGTACAGCTGCCAATGCAGCACTAACAAGTCAGCCTTCAGTCTTCCACTATCACTATAACCACAATAATAACAGAATATGAACAGTTTGATGGAATACTTTTTTTTTCCTCCTTAAATGCAGTGATAAAAAATTATCCTAAAATCACACCAAGACCCCAATCCTTGGCCAGATACCATACCCTAGACCACTCCTTCACACCCTCACTCACCCCCACAGGCCATCAGCATAGTGCCTAGAACCACAGAGGAAGCAGACAATATAGATTAGGGTTTATGACTAAGTGTGTGTGTGTGTGTGTGTGTGTGTGTGTCTGTGTGTGTGTGTGTGTGTGTGTGTGTGTGTGTGTGTGTGTGTGTGTGTGTGTGTGCGTGTGTGTGTCTGTGTGTGTAAATGTGTGTCTGTGTGTATGTATAGATTCGAGATTGGAACAGGGTCCACTGTCCTGCCAGAAATTGATCAAGATCAAAATCAATCAGGAAATGATTGAACGGGTGCAGGAAAAACGACATCCCACTTCAGAAATAGAAGGCTGGAGGAAAGAGCCCAGACTTCAGCAGCAGACATGGGTTAGCGGGTTCTTCGCCCATTAGGTCATATTTCAAGCCTCCAGTGTGTGTAAGTATCTGGATGAAATGGGTAGGTATGGAGACAGTGTCCAGCTCTGCCCCCATTCAACCTCTCCCCTCCAGGTCATCTGTCTGCAATTGCCTTCTGACCCATTGTTGACTCTTCAGCTTAACCACAGTGTTAAGCTAAACTGTGCCATTGACAAGTTCAGTGATATATGATTTTCGCCATTGAATGATACACTGCAAAATATCCTGAAGCTACTGAGTGAACGGCTCGCAGGATAGATGGATTGATTGGTGGGTAGATGCAGAAGTTGGAGGCCTCAGGAGTTCGTGCTTCATTAGAACGCTAAATCAACATTACCTTGCTAATTGCCAAGAATGAAAAGGGCGGTATTTAATGAAAAAGGCTGTCTGATCCTGGATTTGACCTCAGGTTAGTGTTCTAGGAAAGATTCCTCAATTGTTTCCACTGTTCTTGTAGAGATCTATTAAGGAATCAATGATATCTGGCTGGAGAAGCTGCAAACAGTCAGTGTTTAAAGCAGAGCAGGTATACAGGTATCTGTAATCAAATGCCACAGAAGAAAAGACCTTATTAAATGCATATGTATATTTACACACACAAACACACACACACACACGCATATATATATATATATAGTGGTGGTGACTGGAACCAGTTTCACTAGTCGTCTTAGAAACTAATCAAATGGCTGTATTTGAGAATGGAATAAGAAATCTGATGTGGTACATTTCTCTAGTATGCCACTTTTACGTCAAAACAATCTGAATGAAGATTGTTCACATCTCAACAATCAAAGTCTAGCACTATGCTAAGAAACTCAGTCCAAGTTGTTAGCAGTGTTAAGTTTCTGTTTTGACTACAGGTTGGTGTTTAACTCTTTAAGTGGAGAATGCAAAACTGCCCCAGATCAGAGGCCAGAAGCACTTCCTGGCAGTGCTGGAGCTAGATGAAGTCCATCTTCTGCACAAAGACGATAAGTTCTCCCCTCTAACCTTCGCAAAGCGTCCTCAAGCATCCCACTCCACACATTCATACCATCCGGATAATCCAACAGATAGGGTTAACACAACCTGCTCATCCTATGTGCATAAGGAGACTGGAGAGTCTCTCACACACACACACCATCCCAATAATCCAGTCGAATGGGTTTACACACCTCTCACAGCCTCAGTGCGTGTCCATCCCTGAGACACACTCGCACACATACACACACACATTTACATAGATAGCACTCGGCATCGAGGCAGCCGGGCTGTGGAGAATGGGCCTGACTAAGCTGAGAATTTACATGGCTAAGCAAAGTGGTTAACCCCTGGAAGCAGGGCCAGAGAAATAGCCTAATGTGATTTCTCTCTTAATGAAATTTCTGAAAGAGAGAAAGAGGGGGGCATTTCACTTTGCAGCCTGCCAAGTGAGAGAGATACCCAAAAACTCTCCACCTCACAAAGCAACACAGAAGTGGAGCAGGTTGGGAAATGCTACCGCGCTCGGCTCGTCCAGAAGACCAGATCGTTCTCTCTTTATTCTTACTTTCAAACAGCTTAGCTAAGCAAAGAAGCAACTGTCAGCGGATACAACTTCTTGAGAGTGTTCTTTGTGTGTTTGGTCATTTTGTTATTGCAAACCTGTTGACACAATGTGGAACAGTTCCAGTAGCTGGTTCTTAAAGTGTGAAACTGACTTGTGTAAGTTGTAGGGTTAGGTGTCAATTTTGATCAGTGTTACTGTTTCTTTTCTCCACTCACCTGCACTAGAAGGATTTTAATGTTGTGCTATTATCAGCTTGATTCCTGTCAGAACTAATATACATCTATAGTCACAGTCATAATAAATCCTGATATCTCAGACGTAGAAACTTTAACATAGAAGGAGAAAAACATGTAATATGCTGCATTTTAAAGGTGTAAAAATATTTAAACTTTACATAATAATGAAATTCAGACGCAAGGATGACCTATTATGCTCACCTATGAGGCACACCTTTGATTACAAATCAGCATACACATGCTTACATTAAGGACATTGAAGTTTTATGCAGCCACACACCAACCAAAGTGCTGCAAGGACTGCATTCGATACTGTGAAATGTCTTTAATACAGCATTTCTGACCTTGAAACAGATGAACTCTCAGAACTGGTAATTACGACATGGCAATTGGAAACGTGTGAAGGCAGCACATTTGTGGGACGCTATATGCTGCTGTGAGGTTGCTAGAATCTTTGAAAGGCTTACACAACAGATTGAGTCACCTTCATAAAGCCCCCGTGGCTCCATGTTTTTGACTTGGCCTCTATGTGAGGGCATTTAAAGAAGAATGACTAACAATACATTGATGACATTGATAAATACACTACATTGATCTATGACTATTGTGAAGAACTGAGACACTGTTGGTGAACACAATGCCTGCATGTGAAGTTGCACAGTTAATTGACAGAAATGTATTATTAATTATCATATTTTAATATTTTATTATATTTGTCATAATATTTGTCTTTCTCAGCCTCAGTATTTCTGCTGTAAACCTCATTTATGCTCCTGCAGCTGTTGGAGGGCCCACTGGTTTGCTAAATTAAATAAAACAGCATGAAAAGAAACAGGAAAACATGACAAAGCTGTCTAACTAGTTTTAATAGTAATTCTTCAGCTCCTAAATATTCATGTTGTTATAGTAGTTACATCCACATATTTCAGTTATTAAAAGCCTGCATCTCTTATAGTGTGGTGTTGCATAAGTGCCTAAGCTGTGGGTGGCTTACACATCTGGAAAGGCTCCATCAATGCTAACCAGTATATAGAGGTTTTTGAACAACATATGATCCCATCCAGACAACATCTCTTTCAAGCAAGACAATGCTGAAACACATTCTGCATCCATCACAACAGCATGGCATCTGAGAAGAAGAGTTTGGGTGCAGAACTGGCCTACCTGCAGTCCACCTTTTTCCAATGGAAAACATTTGATGCACCGTGAAACAACGAATCCGGTACAGAAGACCCAGGACTGTTGAGCAGCTAGAATCCTACATCAGACAAGAATGGGACCAATGTCATAATTTTCACAAAATGGTAAAATGCTCTCACTTTCAACATCTGATATGTGTTCTGTCTTCGATTGTGAATAAAATGCGAGTCTATGGGATTTGCAAATCACTGCATTCTGTTTTTATTTACCTTTATTTACATTTTACACAGCATCCTAACTTTCTGACATCAATCACTTTTAATTTGGGTGCTGCCCCAATAATGTACATACACAATGTATCTTTCATCGCATGTCATTATTCAATTTAATTGCACAATGTGGGTCAGCTCTGCCACCCAGAAACAGTCACAGATTGGCAAGTCAGGATATCTGTGAATAGTTAACAGCCATCCTAACATCCATAACTCTTTTCAACCCAGAGACGCAACACATAAACAAAACATCGCTTGCCTTCCACTAGGAAGCATGTATCTCTCTAGCATGTAGTGTTCCCAAGATATTTGATCTTTACTATGACATCATTAACCTCAAAAGTTATTTTTCTTATGTGTGCTTCTTTTTTTTATGTTTTTATATGTCAATTTAGCCTTTAACCATATATATTTTTTTAATATTAAATAATACTTTCAAACATATGTTTGGGATGTGAATGCCATAAAAAGTTATAGACAAAAAACATAAAAGCGAACTAACAAAAACCCAAACCCCCAAAGGAGCCCCGGGGGACCTTCCCTTTACCATTATATCATAAATTAGTAAAGCTAATTACAGCTTATTAATGTTAATAATCTTTAACATCTGTAGTGTTTTGTCTGTACATTTATATGCATTCTTTGCAGTACAGTTTAGAGAAATCCTGGATTTGTTAATATGTATATTAAATGTGTATCTACATATGTATGTATATAAGTGTGGGCATGAGTGTGTGTGTGTTTGTGTGTGTGTGTGTGTGTGTGTGTGTGTGTGTGTGTGTGTGTGTGTAAGAGAGACTTAGATCATGTTGAAAATGAAACATGTTATTGATGAAGACAATGTCTGTAATATGCACGGTATAGAGAACAACAGCTGTGTTTCTGTTGAATATGTTAATATTAGAAATGTAGGTGTATAAAAGAGAGAGAGAGAAAGAAAGAGAAACAAAGAGAGAGAGAAAGAGTCTGCTATTGTTTGTTTTTCCTAAATATGTGTGTGTGTGTGTGTGTGTGTGTCCGTGTGTGCGTGCGTGTGTGTGTGTGTGAATGCTGATCTGGGGTGAAATAGGCCCAGAGTCTGCACATTCGCTCAGGTCCAACTCGCTGTTTTAGGGGCAGGTGCTGAGGTAAGGTGGACTTCTTCACAAGCGAGAACCCCCTCCTACCTCCCAAACCCATACCTCCCCCCAGCCCATACAAACACACACACATACAAACACCCACACCCACACTCCCCTTCGCCCCTGGACCCCAGCGCACTCATCATGGCTGCAGCGACGCCAATCGATGTGCCGCGCCCCACTGAGCGTGTCCACGGCGCCCAGCGCGGGGCTCCTCCACAGGGATTGTGGGAAATCTGATTTATGATGCCCGTGGTGCTGCTGACCACAAACTTTAACTCTCACCCTTCTGTTCTCCATTCCTCCCTTCTCCACTTTCTCCCTCTTCACCTCCATCCTCTTCACTCCTCTCCAGTCACTTTCATCTTCTTTATAAATTTTCCCTATCGTCCCTTCATTTTCCACTGTTCTGTGGTCACTGTCTTGTTCTTTTTCCACTGTTTTTTGTTCCATCTTCACCTTCCCTAGTTACTTTCATCCCCTTTCTTTTTCCACTTTCTCTCTCATTGCTTCATTCCTCACGCTTTCTAGACATTCTTTTTTGTTCTTTGTGGTCTTTCCACATTTTTCCTTCCATTTCTCTCAAATTTCTTTACTCCCTCCTTTATTTTTCCATTTTCTTTTCTCTGTTCTAGTCACTTCTAGTCAGTTTCTATGTAAACATTGAGCAGGTTGTAGTACATTTTTAGAAAACAAGGTTAATATTAAGTAAACAAACTATATCTATATATTTTATTTGTACTCAGAGTGTAAGTGCCGCAAGAGTGTAATTGTCCCATGCAGAATATAAGAATATAAGTCAATGAAGGTGAATAGACGACAGTGAACTGATGTTTATGGGGTTTTAACCTGCTGTCTTGAGACACATATGCAAATAAATTTAGTCAGTTGTTATTAGATAGGATATATGCTCTTCTATTTAACTATTTAGTGTCTATTTAATTTCTTTGATGCCTTAAATTTAAATAAGATTTTGAGCTGAATAATCTAATACAATGTAGTTTATTGGCATTAGCAGCTGAAGAGATGGTAAGAGCAGAAGAAATGAGGAATAAAATGAGTTTAATCTCAACAAACGACTGATCCTGATGACTTACCATAATATCATCCATCATCACCATCATCATCTTCATCATCCTCACAGCAAAACACTGAATATTCCCTTATTTTTATTTGTACCATAAGGAATAGCACAGCAGAAATAAAATGTTCAGACTGAAATCTTGTTTCATTAACATACTGTAAATAATCATTGTCCTGTAAAATCACCATTTCAGAGACACAAGGTTTTGTTACAGCAGTGACGAAATGGAATCACACATAGGCTCTCTGAATGTAGGGACAATGTAGGGTATCTCATGGCAGCAGAGAGATTGAGAAAGCATCTCTAAGTAGGATAGAGAGTGAGGAATGAAGGAAGAGAGGACAGAGATTATTCCATTTCATAGGGATCTGTGGAAGAAGGGAGGAAGCAAACAGGACGAGTGTGAGGGATTGCTGGAGATTTCCATGGCTGCTTTAGTGCTCAGTCTGTCTCATCTGCTGTTGGGCTCTGCCCTGAAGTTCTGCGGGATCCTCTCAGAGAGAGCAAGATAGAGAGAGAGGGAGAGAGACAGGAAGGATGGAAAGAACTGAATTTTGAGAGATAGATCATCACTCCACCTTCTCTGCTCCACACTACACTGAACTTGTGATGTGAATTTACTTCATTTGCTGTGTATTAGCATGTGCACGAGTGTGTTTTCTGCAGTTTATTAAGTTATTTTATTTAGAAAATCCACCAAACTTCGAAAATGACTAGGCATGCCCAAACTTGCATACGACTGTTCGATCAATGATCTTATTGATGGAGCTGAAAGATGAAGATGTTCTTATGTGCAAGAGCAGAGCTGTGACAAAATATGTTAACAAGTCTTAAATATAACATGCTGGGTGAGAAGGTCTAGACCTTGCTTAGTACTTCAGTAGCATATACACCATGAAATCCTTTTTCTCACCTTTCTCACATGTAGCAGATACAAGTAAACAGAGAATTTCAGTCAATATCAATATCAATATCAATATAAGCTTGTTTTTGCAAGAAGAATTTGATGACACATATTTGTTGTATGTACAATCTAGGCACAAAACTTTGTGTACAGGTCAAGGCCTTTACAGTGTAATGTACACACAATTAAAAATGTATTTATGCAATTACATGTCGATAAATTGGTTATTTTTATATCTAAAAGTGAAAATTCATAAGGGTTTATTTTGACAAGTCAGACTATTTGCTATGTGGAGAGATACATAAAATTGTCACTATTTTTAAGTACAAAGTGAGCAGGGTGGAGTTTTACTTAAAAAGGCTGTTACTATTGTCTCTTAGTTCAGTGCAAATCTGAAAGAATGTATTACACTGTAAGAGTCTTAGTCATAAAAAAGAAGCTGTTGAATATATCAATTTTATCTACTTAGTACTGAACAAAAAGTGGTTTTGGAGACCCCATTAAGCCTACTGGACTCCACGAAGCTGCCAAGTTACTGAACAAACAGAAGTTTCTGGCTTGGTTGGTTTATTTGATATTTGGCTGGGTCACTAATCTGGACCACCATTCATTCTGACTAAAACTGGCATCACTGGTACTGACACGGATAAAGAGCAGTGCTTAAATTCAGTATCCCTGGTTCTACAGCACAAGGCTCTTTATTAATCATGAGCGAGCTGGGTACAGTTGCCACAGATAACAGGAGAAGGCTTATCTATATCCTAGCTAGTACAGAAGTGTTTACAGAATGCTGAAATGAAGCTGATCATCCAGAGAGGTTCTTTTAGTCAAGCATCTTCTCCTGGGCATCTTTCATTAAATTGATCCCAAGATGATCCCAGTCATTTATTACCTGTGAAAAATTTAAACAGGACAGAGGATTGAAGAAGTTAGAGATTTGAACTGAGGTTTATTTGAAATTATTTGACTTGAATAAGACCGGTTAAACAGCTTGTGTCTCCACAAAGAATTTTCATTGGTTCCTTCTACGGTTATAAATACCCAAGAGACAGTTGGACTGAGTTTTCCCTGTGGTCACTGTGGGCTAGTGACTACATGCTGACTAACAATCAAATGAAAAAGGATTCCAGCTGTAAAGGACCCTTAGCCTGCTAACTTAGTGACCCAAACACGTGTGTCCAAGCAGCCGGGTGTGTAAACATTCTCTAATCCTTTTGCGGCATCTGAGGCTCTCTGTGATAAATAAAAAATGCTCAGAACTCTGTATCCTCTATACATTTTTCTCCAGAATATCATCAGAGCGTCCGAATTACAAAGTCTTTAAGGAGTCGGATTACTAATATTGCTAAATGTAACCTAATGATACTGCACATCAAATTGACATCACTGAGCTACATAAATGTAAGGCAGGCTGGGTTGTAATCTGGCAAGTGCAACGTCATGGAAATGTCTCATCACAGCCAAAATGAATGGATAGGTCTGTATTTATATATATAAATATATAAATTCTCTAAGTCGGACATTTTAACAGCCTAAATTCTCTTAGCAAAAATACCGCCAGCGTTACAAGGCTCTAATTTACCAGCTCAGTACTTCCTCTTCAACCCTAAATGGTGAAGCCATCACAAAAGCTATCACAAACATTAGTAAACAGGACAAAACAATAATGACCTACACTGGTTCTATGCAAAAATTAGGTAATGTTCTCCACCTATCCAGCAGAAACAGAGCAGGCTCTCCATCTAACTATCCATGAAGTTGAGATTGTATTTGTTGTAGTAGTTGGTAGCGCAGCAATTAGTATAACGCCACAGCAGCCAGAATGTACCTGCAGCACCATTTTAGGTGGAACAGGAAAATTCCAACAAGAAGCTGGAGAACGTCCTTATCAGGAAATGCTTCAAGCATTTAAAGACTAATTAGGCTGTGTGTCTGTACTGAATAAACCTGAGAGCAGGAGCTTGTAGGGCTTTCAAAAGTGAACCATGAACAGAAGGGAACATTTTGTGGAGAACAGGAAATCTGTTTCTTTTTCTTTCTTCTTTTTAAGTGCCCTCATTCTGCAAATGGAAATTCACCGAAATACCACACACTGGCAAAGCATGACGTTTGGGTGGTTTTAAGGAGGCTCAATTTTATGTGCAGTAGAATTAGCTTACAGGTAGCAATATTTATATATCGACTCTTAAAGGACCTTGTTATTCTGAAGGTCCATTGATATAGAGACATACATACTGCTTATAAGTAATGATGTGTATAAATTATAATACAAATTTGAGATCTGTAATGTTTTATTTTGTCAGCTCATTCTGATGCATGAAGCACATTCCAAAAAAGCTGGAACGGGGTAAATTAGAAACAGAAACGTGAAATGTTAAAAACGATTCTTATACAACATGTGATGCAGGGACAGGCCATGGCTCACCACTTTCTCCAAAATACATCAAACTCCAACATTTAAAAACGATGTTCCTCAACAAGTGACTGCAAGTTTTGGCTTTTCACCCTCCACACTGCATTAATATCAAGCAAAGATCCAGGAAATATGGAGAAATTCCTCTCTGTAAAGAAAAAGGCTGAAAACTCAAAAATACATGACTTTGATCTTTGACCTCTGTGGTGGCATTGCATTAAAAACTAGCATGCTTCTATAATAGATGAGCAATGCTTTAAATACACACCATCGATAAACCCAGTCTGCATTCAGCTGCATTCACAGACACAAGCTAAAAACATAAGATGCACAGCGGAAATCATATTTTCTTAAACATTTTCTTTGTCTTGTTTCTTGCAGTCTGCTTATCTATTCATGACCTATTTGTATAAATTGCATGAAAACAAACACACACATGCACATATACCCCTGTGATTTCAGAGAGAGTGAATTCTTCATTGTGACAGGTTGGGGAGTAGGTGTGTAGGAGGGTGGGATGGTCAATAGGAAAATAATCGCCGTTCCCTCATGGATTGTGTGTTACGGAACTGAGTAACATACTCAGATTTCAGCGTCTTATCCATAATTACCCTTGGGGTTGATGGTGTGTGTGTCTACATGTCTGTGAATGGCTCCGCATGTGTATATGTGTGTGTGTGTGTGTCATTGAGGGTTGGTAGCGTGCGTAAGGGGATTTAGACTAATTGAAATGGCTCCAAAACCAAGGCCTGAGACAGTCCCATTGGAACTTATGCAGTCATTAGAGGTGTTTGTGTGTGTGCATGTGCGTGTGTGTGTTTGTGTGTGTGCATGTATTTGTGTGTAACAACTCTTTATGCACTTAAATTTACCCAGGCCCTGTATTTATGCACACTCTTGTAGTGCACTCTGTAATTCAAAATCTGATTTTTTTGGCGTAGACACATACAAGAAATTTTGGTCTCCTTACTAGACGTGAAATGCTTTGATAACTGCCCACTCACATAAAACACATTGGTGCTGTGCAGAGAAAAACAAGTATTTCCAAAATGGCAACTGTTCAGGTGAGCTCAAAATACAAATTTAATTTGAAAGTCAGTGGAACCAAATGTTTTTCCAAACAATTTTGGGCCTGTTGGTCCATTTATCATTATGTTCTTGCACGATGTAAACACGCTGTTTTGTGTTCAAATAATGCAAAAAGTAAAAACAGTCAAAAATTGAGTGTTTTTCTTTGGAGAAAGATGATACAAAATAGATAAATAGTAACAGTGTAAGATAGTAAGATAAAGTAACAGTGAAGGACAAACACAATACCTCATGTGCATAAACATTAAGCCATGTGCAATATGTGCAAGAGCAGCAACTGTACATTATGTACATGGCAAGGAATGTGAATAGTAAAACAGAGGTGCAAACAGCATATGCAGTAGAATGATACAGCTTAGTGTAAGTGTACATATATGAAAGTACAATATGTTGAGGTAGCCAGGTGTACAGTAAGTATGTGGTTGTATCAATGCTCAATGTTCAGGAAAACAGTTAAAACAGCTTACAGTCTAGATGTATAGTATATCAATTAAAATACACACCTCAGATGTTCACGTATGGAGATCTAATTAAAGTGTAAATAGACCTGTGGGCTAGCAGAGCCCAGTTCTGGTAGGTGCTGTTGGTGTGACCAGTTTGACGACTAATGGGGAAAAACTGGTTCTGAAACCTGGTGGTTCCGGTACCTCTTTCCGGAAGGCAGAGGTTGGGAAAAGGGATGACTGGGTTGTGTGGGGGTTAGAGGATATGTTGACAGCTTTCTTTAGATATCTCCTGTTGCATATGTCCCGTGTGTGTGGGAGGACAGCTGCGGAGCAGCGTTTACCACCATCTGTAGGGCCTTACTTTTGCCAGCAGTGGTGCTGCCTTACCAGATATTGATGCAGCTTGTCAGAATGCTTTCCACAGTGGACCTATAGAAACTGCAGAGGAGATCCATATATAGAAAGATATCAAATGTAAAATCTAAGATAATAGCAAAATGTTAATAACATAAGATAAAATCGTAAGATAGTAAGGATGTAATGTAAGTACAATATACACAGGAATTACCTGTAACCCTGTACAAATAGCACCTAGAAGGACTCAATCAATAAGAATGAAACTTGGTGGATAGGTTAGGACATTGGGAGTCCTGTAAAGTTTCAAGCTCATCTGCGCATGTGACGTAGGCAAAGACGGGCCTTATCATAGTTACTCAAAAGTCACAATTGTGGACATTCAGGAGCCGTGATGCTGACCCCAACAGAGAGAACACTTTATTGTTAGGGCAGCTGGACTCCTTCACAATCTTCCTGGCCTCTACTCTTTCTACTATAGATCCTCTCCTGCTTTGTGCTGCACGCCACAATCAGCTCCTTTGTCTTGCAGACATTCAGGACCCACCACAAAAGTGTCATCAACAGACTTGGCAATGGTTGGAAGTGGCCACTCAAATGTTTAAACCAATGTTGTGTTGACCCGATGTGTGATGGCATCATCTGTGGAGGTTCTGGCAGTAGAGCAGTGAAGAGATGATGAAGTCTCTGACCACCTTTTAAAAAGCATGTCATCACAGCTGATTGTAGAGAGCCTGGGCGATAGCCATTGAGGCAAGCTGGCTGGGGAACGATGACAGATTGTTAACAAGCATATTGGAACAATGCCCAGCATTAGGGAGAGGTTGATAATACTTCTTCTTTACACTTGTATTATGTACAATGTACAGGAAATGTACATATACGTTACAGACAATACACAACATACACAGACTATAAAAGGACGTTTTCAAAACTACACACATGCAGATTACATATGTACAAGCAATACACATCATAGGGCAAACAACAGCAGTGTATAACACATGGTGTACAGTGGCTAGAATAGGTGTAATAAGTTTCAGGGAAAAACAGCAGTACCTATAGCCTAGTAGACGGTATTACTCAGCGATGTATGAGGGTAATAAGTAACTCCTCCTGTGTCTTGTTGTCTTAGTACATCGTATTCTCTAGGAGCGGTTAAAGGGGAGGAGTTAGAAAAGGTTTCAGGGTGCAAGGAATCTAATGATCTTTCTTGTTCATATACTAGTTCGGGAAAAGTCCTGTAGGCTGGCCAAGCAGCACCAATGTTTGTATTCACCTGTCTTTTTAACTGTTCACAGTCTGTTCCTATCCTGTTTTGTGGCTACTCTGAGACCGTGATTGACGTGCACAGGACAGATTCATAGACACTATAGAACTGGCTCAACTGCGCCTGGGCCAGACCCAGCTTTATCATTTGACATGGAAAGTATATCCTCTGCTCTGCCATTTTGGAGATGGAGTTAATGTGGGGCTCCCACCTCATATTTCTAGGAGATAGCTCATAGATGGTTTTTACATTTAACACAAGTCTGTAGAAGATTGATCGGGGCAGCAGTGCAGTGCTGAGGAGTGTTTCCTAAAATGTACTCTCATCGCCCAGTCTGGTGGAGCATCTAGACATAATGAAACAAAGATAAAATTAATGTTCAAAAGATTGTAGCACAATCATTTGTTGTCCTTCACGGGAACCTCTGTTAATGATTAAAACCACAGCTCTGGATGGATCCCATCAGAATAAAGGGTAAATGGACAGGGGCCTGTGCTCAAATGCTAAAGGAATGTATGTAGGAACTTATTTTTAAATATGCTGTAATATAAACGATTGAAAATTACACATTGGTATCAGAATGATAGATTGAACATAAAAATATATGTATCATTACGAATGAGCCATTCTCATTGGCAGCCATACCTACCCAGCCTACACATGAAGGTGGTATTCACATTTACATTTACACTGCATGTAGCAAATGCTCTTAACCACAGCGACTTACAAGCATGCGTAGTGTTCTATCAGAGAATGTTTACAAGCTAGTACAAGAAGGTTAGTAGCTAAAACTTGCCTTAAGCTCAGAGCCGGAAGAAGAGCCAAAGCTAATACCTAGAATAAAGAATACAGAGATATAAACAGCAGAAGTGCACTCTATAGCAATCCCAAGCCATCACTCATACCTAGAGAGAAGAAACGTTAAGATAAACATAAAAAGCATGTCCGTATGTATTATTAGTAGTTTCTGTCTTTCAGTTAACCTGAAACCAGTTTATCTTATACAACCAACTTTCTCACCCTAGACTGCCTTGCTGTGCTTAAAACCTCCTGGTGGTAAACTTGCATGCATCATGTTAGTTTTGTTTTTGTCCTCGTTTTCTGTTTTATGCTTCTGACATATGCTACATCCTGGACAGTTGTTGACTTTTCTTGGTTTCAGTTGGGCAGGCTAGTTTTGCTAAGCTCACTACTTATATATTTCTTGTTTCTCTTTCAATGAATGAAATATAATGGTGCACATATAAAACGATCTATTATTCCCTTAACTTCACTATTTGAGGAATCCGCAACCTTAAATATGTAATCAACTTCGATTAGAATCTCTTACAACAAGCATCCGGATGGCTCATGTCATAAGTCAGCTCTTGTCAAATAACTTTTTTATGCCAGCAATGTAATCAATTGCTAGTAAGTGTATTTACCTAACAGATGGCTATTGTACATCATTCCTCTCTTCGTTTCTAAAAGATTATGAGAGGACATGGCATAAAACATTTACTTCTCATTGATTTGATGTGTATGAAAATGATTACTCTGAAACGATGTCCTGTAATTTTATATTCAGTCTGAATAAAGAGGGTCATGTTTAATAATACAGTTGTCTGTTTGATGAGACGGCATGTTTTGAAATGCGCCTTTGATAGCTATATCAATATCTCATCACTTTTTTATATGCTTGACAAACCAATGTCTCTGTCCAACAGAAGCCCATTCTAAAAACATCATAACAGTTCAGTCTAATATTAATGAGAAGGTGGCATCTCATGCTGTAGTTTAAAAATCGCTTGGAATACATGCATTATTATATTAAAATATATTAATATATACTAAAGATATATTTCTCTTTCACCTATTTAACAGATAACTAATCAAAGAGTTTTGCCAGTCACAACAGTAAAGGAGCAATATGTACGATTTTGAGACAGCTCTTAGCAACTGAAGGGGGCATTTATTGGAGCTAGTGCTGGGGTATAAGTTTGACAGACTATGTCATCTTACATAAGGCACTTTTAAGCCAGTAATATGGTAGGTCATTTGTTAATTTTTATTTAATGTGTACAGTGTCTGTGCAGCATTGGATAAACACTCCATAAAATCTAAAAAAAAAATTCAGATTTCTTAAACGAAATCTCCGCCTTTAACACTGGCAATACACATGCCCTAAACCCCCATCTCCATACAGTACTGGATAAATAAGAGCAAGCTTTCACATTTTTACAATCACAATGGTAACAGTGTGTAGATACTTTTCATTAATTTGCTCTTCTCCTCTTCTTATATGTGACTTTTGGAATATGATTGACTGATACAGGTTGTATAACAGAACTAAGAGTTAGTCTTGATGCGGCATGCATACAGTCAGGGTAGAGTGCAAAGGTAACACAAACTGTCACTTTAAAATAATGTTAGACATAAAGTTATAAATGGTAATAATTGGTTAGAAATAGTAGTTTTAATTACAAATGTAATTACAAATTTAGTAATATCCTGCATTTGTTAAGAGATGGGTTCTTTAATTGCTTACAACCCCCACTGATTTTACAGCATTTAGCCTACACCAGTTTAGCCATTTGCTTCTACCTAGTAGTGTAGTAGTGTGAGTGTAGTAAGTGTTTCAAATGTTTTATTTTATTTTTAAATGTAATTCAGTATTAATTCAGTTGCTGGAAACAATTTCTTTTTTGTTTTTATATATTTACTCTCAGCTACACATCATATCAGACTCATAACAGTGTCTTTTCACAGTTTAAGGAAGGACAGAAACACCTGTGGATGGTTTTAAATCTGAAGCAAAACTGGAGCTTGATTTTCTCTTCTCTATTAAAGATGAAAACATAAGCTCTGATTATCTGATGGTGACAGCTATGATACACTGGATGAGATCATTTCATAATATTTTTCTGAACATCTCCTTAGCACTATGCAATGGAATATATTATATCTTACATATATGTCCCCAGAAAAACTTGTGCTGAATGGCGATATATAACTAAGTAAATGAGGAGTGCTTTCTGACTTCTGTGTTCCATACCTTGTCCAATAACCCTTGACCCTCAATACCTCTGAATGTGAATCAGCACAGTCAAAAAGACTTGTATTGCTTAATTCTCTCTCTCTCTCTCTCTCTCTCTCTCTCTCTCTCTCTCTCTCTCTCTCTCTCTCTCTCTCTCTCTCTGTCATTCTCTCTCTCTCTCTCTCTCTCTCTCTGTCTTTCTCTCTCTCTCTCTCTCTCTCTCTCTCTCTCTCTCTCTCTCTCTCTCTCTCTCTCTCTCTCTCTCTCTCTCTCTCTCCCTCTCTCTGTCTCTCTCTCTCTCTGTCTCTCTCTCTCTCTCTTTCCCCCTCTGTGTGTGTATGTGTGGGGTTGTGCGTTGGGGTGTGTAAACGGGTGTCAGGGTGGTTGATTGGGGATTAGAATGGAGGTTTATTCACTGCGGGGAGAGTGATGCGCTGATTAGCGTGCTAGCCGCAGTGCCAGTCGTGCGCTGCTGAATTAGCAGCATGTTTGAATGAGATAAAAGGGTCAGGCTTACCCCCACTGCTCTGCCTGCACATAATCCACTACAGCTGTGAAATGAACAGGCCTCCGCTGGCCAGCCGGGCCTCAACCTGCTTCACACACACACACACACACACACACACTCGCACACGCACACACACACACACACACACACACACTGACAGATGTCTAGTCTAAACCAGTCACCAGACACTCCACAATAGTCATATATAAAGTATAAGTTAAACTCCCTCTCTCTGTTTTATACCTCTTTCTATATACTCTATATATATTATGGTAATCATATATAATAATCTTTAATTATCTTTCTGTGTTTATCTTTCTATCTCTCCGTATCTCCCTTTCTCTCTAAAAATAGAAAGGCAGACAGAGAGAGATACTCCCTGACTTTCTCTGTATATTTATCCCATCCCTTTTTTATTCTTCTACCTGTTTTCTTTTTTTTGTCTTAGACCTTTCTCTGTTTCTATCTCCCTCTCCCTCTTTCAATCTGTCTCCCATATTCTGTCTCTTTCTCCCTCTTTCTCTCTTTCAGTCTGGCTTCCTTATTTGGTTCTGTATCGTTCTCAGGTCTTCTTTACTGGCTAGTGTAACAGGGTTTACTGATGTGTAAGGTGTGGATTGTGTACTTTGTAATATTAATGGGGATGCCCAGTTAGATTGTTTATTTATTATTATTATTAGTAGTAATAGTAGTAGTATTAATATGCACAGATTGTTTTTTTTATTTTTTATCTCTGTTTAGCATAGTGTGTGGATATTAGGTTAACATTGTATGTTACAGGAGGGCGGGTAAGTCCTGTTGTCTTGTGACAATGCTGGCTAAATAAAGATGTGTTAAATGTGTTACAGTTACAGTCACTGTCTGTCTCTGTCTGACTCTCTCACATATGCACATACACCCTCAGTGGGTGTGTGCAGTGTGTAAGGTCACCTGGCTGGTCAGCTGCTATTTCCCTGCAGAGCTCTGATGTAAGACACCTGCAATCACTGGTTTCTTGGTCAGCACCCCTGCACTCCCCTTCTTTCAAGGCGAAAGTCCCTAACAGTGCCAGAGATAGCTGAAGGGAAATTCCCCACTCTCCCATCAGTCAACACAGAGACATTTTATTTCCTGTGGCTGTTCAGCTAATCAACACAAGGAAATACAAAGCAATGGTGAAATCGTTAAATTAACACCCTGGCAAGCCAAAAATCTGATCCAACAGGGATGCGGGACACAAACAGGCAGCCCCAAACAAGACATGTAGAATATGATTTGATTTTATACTCATTACTGCACTGCACTGTCTTCAGCATCACCCACACTGTTTTAATGTCCATACTTGTCTTTAATCAAACCACATGGCACTGCTCCTGTCACGCATTCATTACTTTTCCATATTTAGATACATTATTGTTTGCCATCTTTATTTCGCTGACTCTGCATTAAGCAAATGAACTGAGATATACGGCAAACGTTATTGGCCGAGATGGCCAATTCTTGCCTGAAACCATTAACAAAATGGCCCTCTTGCTTTGTATAATGGTGCTTTGCTTTGTCATAAGGGAGATTTAATTTTCCACAGTTTAAACATTATTTTCCTGGCTACAAGCAGTTGAAGCAATTAAAGGAAAGCACACTAATAGACTTCTATCATCTCGGAAGTGACTTAGGTTTCATCCTATATAACTGCCATTTTATGATAATGCTAACGTCGATCTCGAAGTGGAGAAATGTCACTCTCAGACCGGACACAAAATATGATCTAATTAACTGCAAAACAAAATGCTGTTAGCCATAATGGGAATCACATAATTTATAAGTTTGTAGATGTTTGTATAGTCAGTGTATGTTCACCATGTCACAGCATGAATCATGATACAATTATTAAAACAGTAATTAATATATAAATATGGATTAATGCAGATAAAGTGAAGGCACAACATTCCCATGCACAGAATTAATCTAATTCTGTCTTTGTGCCCCCCTGTCACTTGCTCCGAATGTGTCAGTCTACCTTCTCCTCTGCTCCGGCTCTTCATTCGATCTTCTCGTTATCCAGCTAGACAGAGGAATAAGCAGTTTTCCCTTTGATTCGGTTAGGGAGCATCTGCTAATATCATATTGATGATAATTTTCCTGTAATGCACCATTTGCACTAATTGTGATGCAGAGAGTGAGTAATGCTATCTGACGGCCCCTCGGCTCCCTCACCGCTCCTCAACACTTAATTTCCTGATTGTCCCAGAGAGAGAGACGTGACAAGCTGGCCATAAACAACCCTCAGTCTTCCCATACAGTCCCTCGTCCCGACAGGACGGACATACACAAAAACACAGGTCAGTTTTCATACAAAGTCAGGACTTGGGGTCATACATTTTTATTATATATTGTCATGATCTAAAGAAAGTATCTTCAAATTATTAACTTTACAGCAGAGATGAAAAACATGTTCATTATTATTATTATTATTATCATTATTATTATTATATAATTGTTACACAATGTAAAGGACAAATTATGCAGAAAACCCAATAAGTAAAGATTTTTGGACAGTGATGACATACAAGATCCCACATGTAACAATAGTATGCCCCATTTCTATTAGATACTAGGTATTATGTACTGTGTGTATGTACCAATATGCAATACTAATATAACATGTTTTTAATGTGTTTTGGTTTGCTCTTTTGATTTTTTAAAAATATTATGTATCTTTTTTCAGCTTTTGATGTACATTAAAATGTCACTGTTTAAGTACCTCTAAGTAAACATATATAGAGAGGTTTTAAACAGAACATGGGATTTCACATATGGCTATAATATACACTTATAATCACTGAAACACATAGTTGCACCCAGAAGGAATCATCTCACAAGAATGAAACTGGGTGGGTAGGTTTGCCATCATGAGCTTTCCATTCAGACTTGTGCTGTTGTGTTGGGAGCAACCTGTTCAAGGGAAGTATGCCTCAGAAAAGAGTTCAAAAGCAGTTCAAGCAGTTGAAAGAGTTTGAGAGGGGTCTCGTCGCAGGGCTCTGGGAAGCAGGATGGTCTTATAGACGTATTGCGTACCATATCAGTCATGGATATTACCATAGTACACTGTTGACAGCAGCTGATATAATAAGCCAAGCACCAGTGACACGTAAGATCTGGGGGTCCGTGGTCAGCGCAAAGATGAACACTTTGTTGTCATGCGCATACAGATCTGGCTTTTATAAAGAATTCATTCCATTTTCACTCATCATCACTCAAAATCACTCTGCTTCATTTAATTACAGTTATGTGATTAGAATACACATTTGATATTCTTTATCATTTTTTTGAATCTCCATCTTGTTTCAAAGCCTCCTTTCACAACACATTGATACTCTCTTAATTCTGGTTATAATTCTGTCGCTTGCCAGGCTGAAGTTGTAAATAAGAATATGTTCTTTCACTCGACCTCCACCGCTACTGCAGAATCAGCAGGAACTGAGTGAAAATATTCAAGCTACATGGGATGGGTTATCACAGGACACCATTAGGAACCTCTACAACTCCATGCCGAGACAACTGGTTGGTTGCGTTACCAAACATGGCAGCCCAATGCCATACTGAGAGACACCACATCTGTATGTGTAGCTTAATAAACATTCTAAATCAGTCTAAATGTTTCATCATGTATTGTTCCTGGTAACTTTTATCTTCCTTCTGATTGGCATTGCAGTCTAACACTTTCTTCTGGGAGCAAATATTTTTTTTCTTATGATAAGAGTAATATGTTATATATGCATTATTTTTATCTGTATATAATAATAAGAACCATGTCCCCAGTAACCATGAAGAAATAGATATTTTTTGCTCAGAATTTTCACTGAACTGACAATTTTCTTTTTACTGATCTCTCTTGCCTATGCTATCAGGACTCTTTAGGCCTATGTGGCCTAAATAATCTTAGAGAGAGAGAGAGAGAGAGAGAGGTGGGGGTGTTTACAGTGGGTCAGTCCCAGGGGGGTAGAGTTAGACCCCTACTGTCAGTGTTCAGGGTGTGAAATCAATCTCTACCCCCTCTCCTCCCAGTGACCCCAGCACAGGGAGAAAATACCCCTTTACGCCATCGCCGGGGGCAGGTGGGCAATTATGGAAGTCATTCCATATGGAATATTGTCTCTTCACTCATATTTTTCTTTAGTCATGGAGGCAGCTTTGGCCTAGTCAAGCCTGGAAATAGACCTCTAAAGAAATCGGCTTCAATACAGCTGACAGAAATGCTATTAATTCAGTGAGAATTGCATATTTAGTATAATACAATAAGGGGACATGCACAATGTGGCAAACATGTATGTGGACCCTTAAATTAGTGCTATTAGTTCTACTTAGTGCAAGGCATGTGATCGCCATAGACACAGGAGAATAAGTCAGTGACTTTTAACATAGAGCTGTCATTGGATGGCACCTTTACAACATGTCAGTCCATTAAATTCTGCCCTATTAGAGTTCCCACAAACTGAGTGATGTCATTGTGGAGGTAATAGGCGCAACCACAGCTTAGCCTTGAAGAGGTTGGCGACACAAGTTCATGGAACAGGATCAATGACTGGTGAAGCCTGTAGCCTATAAACACTGCCTGCCATCGACTGCAACCACGACTACACAGTTCTGAGCTGCCTCTGAAAGCAATGTCAGCAGAGGAACTTTTTGTCAGAAGCTTCATAGTTTGGGTAACCATGGCTGAAAAGCAATCCACAAACCTAAGATCACCATGTACAGTGGCATGATGTAAAGCCACTGGATTTTCATGCATTCTCTGAAATTATGAATGCTGTAAATCTGTGTTAGGCAGATGCTAGGAGAACATGGTCTGCTCATATCCATAATATTAAAACTAAAGTTTGGTGGATGAGAGATAATGTCTGGGACTGTTTACAGAGGGTTGGGTTACACCCCTTAGTTCCAGTGAAGAGATTTCTTGTTGCAACAGCACACAGCATGTTTCCAACAGTGTGGTAACAGTTTGCAGAACGGCTTTCCTGTTTCATGTTTGTCCCCATGCACAAAGCATGATCTACAAGCAATAGCCTGATGGGTTTGGTATTGAAGAGCTTGACTAGCCTGCTCAGAGCCCTGATCGTATCCCCATCAAACACCTTTAGGATCAATCTCTACAAATTAGGAAGCCATCTTGGATCAGGTTCCAATGTATACATTTCTAGGCATTTGGTTAGACGGCTCTTTATCCTTCTCTAACCACACTGACAACATACAATCAAAGATTTGAGGCCAGAATTGGCTTTTTCAGTACACTGGTTAACATCCATTTATAGGAGTCTTCTAGGACAGACGTCGCACTACTTATAAACCTTACTACAACTAGTTTTTACCAAGCACAACACCAAATATTCCCCTCAAATTAAATAAAAAAAAATGTATGGCCTCTTCATTTTAGTCTTTATTACATATAACTGGAACACACTGAAAAGACGTATTAAGACTGGGTTTGCATATCCCATATATTTATTATATTTATATATTTTTATATATTTCGTTATTTTAGGCCCATCATGTGTCTTGCTTACTCTTTTATCTCTTTTATCTCACTTTAGTACACCTGCTCTTCTGTTGCTCTACTGTAAATAAGAATATGTTTTTTAACGAAAAATAAATTAAAATACTGATTGCAAGACAGGCCTCCTCACCCAACATCAATGCCCAAGTGCTCCTGTGCTCTAGTGGCAGAATGGAAATGAACCTCTTCAGACATGTTCCAGAACATAGCAGAAAGTGCCTTCTCATTGCCTATGGCTTTTCAATGGAATATTCAACAATGACATACAGATGCGAAGGCCTGGTGTGTGCATACGTTTGGTCGTGTTGGGTTTTTGTGCATGCGACTGTTTCTGTATTTATGCATATTTCTTTGGTTTCGTTGGGCTCATGTGTGGGAGGATTTCTTGTGCTGAGAAAGCATGAAGATCAAGAAGTTGCTCCAGAGGGCTGAGCTGTGTTCATGGGGAAAATAACAGGACTATTGTCACACTACGTGGAGGTCAGTGTTAAACAAGCCGAGGCAAGCTCGCTATGGCCCCTCTCTTCTACTATCGCTGCAGATTAAAAGGACAAACAATAAATCACACCATCCAGGCCTCTTCATAGAAGAAGAGAGGTAAAGAGAGAAGTGGAAGAGAGAGAGAGTTTTGTTCTTCTTTCCTTATTTATCGGCCCTTCTGCTTCTTTCTTTGGAATTCTATTTTCTGAGAACTGCTGTTTTTAACTAAAGGGTCAATAAATTTGCAGGTTCAGCTGAACTATCAGTGCTCCGCCCACAAATATGTTCTTTATGTAGTAACTGTTGTGAGGCAAAACTAGGCTAATTATGAGAAACTGTAGACTTCTCAGGTTTAGAGGAGACTACTGGATTTACTATTACTCCATATTATATATTTTTGTCTTATTATAAGCTATAATATATTCGCTACAACATAATCCAGCTCAGCAGCTTTGCATTTCAAACTGGAAAGTTATATAGCAACTCTAGACAACTCTAGTTAGCCTCCCCACCACCACGGACATCTACACCTCCAGATGCAGGAAGAAGGCCACCTGCATCATGAAGGACCCCACTCACCCAGCACATTCAGTTTTGTCCCGCTCCCCTCAGGCAGGAGGCTGCGGAGCATTAAGTGTAAAAAGAACAGACTGAGGAACAGCTTCATTCCAGAAGCTGTAAGACTTCTAAACGCCATTTAATCTAAACCACTGCACCGATACTTGAGGACACTAGTCACTTTAAATACACTTTGCTGCTACCTTTTCAATTTCCTGTTGCTCTTCCTTTCTATATATACATTTTTTTTATATATATTTTTTATATATTTATGTATATTTTATTTATTTAAGTACTGCTGTCTGGGTGTAACTGAGTCCTTGAGTACTACAATTTCATTCCACCCCATGTACCACGTGATGCGAATGACAATAAAGTCTCCTTATTGTTACAATTTCATTACACTGAGTGAGTTCTATCTTAAAGCTTGCTCAACCTTTAGATTTCTGAGTCTTGTAAACTTGTAATTTGGCCTGTATTTAAAGTGCCATAGCCATGGCCTGCCGAAAACCACATCCTTTCATTGCAAATAACGTGCAATTGAACAAGGAAAAAGCTCCAATAAAATTGAAATTGTAACCACAGCTAACAGTGAGCTTCAAATGCCAAGTTACTGAGCTGGACTTGTGGCTAATCTGGACTGGGCTAGCTGGAAACAACAAGGACAAATTTGCCACCATGCTGTTTTGCTCATTTAAGATCAATTATGTAAGTTTACTTGATAGGCCCCATCAACGTGACCTTCCACATTTTCCAAGCAAAACAGAAATAATTTGAAATCAATAACATTTTAAATCTAGGCATCCTGATAAATAATTGAATAATTGTAGACTCAAATTCTCCTCTAATTCTCTGTAGGGCTTATGGGATTTAGGGAATGGAACTTTTGCCAGTACTCCATTAAGCTTGCTCACCTTGAAAACAGTTGCTTCAAAAGAGAACATTTGTGTGTGGAGTGTTCTCACACTTAAAAGAAGAACAAATCAGTTTGTTTAAACTAAAATCTCAAATGTTATTTAATCTGCTATTTAAAACAATCTTGGTTTGTTCAACTGCACGCACACACTTGTACACATGCACACACAAACATGAGCAAACACGTGCCTACAAACAGACAACCCCTTGTTGATCAATACTGCTCATAGATTGTCAGTTGCAAGCGCACCAGGAGAATGAGGAGGATTTGCATATATATAGGAGCTGAGGGTACCCATGCGCTTTAAGGATGATCAGATATGCTAACATCAGCATTCTACACACCAATCGATGTATGTGTGTGTGTGTGTGCGTGTGTGTGTGTGTGTGCGTGTGTGTGTGTGTGTGTGTGTGTGTGTGTGTCCTTGTGTACAATGGAGTGTAAACTAAAACGATAAACATCTTGATCTCTCAAGGGACTTTGTCATGGTACTCTACATGTGCTCCAAAGTGTATGTGTTAAAAGACTAAAGGAAATGCGGGACAGAAGTATTCTTTATCCTTATGTCTTATTTTCACTACAGATATTTCTCTAAGTAACTTAATTCAGGACAAAAGACAAAAAAAGAAAGTGTGTGTGTGTGTGTGTATAAAAGAGAGAGAGAGAGAGAGAGAGAGAGAGAGAGAGAGAGAATAGAGAGAGAAGAGAGAGAGAGAGAGAGAGAGAGAGAGAAAAGAGAGAGAGAAGAGAGAGAGAGAGAGAGAGAGAGAGAGAGAGAGAGAGAATAGAGAGAGAAGAGAGAGCGACCTCCCCACCTGTGTAATGATGTACCTGTTTCACTGTTTAATACCAGAGGGCCCAATTAATACTGCTCTAGCAGAACATGTCCTTAAGAAGAACAACTGCACCCAAGGGGGAGAGGAGGAGCGACTTAGGATGAGAGAGCCTCCTTAGTACAGCAGCAGTATTATAGGCAGGACGTTTCTGAACATTTTGGGGGCAGAAGAGACATCCTACTTGAAGACCCCTCCCCTACCAAGGAGTACATTTTTTAATTCTGAGCCCCCCCAGAGACTTAGGGGGCCATAAGAGACTATTTGTACCACCTACTGTAAAATAACCCTGTTTTTTTAAATGTATTGGGGTAAAAGGACTATGCAAATGTCTAATGAGGAGACTAGTGATATAGAATGTAAAACTTAGGCTACCTGTGATTTACCGTGGCTACTTCTGCGCTCTCGTTCTGCTTATAAGAAAATGAGCAGAGAAAATGAGCAGTGTCTGGTGTGACTGAGAGCTGCCACAAGTCATCACTTGTATGTGTACCTTCCTTAGAAACAATCAATTTATTGTCATATTTTTATATATTTTATATTTACAGGAGCACCTCATTCTCTCCGGGTACCTCACCTTCCCTCCCCCCTTAAGAGAGATAAATGAATGGGAAATTCAGTAAGGGAAATATGGTACCAATACAAAATATAAAAATGAGTGTATTAATATCAGGTTGATCTTGATATTATGTGAAACTCAAACCTAATACAATCTGAAAAACTGCTGGTGAAGCCGTGCTATGGCGAAATCAGTGTGGTGTGTTGTGTATGTGTGTAAATGTGTGTGTTGGGGGAGGGGAGTTTTACATTTGCTGAATCATCACATTTCCTTTTTGCGTTGATGTTTCTTCTTTTGTTTTTCTTCTGAATCCAAATCAAGATGGACAGCAATATTCATTTAGAGGAAGAGGAAAAAAAGAAAAGGGAAGTAAACAAATGCACACTTAATTACGGAAGTAAATAAGAGGCTATGAGAATCTGAATTATTAATAGATGGTCAGACTAATTGACTGAATTTTAAATTTATGGGAAGTGAATTTCACATTTCTGCATATTTCTGCACACATCTAGGGAAGACCCATCAGACCATATCAGAAAATCTAATAAATAACTTTAGCAATGAAAAAATCTAAATACACATTTAGTTCTTTCAGTTATTATCCATTTAAATTCTCCTTTTTTACTTCTGTTATTCTCTGGTTTTGTTGATCGTTCCAGCAGTTAAGCAAACATAAAATCCTTTAAGCACATGAACAACCAGTAAAGCTCTGTAGGCATGTAGCTGTTTGATGGTAGGGGCAGCAGAGGGCATGGCTCTGTTAGCAGGGTCAATGGGGAGATACAGGGTTTGAGCTGCTGTTTCGTCTGACAACCCACTTAATGTCTCTGTTCCACTGTTCCCCTCTCATTTGATAACACTTAACACACTCCAGTTGTTTCAGTACTGCTTTAATTAAGCCAAACCAGAGCTCTCTCTATTCTGTAGAACCTCCCCCCTCACTCTCTCTCTCTCTCTACACTGCCTGTTCATCAGGGTCAATAGCTATTCTACTTTAAGGGACTTCACAGGTTTTACTGCTGGTTTATGTGAAGTTTTGTTTAGCATATACGAGGGACAAGCAGCAGACCAGAAAACTGCATATACAGGATTATAAGAAATGCCCAGCGGCAGCAGCAGTAATTTTGGGCCTCCTGAAAATGCACAGGGCTTTGGCCTCATTTGCTTTAGCAGACCTTAGCGCTACACATTAAAGGGGACCTATTATCCTTTTCTACCTTTTCTCCTCCCTTTAGTGTGTTATGGAGTTTTTTGTTTTTTGTGCATGTAAATGTTCTGCAAAGTCATAAAGGCCAAAGTACATGCCAGAGGGACCAAAACTCTCGCCACAAAACCTCTTTCCTCAGCTGCCTGACACACCTTTGGAATTCCAGCCCTGTCTGTTACACGGTGATGTCCTCTTGTAAAGCAATGCTTATAGCTGGCTTACCGGTAAGCCTGGCATGTCAATGCACAACACACAAGGAGCTAAAACAGTAAAAACATATTCAAAGCAGTTTTGTTTATCCAGTTTATACCATGACATTCTGTGTTGTAACTAACGTTCATAGTGGACACTCAGTCTTTACATTTCAGTGGCTGAGAGAAGATGACATCACAAGGAGGACATTTCTGATTTATGAGATAGACATTTAAGAATGCTATAAATTTAATTGGCATGTTTAAATAATGTAAATTCAAAGCACCACTGTGTTAAGGTCAACATAGTTAGTTAGCAAATGGTCATTATGCAAATTATCCAGTTCATGATTTAGGTTATACCTATTGTTCAGTAACAATAATGAATTATAAGGTGACTACTATGAACCTAACATTCATGTTTTGATTCTAAGGATTGGAAGTATGGACCCTCAGACAGACCCTTGTAGTAAATTAACATTTTAAGGTTTAATGTTAAATGTTTAATGGTATAATAGCATACTAATTGGTTTTTAAAGGCAGTGCCTAGCCGAAGTTTGATGTATTTCCACATGCCCTATCAAACCCAAGTCTCCCTCCACATATTTTACTTTAGTTTATATCCCCTTACAGATGCCACAAACAGACAAAAGTGATAGTCTCGGCTAACAGCTCAACTCCGTATAACTCCCGGACAGGAAAATCATCCCCGTAACGTTCTTCCAATGCTACGGCTACATTATCGCACTCTGACAGCATCAGACTAAATATTGTCACAACGTTGTGGGTTCATCCAACACAAGCCAGTAAATCTGCACTGACTGAGCCTGAGGGATCAGAGTGGGAAAGCGAGAGTGAGCGAGTGAGAGAGAGAGAGAGCTCCAAAATGTCTGTTATACACTCACATGTACACTCCCAACAAGCGCCTCTGACCCACAGCCCTCAAGACATGCACGATGCCCAACCCCTCTTCCGCTCTCAAACAGACAGATAAAGTGGCATTGTATTGGGGCTTTTCTGTGCATTTATATTAAATAGTGTGTTTGTGGGCAGACTTGGAGAAGGATCTTTTACAGAAAGAAGAGTCAGTATTGTTCCACTCAGCATTGGTGGCTTCAAACAGCTGAAAACCTTTGCCAGGTTAATATGTCAAACAATGTCAGTGGCCCCCTCAAAGGACAGTGTGAAACTCAAAACAACTTAAAGATACAACTACAGTGGAACATAATAGAATTATGTTCCTTGACTAAAAGTAATAAAGACCCCAGCAGCAGTTTAGTACTGTTTTAATCATTTGGGATTAATTCATTTTAACTTGAAGGCAGGGTTATGTAATATACACAAATGGACAAAATTGTTGGTACCCCTCAGTTAATAAAAGAAAAACCCACAATTGTAACAGAAATAAATTAAATCTGACAAAAGTAATAATAAATAAAAATTCTATGAAAATGAACAAATGAAAGTCAGATATTGCTTTTCAACCATGCTTCAACAGAATTATTTTTAAAAAATGAACTCATGAACTCATGAATTTTTTTGTTGGTATCCGAGGGGTTACCGAGGGGTACCAACAATTTTGTCCACGTGTATACATAGTATATAGTAGTTGCACTATTTTAATGTACTTCCTAATAATTTCTTTCCTTATTTTATTTTCTGCATGTCCCTTTGTGCATGATGACAGTGCCAAACCATGACAATTAGACCTAGGCCTCCAGTCATTATGACATTGATCATTTTAGCTAGCACCCTAAAGGATTTCTATTAGTTTCTTTAAATGCTCTGGTAACACTCTTTAACAGACATAAACATATATTTAACAATTTATGTTGCAGTTTAATTGTGATTAATTGTAAAACCCTGTTTACTGACATATGTACAACTTCCAGAAGGCTTAGAGTGATGTTTTAATTAAGACATAATTGGCTGATTGCTTTGTCATTCCTACTAATGCTGGTAGATAATGGGAGCGCACAGTTGGCTACAGCTACCTAGACTGTCACATTTTTGTCTCAAATTCTCGACATATTCCATATTGTTGGCAGGTCAGGACTGCAGGCAGGCCAGTCCAGTATCCGCACCTACTTCTTCTGCAACCATGCTTTTGTAATGTGTGCAGCATGTGGTTTGCATTGTCTTGTTGAAAAAGCCTTGGACATCCCTGTAAAAGCATAAGATCTCAATGAACTTTCCTGCATAAATAAGTGTAAATTGCCTTTGCCTGGGGCACTGACACACTGACCCCATATATTTACAGACACAGGTATGTGGCCTTGTTGGACAGTCTATGTAAAGTCCTTTTCGTCTTTGGTCCAAAGCACTTGGCATCTGTTTCTTCCAAAAAATATTGGGAATACAAATCCACACAATACAAGTCTTCATTGAATTATGGTCCAAGCCAGATGTGTCTAAGTACTGTCTGCAATGTACAAGCTTGAATATATGTACTTCGTGTTTCATATCTGTAATTTAATTTAATCTCTTGACAATGAAAAAGTCTATTTATGTGATTAGAGTCAAAAAAGCTAATTACTGTGGTCCAGTGTTCTATTATAATAAGCAAGAGGAATTCAAAAGAGGGACTATTTGTTTAATATGCATTATTTTCTATAAGTAGGCAAAATAAAGTTACATCATACTGAAAAAAGTGTGCACCATTACTTATATACCTTTGCTGGTTTTGTTGTTGGTGTAGTTACTATTCCTTGCCTTCGTAGCGCAGAAAGGTGAATTCAGAGTTAATGATGCTACACATTACAATAATGATGTCAATGTTACAGGAATAGACAACAGAGGACAGTGATGACCCTGATGCGGGTACTGGTGACAGCTCTGACAATGGCACCTATAAAGGACTCAGGGCTAATGCTCTTGATGGAATTTCCTCTCAGTGCATCTAAATCCTGATACATCTCAATAGGTTTGCTTAGTATTGGCTCTTGTCAGAATGACCATTTCTTTCCAGCCATTTTACTGTAAGTGGGAATGAGCAAGGACAAAAGACATGGCACTATTCAGTGAATCCACACAGTGAGCCACATCCAATGAAGATAAAAACACTTTTGTTTCTTAGTACCATTTTTAGCTAAATTTCCAGCACATTAAAATGAGATACATATTACAATAGATACAACTTGTGTTAGGTGGCACCATCACTCGACCATATATGCAGATAATATAGGATGACGTGTTCAGGGTGACATGTTGTTTTAAAATCCTGACAACTTGCAAAATAGAGCAACATTTTCTAAACTTTTGTAAATAAATAAGGATTTCCTCAAATCTGACACGGTACATCCAACTACACAAGGCTTTTATTCTGACGTTTTTTTTTTTTTTTCAAAATAGTTGTCAGGTTATTACAGGCTATGGCATCTTAAAGAAGAACACAAGTAGACCTTGTGGTGCAATGCCAATGTCATTAACCCTTTCACAAATATGGATAAAAAAATGTAGGCGTACTTTGTTAAGCCCATATTGCTGTGTTCTTCAATGGTTAGGGAAATTGCAGGACCCCCACAGGGCAGGTATTACACTGGTATGAGTGGATCAGACACAGCAGGGCAGTGAATTATCCTGCTCTGTGGTGGTCCTATAGAAAAATATCAAATAAATTAAAAAGATGCAACAATGTTTTCAAATAATGTGTGGTTATATCAGGTGGTAACCTGAAAATCTCTGAGCTACAAATAAAATAAATTATTAATACATGCTGATCACAATGCTGATCACATTTTAAGAATTTGTATGTTTTTAAGAATTTCCAAAATTACAATTCTGAAGCTCATTTTTAAATTAGCAAATTCAAAATAAACGCAACATTTTTTTATTGTATGTTTAGTCACTTCTAAGGGAATCAACCTTCAGCTGGCCTCATTGTGTTCCCAATGTGTATTAGGATATGACTTGGGCATGCATCACATGGCAGTCGAATTGCCTTAATAAAAAGGCAGACCTAATCGGATCCTTCCCCCTGCTTCCATTTCTCCCCCCCACTCATATGCCCTATCATGCCCTGATTAATGTTAATTTCATCATGTGTCTTTTTCGGCTCAATAAACTCTCCTCCAGCTCTAAATCAAATTGTTACCGAACTAGACTGCCACTACATTACTCCTCTCCCTTTTCCCTTCACATATACACATACTTCTATAATGCAGTTTGTCATAATTAAGTGCAACAGCTAATTAATTAAGTGGCCAGGATAGTAATTAGTGAGCTTTTGATAGGAGCGGAGGGTTAAGGGGGTCTAGCTAGAGGGGTGTAGCAAGGATGAAGCATATTGCTATTGAAACATTGGCATTAACAAATTTGAAATGACAAATTGAGTTTTTTTTGTTGTTGTCATGGTTGTATGCTGAATGGTACCGGTTTTGGACACACCCACCCACTCTCTCTCATGCACACACACTCACATGCAGCAGCAGAGTGATGGGCTTGAGTATGCAGCATTTATTGACTGAACTACGGGCACTAATGGAAATGATGTAGAGAGGGAGAGACAGTTCATTAGAACAGAGGCTTGATTAAAGTATGTGTGAGTGTGTGTGTGTGTGTGTGTGTGTGTGTGTGTGTGTGTGTGTGTGTGGGTGTGTGTGTGTGTGTGTGTGGTTGCATGTAAAGGTGTTATATGGAATTTTAGGCAGTTTTCACTTGCATTAGAACATCAACTTTATTGTATTGGATATAATTAATTTCATTCAAGGCAGGCACTGTCATGTCCGTAGCCATACATCCTTCCACAAAATGTAAGGTATACAGGTTTCAATTTCTATGTTTAACAGTGATCAAGCAGCTAAGAAAATTTCATCAAACTTTATTAAAGGAGGAAAATACAGGCAAACTGCATCCTTCCTTACCCAAAAACTGGTTTCTATGAGTAAATAGTAGAGTAATAGGCAGTAATGTTCTATGGGGAGAGCAGCTGCTCCTTGCAACCCTTCTATGCACATCAGTGTTGTTTAGTGTTCTCCTAATAATGGACTCATGAACATTAAGATTAGCTACACAGATATGTTTTTAGTGAAGTGTATGTTGGGAGCAGCTTAGTGTGGCATACACAGACCCCTCATGCTTGATTATCATGTCCCCTCATGATTAGCAGAGGAAAACCCACAATCCGAAAGCCGCACTGAGGATCGGAGGAAATGGGGATTCTATTCACCCTGTCTGACTTGAAAAATTTTTTTCATCCCTCCATTTTCTTCCGTCTCTCCCAGTCTCTCTGCCTCTCATGGCTTTAAGGGCAGTGGAAAGTGCTTGACCACAAGGGCAAGTTGGCCGTCAGAATGGAAACTGCTTGGCACAGCAAGCCAGTGACTCAGAAAAGTTCGCTAAGTTTCTCTTCGTTTCCTTCCCTTCCTCCTCTCCCTCTCACCCTACCTCTCCATTCTCTCTCTCTCTCTCTCTCACACACACCCTGTCTCTCCCTCACTCTCTCTTTTCCTCTCCCTTGAAATTTCTTTGAGAAGATTATCCGCAGGTAAGCTTGTTACCGTGGTGATCCTGCGTCAGCAGCTCTTCCTTCCGCACTGACCACTGTGTGTGTGTGTGTATGAGGGGTGGTGAGCGCAGGTCAGTCAGGATTTGGGGGAGACTGTGGGTGTGTGAGTGTGGTAGGGGGGCAGCGAGCCACTCCACATTAACGCGGCGTGACGACATCATAAGACGGCGTAAATGACTGGGACGGACTGGAAGAGATGGTGGTTTGGGGGAGGAATGAAAAAATAGAGGGATAGGGGGATGGAGGATGAAGGGATTGACAAACAGAGAAATGTGTGGATGGACAGATGGATGAAAAGAGGAGTATGGGGAAGCCTTGGTATAGAAATACAGCCATGGAGGGATATGGAGATGGAGGGAAGAAAAAGGGGATGTTAGCTCACAGTTTTTTGGCTACTAATTACAGAACGTTAAGTTAGAAGTATAGTGTAGGGTCGTGCTCTATTAAGGCTGTATATGGGCCAAGCTGATTGAACACGCTCCCGCAGTAACTGAAGTGACAAAAAATCAACAAGGAAATTCCTGGAAAAACATGAACACTGTTCAGATCCTGAGTGGGACTCTGTTGCTTTCAGTAACGCTGCACTATGTGTGCATGTTTGGAGTTCCAACCCCATTTCTTAATTTTAACCCCTTGTTTTTGAGTGTCACTGTGGTGGAAATGTTCTCCAATAAAAATGAGACAGCCCTTCAAAAACCTGATACATCATCAGACGAATAAAAAAGAGCTCTGCTTCATTAGCTACCAAGCTGCTAGCGGCGCTCTACAGGCAACCCTGCTAATCTGCACTGATATCAGAGCAACAAGAAAGTTCAGCAATCAGATTTTCCTATTACACCTTAAACGGTGCAGCAGTTTCTGAGATGCCAGAATGTAACTGCTGCACTTAAGCTGAACCAGGAAAATTCCAACAAAAACCTGACAAATAAGAAGCCAGTTTTATCCTCATCTAAATTTAACTAGCTGAACTTTAGCCTCATTAAATTTAATGCATCAAATACCTTCAAAGACGGGGGAGGAGGATGTAAGATATAAATGTATAAAAATGCAGGACTGCCAAAACAAATTAGCATTAACAGTGCAACCTAGCATTAACAGTGCCGGTTTAGCTAGCTAGCTATCAAGACATCTGCACACAACTAGCAATTTTTATGCTTGCTATGGACAAAAAATGTCATTTTTCCATACTCCACTATTCCAGCAAGAAACAGGACATGCTGCTGTGAAGGCACAAAATGGAAGAGCAAGACTAAGTGGTAGGGACAAGAGGTGAAACGGGATTGAGCTTCAGATTTTTTATCATGGCAATTATTTATAAAGACATTTATAAGGCATTGTGTGGTATATATAAAACTTTATAACACCTGGCATAAGCTTGAACAATTGGTTGCATGTTGCCTTTTGCTGTGTGTGTGCACATGCGCGAGTGTGCATGTGTGTGTGTCTTTGGGATGCAGAGATTTATGGAAAGCTTCACTCTCCTGGTGCTCATGCCCAGCTTTGGGATTGAAGCAGCTCTGGGGAAAAGAAGAGAGAGATAAATAGAAAGAGACGGAGAGACGGGGGGATGAGAGGGATCTATTCCTCCTGCAACGGAGAGGAAATCTGCACAAATCTCCTCTTGTTAGAGGCAGAGGTAGAGAAAGAAAGAGAGGGATCAGAGCTCAACTCACTCAGAGTCTCTCAGAAGGACAAATGGGTTTCCTATCTAGAGCTTCGGTAGAGCTGGACTGTTCTCTCCCTCTCTCTCTCTCTCTCTCTCTCTCTCTCTCTCTCTCTCTCTATCTATCTATCTCCCCCTTTCTCATTTCTCTCTCTTTTTATCACTTTTTCTCTCTTACTGCTTTCTCTCTATCTTGCTTTTTTCTGTTGCTTGTTCTCCCTCCCTCTTTAAGTTTCTATTGCGCTCTCACTTCTCTCTCTTTGTGTTTTTCATTCTTTCTTTTTCTCTCTTTACCTCTTGTTCTCCTCGGTCCTGTCATGTCTTTGTCTTTACATGGACTCAAAGAAAGAAACAAAGAAAGCATTTCCTAATGAGATTTAAAAAAGAGCAAGTAAAACAGATGTAGAAGAACAAATTAAAAACAAGAAATAGAAATACTGAGTTGGAGTGAAAGACACAGCGGTAACAAAGCAATTAGCTCTCCCTGTAGTTCCCTGTCGTTAATGAAGAAAGCCACAGCTCTGCTCGAGCGGCAGGCCCAGGAGAGTGACTGAGACAGAGGTGAGAAAATAACAACGCTGGGCTTTACTCCTCACCGCACCGAGTACAACCGGGGGGCACACACACACCCACCTACATTTACACATGCACCCGCATGCGCATGTCCTGGGACACAGGGGGCTAGTGGACCACCGCGGGGGCAATAAACCTGCTATGAGGTGCTGACACCTTTTTTCTCGTTTTTGAGGTGAATTCATTAACAGGTAGAGTCGAGCATGAAGCGGAGGATCATATTTTAATAGATTAACAGATAAGGCGCACAGAATAAACTGCACATCTGTGCGGAGAGAGGGTTCTTTTGTGTCAGAGTTCTATCCGGACTGAACCGGTCTGTGAAATATAAGCGTGTTGAATGAGCTATTTAAACATCGTAAAAGTTAGTGTGTTACACCTTTCCATGTGCTACACCCTATCTAGTGTCGTTTTTGCCATCATACTGTGTATCCAAAGGAAAGTGGAATTTAATATGAATCATTTCTTACTCAGAATGTACTGCTAGACAAATGCTGCTGAAAAGCTAATTCTCCTTTGTGCTTGTGAGTCGAAGGAGAGATACGCTAAAATGTATTTGGACACCTGCATATACAGTACCTACATGTACAGTCTCTGTTGATCACTAAAACACATTTAGTGGTAGATGTAATTTTCATTGTCACTTTCTTAGCAAAGCAGAGTTGTCCATTTGAAAATGTATTAATACGTTCTAATTACTTCCAGTCAGTTTTAGGATAGATCTACAGAACCATCAAAACAGAGCTTATACAAATACATGAAAATACAAGCCAGTGAAAATTTCTGCTCAGTAAGATCGGTATTTAGGTATTACATCTGATTGGCATTATTTTGCAGAATGCTGAGCCAGCCTGCTTCTGAATATTTCAGGTGATTAAACAGCACTGACACACTGACAGTAAAACTAAGAGACTTCAATAGATTTCAAATTGTGATATGGTATTTATAATATTTCACTTATAAATATCATATTAGCAGATTAATATACAGCACTAATGATGACTACAACTGGGGAACTTTTCTGGTCTAAGTTTAGTGAGCTGTAGAAGTGATTAACTTTCCTGATAGTCAGTTTTAGTGTTTAGTGTTGGCTTTTGTATGTTTAGTTTTCCTTTAGTTGTTGCCACTTTTTCTTTTACAACTGCAATGAAAGATGACCAGGGTGGATCTAGTAGGACAGACCTGAAATATTTTCTGACAAATGCTGCATACCATGACAGTTTAACGTCACTTAACTTTTAAGTAGACTTAGACTTAGACAGACTTTTTTGTCTTTCAAATTTACACCGTACATTACACATTATGACCCATTTTAATGCCAATGTTTGTCTATACATGGCTTGATTTTACTTTTTGCTAGCAACGGGTATGGCTGAAATACCTGAACTCAATAATTAGAGAGGTATTCACATACTTTTGGCCATATAGAGTTTCATTATTTAGAATTATTTATGATTATAATATTTCTGAAGTTGTTGGTCTTGTATTGTGGAAAGATGTCTTGTATGTCTTGTATTGTATCATTCTTTACATTTTACCACATTTTTTGTAAATACTGATTAAAACTGTAAAAGTGTGTAAAAGTTAGTTTGATGTATGAATAGCTAAACTGCAGGGCTACAATGTGTTTTTCTGAGGGCTTACCAGCTAGCCAACATTAGTCAAACTACTTGACTGTTAATAAAACAATTATGAAAACACTACCTGAAATTTTATTCGAAGCTAAAAACTGGAAAGCTGTACTGTACTACAAAAAGACAGTTTCTTTAAAACTTCTTACACCTTGCATTATTTGTTGTTGTATACAGAAGGTTATTAAGCAAATGTAGGGAACATATGTGCATGTATGTGTGAGTGACACTAGGCCTGGTCTATCCACACCTTGTCTCTTTTCTTTCCGGACAACAACGAGGCCTGAAAAAAGCCTGTGCTGCATTTATGCTGACCACTACAAATAGATTAACGAGCTAAAGATCTGCGGAATGTTAATTAATTTGATTATACGCAGTGGGCCACAGGCCTGGGACGAAGGGAATGGTGGTGGTGGGGGTGTGGGGTTGGGGGGTGGTTGGTTATTCTAATCTGGGACAGAAGAGAAGATGTATAGGAGCTTTGGCAGACTGACCACACCACACTGAATTTATAGTGTGTGCTGCCACATAGTCAATGCTGTTTTAATTCACCTCCATACTATAGCCCCCACCCCCGTCATTATCCCTTTTCATTAATGGAAATCTAATCATCCACCATGAGCACACATATGCACACACACACACACACGCGCACACACACACGCACACACACACACACACAAACACACACATATGAACAGCATGTATGTATACATTATAATACAAGAGTTTGGGCTCGAGTGATTTTTGTCAGGTTTGATCACCTGTATGTATGTTTCTCCAAAGGTCATCTGCAATAGTATATTTTCTTAAGTGCGCCAGCTGGGGGCTTATAAGTCTGCCCTTATTGTGTTTATGACAAGAAAAATCAATTGATCAATATTCCAATCACTAGTTAACTTCTCCCAGATCTATTTCTACATAGCTAAATCCACTGCCTTGAATTAACACCTACACTATATGTCAAAAAGCAGAAACTCCCTCAAATCAGTTAATTCAGCTGCTTTAGAGTGAACCTTTTGCATTCTCCATTGTGTAGTGATCTTAAGATTACCATGGCCAATTCTTAGCCTTTGCTGGAGACATATAAAGCCCCTGAACTGTGCTGTGGAGCTGTTTCCTCCAGAGCGATGTACCATCATCCAAAACCTTTGGGACGAGTTGGAGTGGAATTTGGATTAACTTATTATCCAACATCAGTACCTGGATAAATTCCATTGTGTCCAATAAATCCTCACAGCAATACTCCATTATCTATAGCTGAGCCTTTCTAAAAGTGTAGAGAAAATGTTGGACAGGCAAATTTTTAGACACATAAAGTCTTTTTTTACTGTACAACCAAAGACAACAACTGAACATAGGGTTCTATTTCTCGTTCAGTTTCCCCATGCCTAAAAGACCAAAACCATCTGGATATTTTGCTGGCTGGCATTTAGCAATATACTGCAGTGTTCAGCACAAAAAGCATCTACATTTACGCAGATGTGGAGCGCCAAGAAACTGTGAACCGACACATTAGCTACTTTGCCTTCTATAATTTAACACTAACAGGAAAGTAAAAGAACAGAAAGTAACATATATACTATTACATGTTTAGAACCCACATACATTTCTATAGCTTCTAACCCCAGAAACCACAGCAGTAGTGTGCACCGCTGTGCTTTTGGGCCCAAAACTGTGTTGAAACTTCAAATGGTTTTGCATTAAGTCTCTAAAAGCTCCAGTTCAGCAATCTTTTTTGCTTGCTTATCATCAAAAGAGGCAACCCATTGATAATGTTCTACCAGTACTAAGACTGTTTCTGGAGGTACCGTTACTTATTGCACATTGCACATTTTATAGTTGCTCCCTGGCTCCTCTGAGGCCCAGCAAGTGTAAATTCCTGTGTATGTGTGAGGGGTTTTGCTGCTGCTTGGCTTGCATGTCAGCGCTCTGAGCTAACAGAACAGTATGTGGTCATCAGTATTATGCAGTGTAATTTGTGTGTACTCATGATTGTGCTTTGAAAACTCCCGCAGTGTTTCAATTAATGGTTTAGCTCAGCAGCAGCATGTTTAACCCAGAGCAGCCTGGTGTTTTTTACTGTTGGCTAAACTGTAATAACATGATTACATGATCACATAGCTAGTTACATAATGAAATACACATACATTAATTTTACATTCTGTAATGAGTCTAAAGTATGGTTCCTCTTTCCACAAAGCAAAACTATATGCACCACAATGATCTTCATTAAATTCAATCATAATAATACATTTATGATTACATTTCGTGAGAGTAAAGCTTGGAACCCACATATGGCTGTTTTGATTACATTCATCGAACTATCATCTGATTCCACCTGATGATATAAATGATACAGATAATTAAGCACGTTTTGTAGCTCCAATGAAGATGTCGTGACACAATGAGGAGTGCATTTGAAAGATTATGTTAATCAAGAGTAAGCTGGCGCAGCGATCTGTTTACCCCTGTACAGGTCTCCGCAGAGAAGTCAGTAAACAGAGCACACTGCAGGAGTCGTTTGTTCAGCGCATCTCATTGGACCTAATATATTTGCAACTGCCTCTGTGAATGCTTCCAGTGTGAAAGATGGCAGAGGGTCTGAACTGTGAGGAATCCACCTGTGGTGAGCTTTGCAGGGCCCTTTCTTATGTTGAACACCACATCACACCTCTAAAGTAACTGGCTAAAGTTACAAAAACCTATTGTGTTTCACTTTGGAGGAGAAAAAGTCCAGCAGATTTATTTTTTAGCACTCAACCCATGTTAACGTTAGAAGTGTTTGCTAGCACCCTGATCATATTTCGACATTATACTTACCTACCTCTGGCACTGAGGGGTCTGTTTCTCCAGGTTACTAAGCAAACGATGATAACAATGTCCATGTTACTACACTGCACATCCCTGTTTAATCTAATTCAATTTATCAAGGTAACTGTCAGCAGCCTTAGAAGTGTCCTGTAATGTTAATAATGGTAAGACATCAATTTGTAATGACTGTAAGAAAACTACAATAACGTAATAGATGTAAAAATCCCTCTTACTTTAGCTTGTTATTAGTTTTGGTATTGAGCTGTGAATATGTTCATCTATATAGCTTAAGAGTTTAGTTTATAAAAAGAAACAAAAGCAACACCACCCTTTAAAAAGCTTAACGGCATATGCTTGAATTATAAGTTCTTTAGTAATATCTTTTCAAGCTTTAAGACTGATAAATCTGAGTAATTTACTGCTGCCAGTGGTATTCAGCGGTATACTGTTAGTTAATATGGAATAAATAACTGCTTGGTAAAGAAAAACTACCATTTAAAATATATTTTGTGTTTTTGTTCTTTTGTTTTGTCAAGAGGGTATTTTTTCTTAAACTTAAATATTTGTTAAAATATTGGCTTTTAAAATAATATTGGTATTTTAAAATAATGACCTATTTTCTCCAAATAATGCAAAAGTGTTGCTCTAAAAATTTTGAATCTCTCTTTTACTCATCAGGGAGCAGCTGATGATCTAAACCAAAGTGCATGGATCTTCTTGGTACCACTACAGTAAACCAAAATTAAAACAGCAGAAGTATAAAACCACTAAAACAACTACACTGATTATCTAGATCCGGCAGCAAGAACTGGAACAAGACCACCCTGCAGCCACTTCTCTAACAAACACAGAGACGCCAACGTAGAGGCATGTCAAGCATTGTTTCCCTGTGGTCTCATTATTAACATTCTAAACTTCCTTCACCCAGAATATGCTGACCTTACATTGTACAATAATGCTTTATCTGTATATATCCGCATGAATATGATCTAAAACATAATCAGATTTCCACACATAAGTGCTAAAAGTGTATAATGAGAATCCAATTAGGCAAACGAGATAAATAATATATGATACTCGGCCATGTATTTTTTGGGGAAAATGTAATATCTAATATTACTTATCTGTGAGTGGCAAAAGTTGTGACCTTTTGTTTTCAGTATCTGGTGTGTCTTGTTTTCAGGGTCTTTGTTAGTTGACTTCTCCTGGGAAGGATGCAACAATAGACAATCTGTTGACAATCTGAGTGTGTATTGCGGAGTTCAAATTGTTTAGAAATTTATTTTGTAACCCCTTCCAGTCTGATTTTCTAAGGCCCTCACAAATCCTCTTTTTTTAATGATACATCTCCACAAACTTGTTTTATAAAGATCTGACTTTGATAGATCCCTCTAAACAGAGCAGGGCAGGCATCTGCTCATTTAAAAACACTTGACTCTAATTTAATCTAATTATTAATCCTGGAGGTTCACATGCTTTAGACACTAAATGGACAAATGTTTGCCTAATCCGGTGTTCTTTGTCTATGTTCTGGATAATCAGATTACGCTTCTGATTTGATCATATTTATGCAGAAATATATATTTTTTATTGTGTTTGTATGGGTGGCTGTGTGTGTGTGTGAGAGAGAGGCTGTGCTTGGTGGAACAGCGACAACTGTAAGTAAGGCGACAAGGCCGTGCTGGGGCAGCGGAGCGGCTGTCACAGCGTTTGAGCATTTGTTGGTGGCAGAACCCAGAAAGCTACCAGTCACCATGTATCTCCACCTAGCGTCTCCAGCAGTCAGGCGCACTGGCCCTGTTCGTCAGGTACAATAACAGGAGATGAAAGGAGATATGGCAGCAAAGGGAAAAGCTGGAGTTAGCTTTTCAGGAGCGATTACGCTTGAACTTACTCATACTCATCTTTCATATTTTCAAAACCAAATCAAGAAGAAACCCAGTAGACCTACTGCTGTCATTGTCATCCTCATTTCAGATATTATGTTTGTTCGACGACTTTCACTTCCCTGCACTATCTTTTCACTTCTCATGAAGAATTCAGTGAGTCAAACATGCTTAAAGCTACAGATTTCATTACTGCAACAGTGCTGACAGCTTTTCTAGCATTATTTATCTCCTGTCACACAGTAAAATGCAGATAAAAGTCAGCTTTGTGAGGATAATAGCCTCCATTGTTCCCTCCTCTATTATTTTTACATTTCTTATAAAAGCTAGACAAATGCTTCCCTCTCGTCTCTTTTTAGTCACTTCAGAGACTGGAATATAGTCTTGGCTTTGACAAGAGAGTGGTTGTAATGAAGAGACACCCGTGGCTTTTAAGGCCCCTTGTTCGAGTGAAGTGCCTTGGTCTGTGACAAGCAGTGCGGAGTCTTTCAACTAGAGTCTGTCCATTTCATCACATCCTGTCTCCAGAGCATAGCCTAACTGCAGCCTGACATACTGCCACTTAGACTCTCTATACCTGTTAACTTAAAGTTGGTTCTCTCCCAGACACGGCGTTAGTTGTTGTTAGGACTTGTCGCTGTACTCTTTAGCTCATCCCTAAGTTAAATGTGATTATCTGCTGAACTTGCTTCACGTACAGATTTTTTTTTTAGTCCCTTTTAGATGAACACTGGCAATCGGCATACAGATCTAAGGATTTGCTGTTTTGCTCTATTTGTTTGGGTTTTTTATGTTTTTTTAAATAATTCCATCCTATGACTCTCTCGCTGAAAAATTAGCAGTATGCTGTTAATAACATGCAGTGCAACTCTGATTGAAATGCATCGACTGAAAACATCTGACTTGCTCAGTAGAAATAGAATAAGAATTTAAAGCCCAGTCTAGCAAGATTGGTGAGACTCTCACCTGTGTTTTGCCTAGACTACATGAACATATAGATCCCACTGCACTGCTTGTTTTGATTAGGTAGATTGTGCAGCATCTTGCCATTTTATTTGAAGGAGTTTACATCTAAGAATGCTCTGTAGATGTGATATTCTTATATTTGTATAAAACAATGCATCCTAAAATGCCTATTTCTTGTGAACATTCAAATTAAGATACACCTTACCAGCTTTTACCTTCATGTATTTATATAAACAACCAAGCAACACTTTAATGTAGTGTATTTCCTGCATTGGACTTCAACCATCACTAACTACAGTGGGACAAAAAAGTTTAGTTAACCACTGATTGTGAAGTTCTCCTACGTAGAAAGATGAGAGAGGTCTGTAATTTTCATAATAGGTACACCTAAAAAATCCAGGAAATCACATTGTAGGATTTTTAAAAGAATTTATTTGTAAATTATGGTGGAAAATAAGTATTTGGTCAAAAACAAAGAAGCAAGATCTCTGACTCTCACAGACCTGTAACTTCTTTTTTAAGAAGCTCCTCTGTCCTCCACTTGTTACTGTTATAAATGGCACCTGTTTGACCTTGTTATCTGTATAACGGCCTGGAGACAGCCTCAAACAGTCAGACTCAGAACTCAACCATGGCCAAGACCAAGGAGCTGTCGACACCAGGAAGAAAATTGTAGACCTGCACCAGGCTGGGAAGAGTGAATCTACAATAGGCAAGCAGGCTGGTGTGAATAAATCAACTGTGGGAGCAATTGTAAGAAAATGGAAGACATACAAGACCACTGATAATGTTTCTCGATCTGGGGCCCCACGCAAGATCTTATCCCGTGGGGTCAACATGACCATGAGAACAGTGAGCAAAAATCCCAGCACTGCACGGAGGGACCTGATGAAGGACCTGCAGAGAGCTGGGACCAGAGTAAAAGGCTACCATCAGTAACACACTACGGCGAGAGGGCCTCAGACCTCAGACTTCCATCAGTGAGAGCATTGAAGATGGAACGTGGCTGGGTCTTCCAGCACGACAGTGATCCCAAACACACCGCTCAGGCAACAAAGGACTAGCTCCGTAAAAAGCATTTCAAGGTCCTGGAGTGGCCTAGCCAGTCTCCAGACCTCAACCTCAATAGAAAATTTGTGGAGGGAGTTGAAAGTCCATGTTGCCCAGCGACACCCCCAAAGCATCACTGCTCTAGAGGAGATCTGCATGGAGGAATGGGCCAAAACACCAGCTATGGTGTGTGCAAACCTGGTGAAGACAGGAAACGTTTGATCTGTAACTGGCAGCAAAGGTTATATTATAAAGTATTGAGTTGAACTTTTGTTTTTGACCAAATACTTATTTTCCATCATAATTTACAAATAAATTCTTTAAAACACTACAATGTGATTTCCTGGATTTTTTTTTTTTTTTCATTTTGTCTCTCATAACTGAAGTGTACTTATGATGAAAATTACAGACCTCTCTCATCTTTCTACATAGGAGAACTTGCTCAATCAGTGGTTGACTAAATATGTTTTTGCCCCACTGTATGTCACATGAGCGTCACTTGAATCATGTTTCACAATGTCAAGCATGTCAAACCTAACCACCAAGTTTTATTCCTATCGGTGGATTCCTTCTGGATGCAATTATTGGTGCACCTAATCTTAAGTGTATTTAATAAATCATAGCAGCTTATGGAGAATTTTGGAGAATTAAATTATTCTGGTTCTTTAAATGTTTAAATACATCACTGTTCAAAAGTTGTTTTTTTTACTGAACCTTAAAACAACATATAAAACTTCAGAAGGGTGTTCTAGGGCATTCCAGGCCCATTTCCACCTCTTTTTATGATAATACTAAATATAAAATAGCATTCATACTGTATTTCTCATAAGTGTAACAACCACTCCCAACATCATACAGTATATCATAAACAAAAAAAGACAATAAATGTGTTTTGGAATAAAAGCCTTTATTTATTTAATTATTTTTTCAGATAAATGGTGTAAAATTATGTTATTTATGTGACTAGCATGTAAAATGTCTTGAAATTTATTAAGAGATAAGCAGAACAATTAGAGGTGGGGATATTGCTAACGTTGACAGATTTTTGATTGTTAGTGTAGAAAAATGAAAAGCTAGTTAATAATAAGTAATAAGTCAATAATGAATTTGTAGTTTCAGATTTTACTTCGTATTTGAACATTTTAATCAGCCAGCTGGGTGTTGGGTATGTTAGCCGCGTTTTGCTGGGTAGATCCCCAGTCCTCTGCAGAACTCCCGCTAATCGCTCCGTAAGCACTTTATCAAAAACGCTTGTTCTTTTGGTCTTTTTTTCTGCTTTCTTGTTGTTTTGTTGTTCTGATTTCCCACCTCCCCTTCTCTCACGGTGAAGAAAAAGCACAGCCCTGACACTCATTAAAAAAGAAAAGCAGGAACATCAAGCGCAGGAAAGCGAGCCTGTCTCCGTTCAACCTGCGGTCACAAAGCCGTCATGCAGCAGGAACCGTGCTAGTTAGCTTGTTAGCTCCCGCCAAAGACTCTCCCCCCTCCCCATCCCTTTTCCACTGTCTCTTTTTTCTTCTCCATGGCTTCTCTACCACATGAACACAATCAATTATGGATGAAATAAAAGAAAAGCTTTAATTTAGTTTTTAGTCTAATGTTGCAACACTGGTCAACAGAGGCAGGGGGATAGAAACCACTCTGTAGGAGGACCATGTAGATGTCAGGTTCTGTCATCAAGGTCTATGCTGTATTTGCTATGTGAAAAATGACTGATACTGTACATGCTAGTGTGCTATTTGGCGGATCACTGGATAAATCATATTTGATAATAGTCCTGTGATCATTTCAGCTGCAAGTACCCAGGATGCTTTGTGGAAAAACTTGGTAGAGAAAGCTTTCAGTGCTTTTGACTTAGTGTCAATCTTAAGAAGAGTGGTGAAGCAGGGTTCAGTCTTTGGACACATAAAAATGTAAAACACATTGCCATAAGATATGCCTAAGGGTCCTCCGATCACAGATTTTAATAACCAGCTACCTATATATCTCCTCACTTTAACATTGAGCTAGGTTTTATTAAGTCTTTTTACTTTTACTGGTGTGTCATTTTAAGGATACACTTCCATCATTTCAATAACAAAATTATCTTCAGTAGGTTATTTTATTTCACTATGTTTCATTATTACATTATAGAGTTAAGTTTACATTACCTTGAGCTACATTTTAAATGCACGAAATGAGCTATAAATCATACTTTAATCATACACATTATTATATATTATATTTGATTACATATTCTATATATTATATTATAATTTCTAAAAATATGCTAGATGCATAAAGCACTGTGTAAACATTTTAAACACTTGAGTTCTCATCAGCTTAGCTACTTTCTTGAAGAATACAAGTTTTTTTGCTTTTTACTGCATCTATGTTTGGTTGTATTTATTCTGACTTTATACTGAGTGTTTATATGACTTTATATTGAGTTATTAGTAGAAACCTACACTGAAGTAGTTTTCACAGTACTTCAAATATCTCTTAATATCTCTCAGAATATGTGTGTTCTATTAAAATACAATATTTTAAGTACTGCAATGGTAAATGGGGTGCATATGTGTGTCTACAGCCTTTTCTGGTCCCCCCAGAACCAAATACTGGACTGGAGGTGTGTGTGTTTGTGTGTGTGTGTGTGTGTGTGTGTGTGTGTGTGTGTGTGTGTGGTACTTATCTCTCTTTCAGCTCTGAAACTGTTTTGGTTTAACTGGAGATAACACCATCACGTCACCCTATCTCATCCCTCTCTCCTTGCCTCCTCCCTCCTTTCGTCCATCCTCCTATCCCCTCCATCAGCCTCATTCATAATTTATCTGGAGGGTCTTTTTTCTGCAGACACAATCAGAGTGTGTGGCCGTGCACACACACACTCTCTCCTGTTACTGTGAGCCTCTTTCTACACCAGCAGGAAATGACTATCAATACAGACAGGAAGTGAAAGCAAGCACTGACCCTTAAGTGACACCTTCTACCTTCAAACACACACACACAGACGCACACACACACACGTACACACACACACACACATAGGGGAAGAACATGCATGACCATATTAAATGCAGTAATGAATATTAACGGGTAGAAAATGTATTGAAAGTTCATACTTAAGCCGGAGTGTAGATAGTGTAGTGATCATTTGCTTGAAAATACTAAATTACTTGATTAATAATAAGTAATATAATTTTATATTTGTACACTTACATTAAGTGTTGACTAAAATGAAGTAAGACATTAACAATGGTTGAGTAACAACTAGATTTCAAGCAAACATGTAACAAGTACGTGGTTATGTGAGTTGTTACAAGTTTAATTAACATCAGTTATTGCATTACTTCATGTCTTAGCTGAAGTTCTATAGTGAATTAGAATTAGAGTAACAGGCACTCACAATAAAACACATATCAATGCAAGCAAAACGTATCAATTTTTTACTTTTCCACATCATTTTGGCTATCCTTTAAATTGTGTGCAAATGTCATGATAAGTGTAGAAACAGAAATGCTGTAACATCCCTTAGAAATAAACCTTTTTACTTTTACTTACAATACTGTAAATGTTTAACACTTTTTTACACTCTCCCGTAATGTTACTATTTTGGAGATACATGTTTTTCTTAGGATGGAGATAATATGTAACAACTGGGTTTAAGTTTAAATAGCTTTCAACAAAAAGGTAAGAAGGGAACAATAACTTGAACAAGAACACTGAACTTGTTAGGCTAAGTTTAGTTAGCCCGGGCAGATTGCTGCAAGGGCTTGACAGGTATTGGGAGGCAGATTTGGTTCATAATAACAACATATTCCTTCATTTTCATTCATTTTGAAAACAAACTAGGATGGCAAATTGAAAAAGTATCTTTATGTTTTGCATGTACACTAGTAACATTTCCCGGTCTGTTTCCACTTGTGAAAGTCAAAATTAATCAGGGCTAAAAACGTGGTGGTGTTTTTGGGCTATTTATTTTTACTGTGTAATGGTTATTAGGAAGATAGAAAAGAACATTTAAAAGCACATTATAATAAAAAAAACAACTAAAATACAAAATAAAAGCAATTGATTTGATTCAACTCAACAGGCTACTGTTACAACTAAAAATATATTCAAGTACTGTAACAAGTGTAAATGTATTTTATTACTTTCCACCTTTAAATGATAGCAATATTTTATGAGCTCTCTCCTTTCTTTTGTACACATATACAGTGTGACAGAGTGATAATCTCAACAACATCTACTCCTTACCAAACCTACCCCACCACCCTCATCACTCCCAACAAACAGGTGAAGATGTTCTGGTGTCATATAACACTGAGCTTCTGCAGGGTTGCTGGGGTATTAGCATACTGTACTGATGCTGGTCTAGCTGGAGAGAACAGGAGTGGAAAGACAGCTGTTTGGAACTACACTATTAATAATGATGACACAGTAAAGAAATCAACAATGATAAAAATCAATAAAAATCAATAATGCTGTTATAGGCAAGCTAAACTTTGGTGCTTTCTCATGACGTTTTAGAAAATCCCTCAGCTGGACAGACCTTAAAATGAACAGATCTAGCATGGTATGTAGGTCTCATGGCCCATCTGTTTCCTCAGCATTTTAAAGAAGTCCTGGGTTCCCTGCCTTTGTTGTGTGCAAACTCCAATAACAGTATATTCTTAACTTGTTGAAAGTCATGGTGTTGTAGCCCTATCAAAAGAAACAAGAACTTGCAGAGTCGCTCCTCCTTCCTCTTCACTCCTTACCAATTAAAAAGAAATGTTGTAAGTCAACATCAAACTTCATACTTTTACTCATCAACAGCGTCTCAAGCAGTGTAAAGCCACGCCGACATTGACTCCTGTTTTGCTTTTGTTCATGTCACTTGTTTTGTTTGCTACTGAATGTGGATTGTTGCCATGAGTGGGCAGAGGTGGTGAAAACAATCACTTGCCAAAAGCTTCAGCCATCGTTTTACTGTTTACTGATCCTTTCATTGGCTACCTGTCTGTAAATGTATCTGGGCAGGAGCGAAACCTGAACATGATTGACAGGAGATTAGAAAACATTGTCAGTGCAGTGCTGCTTCTTCATCCTCTCTTGGTGGACTGATACAACAGGCTATGGCGACTCACTGTTCCCTCCTCAGGTGCAGAGAGGAATTACAAGCTAGCTGGGGCTAGCTGGTTAGCATGCTTACTCTGTAGATATCTCTGCAATAAGGTACATAGACATCTTTGACCTACCATCAAATCTGTAATTCTCTTCATATTATGTTAATTCCAGTTCATTTTTAAAGGATTTATGCATTTAATGCATATTCATGAAAACGCAAGCTAATTCTGGACATTATTAATTTTTCACACAGCGTGACTATGTAAATAATAATAATGATGATGATAATTGTTATTGTTATGTATAATAATAATACTAACAATAATAATAATAATAATAATACATTTAAAGCAGTCTTGTAATTATAAAACTGAGTAATGCTTTTTTCTGTATCTGTAATGCTACAAATCTTTGTGAAGACAAACTTCAACGGCACTGACAGAAATGTATACACCTGACACTGCGCCATCATAGGTTTATTAAGGGGAGAAATTTAAAGCACTTATAGAGCTTAAACAGTTTAGAAACATGCACACATGTTATCTCTCTCTCTCTCTCTCTCTCTCTCTCTCTATCTCTCACTCTCTTGTCCCCTCTGTCTCGCTGGAATAGTTTGTGTCCTGCTGGAATTCTGTGTTGGTCTTCTCCTGAAGCTGCTAGGCTAAATGGGTTTCGTCCCAGCGGGGGTCGTTAGAGAACAACATAAATTAAGAGTGTCCTGAGGCAGACTCGTGTGTGTGTGTGTGTGTGTGAGCGCCTGTGGTCTGCGGTGATTACAGGTTTCCGGTGGTTAACGAGAGAAGTGAGGGGCTAATATTTATTTACAGTGCCCTGAGTCAATGCGAGCACAGAGAGGGAGGGGGACGGAGTCATCAGTTAGCTTCATGTCCTTTGGGACAGGACACCACACAGTATGGCTTTCAGTGCTAAGTCTTAGTTAATCATTAAAATATATGAAGGTACATTTCAAGGAATAATAATAATTATTATTATTATATTAATATATAATTAATATTTCTCTTAATATTTGTAGCCTTCACAATCTGGAAAAATAAAAATCCTGCCTAAAGCATACAGATCTTAAAAACAGGAGTTCTGTCCATGATACTAAAAAAGTACCACTTTTGGTTTCCTTAGAGAGCCTTTCAATGCATGGTTCTTTCAGAAACCTTTGCGGGACATGTGTAGATGTGTGAGTATGAAGAACCTCTGTGAAGTTTAAAGAACTTTAACATAATGTAAAGTAAACTAGGAAGAACATTCAAACTTGTTTGAAAAGACTATATAATGTGACGCTCTGATAAATTTAAACATGGTTCTTCCATGGCATCATTTAAAGAACTAGCATTTACAGGCATGGTTCTATACAGAACCCTAATTTAGATCTGTACTGAACTCCTTCAATAAAGGACAGGGTGGATTTTTATAGTATCAAGCTGGACTGGAACAGCTAAAAAAAGGAAAACAAAAAAATCAGACCGCATGTACTCAGATTTCATGCTATATGTTTTCTATGCATGCCCTCCCTCCCTCCCCCTCCTTTGTTGCAGCGTTCCTGCAGGACAGGTTTCTGGGAGTAAGTTGCACGTCTTTCACCCATAAACGGACCGCTGCAAAGGTGCTGTCTCAGCACAGGCTGCCCCACAGCAAAAATCAAAATATCAATAACCTCTTATAGCATTAAGGAAAATGCCTAAATCTTACACGCTCTCTTTTTTTCTCTCCGGCCTTTTTGCCAATATCACTCAACCACTTCCACTTGGCACTGGCCCCGCTGGAGAATTTTACGTGCCCATTAGATATTCACTCTCCTGGCTTGTCTCTTCTGCAGCATGATGGTCCACTTATTTGAATATAGAGCATGAAAAGACGGGTTCACACACAAAGCTGGAGATAAAAGATGAAATATAATAGAAGGTGAGGCCTCAAGTAAGACATTTAAAAGGAAGAAAATAAATAAATAAATAAATAAATAAAATAAATAAAAACATGGCAAAAAAAAAATTGCCACCAAGAGCATCCTGACTGTTGGCAATACATCAGACCCCCACAGAACCACCATGTGTTATGTGGCTGTTGGATCATTCCCCGCACTGCAGTAACACATAATATCTCCTCTGTGATGGTCCAAAGGGGGGTCATGACCTTTAAGGAGCAGTGCAAAAGATATCTAAACTACAGCATACAAAGCAAGTTCTCTTTATAGTTTCTATTTAAAAAAACAGAAAAACAAAAAACAGCACAGTTTGTTATAGCATATAGGTCAGTGTTTCTTACCCTTGGTCCTGTCCTGAACATTTTAGTGCTTTCCCTGCTCCAGACACATTCTAATTCAACTTATCAGCTCATTAACAAGCTCTGTCAGAGCTCCAGGGGGTGTGTTAAAGCAGGGAATCCACTAAAATGTGCAGGGCAGGGTGCCTTCTGGATCAGGGTTAAGAAACACTGATATAGGTGATGCACAATTCCATGGCATGACAGATGTTTCTCTATGTACAGACAGCCACAGTGGAACTTTAAAGGAGCAATATGTAAAATGATGTAATCATTATGTAATATTTTTTGGTTTAAAACATACAAAAAATGATCTGTTTTGACTGTAAAAGACATGTGTATTGTGTCACAGAGGCATCTACTTAAGTTAGCATGCTAACCAGCTAGCCCTGACTAGTCCAATCTTGTAATACCATTTTGCATCTGAACAGGTAACAATGAGTCACTGTAGCGTTGTGTCTCCCTTCTGTCCCCACATGACCAGATGAAGAAGAAGCACTGCCTGCTCACAGCAAGAAAACACATTCAACAAAAAAACAGTGACAAAAGCAGCAAATCAAATTTGATTTGTGTGTTATCTAGACTGGTAGGAATGGCTTTGCACAGTATACAGCCATCTTGCATATTGGTCCTTTAATGGCTCCATGTAAACAGGAACACTACAGCCGTGGAATCACAATGAGAGTGTGTGAAACTAAATCTTATGCAGACAATCAGCTAGGCTTCAAACTAGAAAAATGTATATGTCATATTATTGTCTTAGCTTTGACACTAATGCTTTAAACATTTACCGTAGCTTAAGTAACCTTAGAACATTCATACAACAGAGTATCAGACATCCCATCTACACTAAAGATGCTTTCACTAGTTTGCAGTGAGATTCTCTAAATTCCGGTAAATATATTTATGAATATATGCTGTACCTCTGTGTTCACCTTCATTCAAAAGTGTACATCCTCTATCCTAGTAATATGGCGTAATAGTCTCTCTTGGCCTACATTCAAGTGTGAACACAGCTCAGGGGACAGAGAGTAACAGACAAGGACATTGTTAGACCAACAGATTGATAGAGTGACAAACAATGAAGAGAAAAAGAGCGTTAAACACAGAGGGATGCTGGAATAAAGAACATACAAGATAAAACAGAGAGGAGAAAACTGTGGCCTGAGGTATGTCAGTTACAGAGAGAGGGAGAGGGTGATGTGGGCAGAGTGGTTGTGAAGCTGAATGACTGCTTGGTGAGAATTATTATTGATGATTCAGACAGTGTGAATTATTAACGAGAGAGGAAAAGCATCTGAATGTGTCTTTGACATTGGATACTGACAGAGATCGATGGAGAGGCCAGGAGAGCGGAGGAAAGGATGAACAGAGTAAGAGAGGTGGGTAAATCCCAGACCTTAATGAGACAGGAAGGGAGAGAGTGGAAGCGGTTTTAAAGGTGCGCTTTGTTTAGAGTTTCAAATAAGAGCGGGGCGACCCTGGGCTTAATGAAACGACATAGCGGTAAAACAATGACATTTAAATTTGTGTTAAGCCGCAGATAAACTGGACTGCTGCACATCACAGCGACGCGATCTGTTGTTCACTCCAGTGGTTGATGGGAAGTGTTTGATACTTCTGAAAGCTACATGTCATGGCAATGTTTTTTATAAAATGGTCATAAGTACATTCACTGGTGACTGTGGCAGCCTTTAACAATAGATTTGAATAGGTTTGCCCAAACAATCATTGTTGGTGGAGGTACATGTAGGCTTCTAAGGCAAATATGACCACAGGAACCCGGCGTGTTTCCAAACCATATAGCTATATAGCAATATATGGACTATATAGCTAATTGACAATAGGCACAACATTAGCCACTTTACACTAACTCAAGTACATGGCCATTAAACTGTATGACATTGTTCCTAAAACTTCCTACAACAGTGTAATCATTCATTTTAGAGATTTTAGACCAGAGCAGAAGGACATTACCTCCAGACCATGTCTTCATTCCTCTGCATCTCCTCGACTGTTTCTGCTTCATCTCTGGGTTGAAAGTGAGGTTTATGAGTGCTGACAGTGTTGTGAGCCTAACACAGCATCCTACATTCCAGAAATGGCAGCCAACTACTGTCACTGTCTCACCTCAGTGGGCTGTGTTGCTGCTCAGAGTGTGTGCATGTATAGGTGTGTGTGTGGGTGTGATAGATAGATAGACAGGTAGACCTTAGTACACTTTTAGGATAAAAATGTTCTGACTACACAGGAGCACCAGTGATAACAAGGCTAATCTACTGTCAACAAAGCAACAAAAAGGTTTTTACAAAAGCGTCATATTTCATCTCTTAAATGTTTAAATGTGTAACATTACAAAACAGGCCCAAGAGCTGCTTTGATTTACATTATGTTGGTAGCCACAGTTGGGATTGTTCTGGTTTTTAAACAGGAAACATACCAAAACCCTGGTATTGTGCATTACCATGTTCATGTTTATAGCAGATATTAAACACTGTAAAATTCATATAGTATTGCTTTTACAAAGTGGTACACATGTAAATATAGCTATTATAAGATATCATATAGGCTTATGTCAGACATTATAAGGCGCTATGTATGCTATATAATACCTAATAAAGGGAAGTGTTCCCACCGCTTTCTTCTTGGCTACTGGTAAAGTTTAAGGTTAGGTTAATGATTACAACTAAGAAATTATTGTTACACATAAGTAGTGGCAAATGCAAAAACATTCAATGTATGTTAATGCAACAAGATTTTATTCCAAGCTGTTTTGAACGATTTTCATTGGTTAATTCAGTGAGAAATGTTCATGTAATGATAGAGAACATTTTATATAGTGTTGTGTTTTTGTAGCTAATATATATACATATACATATAACCCTAATTTGAAAAAGCTTGTTGTGTAAAATGTAATTAAATATAAGTAAACAACAGGCACATGAGAGGCAGAGTCTCTCAGAATCAAAGATGGGCCGAGGTTCATCTGCAAAAGACTGCATCTAAACATTGTGGAACAATAAAAAAAATGTTCCTCAACATAAAATTGTAAAGACTTTGTATATCCCACCATCTACAGTACATAACATCACCAGTTTCAGGGAATCTGCAGAAACCTGTGGGCAAGGAACAAGGCTGACAGTCAGTATTGGATGCTTGTGGTCTTTGGGCCCTCAGGCAGCACTTCATTATGACAAGCATGATCCTGTACTGGAAACCACTGCATGGGCTCAGGAACACTTGTCATGCAGTCCACAAACGCAAGTCAAAGCTGTAATATGCAAAGAAGAGTCCGGGTGCTGAACTGACCTGCCCGCAGTCCAGACCTCTCACCAATATAAAACATTTGGCGCATCATGAAACAAAAAAATCCAGCAAAGACTGTTAAGCAGTTAGAATCCTACATCAAAACTCTCAAAACTCCAGAAACTGGTCTTCTCACTTCCCAGCTTCTTACAGACTATTGTTAAAAGAGAATGCTACACAACTTTTAAGATGTGTTGCTACAAGTTGAAAATAAAATAATAATATTAATTAAATAGTAAAATGTCAATTTAAAAAAAATCAAAAGCTGAAATGTGTTATATGCTCTGCTGTGAGTAAAATATGGGTCTATGAGATTTGCACAACATTTTGTTTTTATTTACCTTTATTTACGTTTTACAGAGAGCCTTTTTTGGAATCGGTGTTGTATAAGTGTGTGTATAGTTATAAAATGTTTTGTGTGCTTATTTTAACTTACAAAACAAATCATTTGATCTCCACATCCTGAGCAGATAGCCAAACAAGCATGTATGTATTTATTTGCTCCTGCGTGTATATCTGCGATTTGTCTGCATCCATTTCTCTGTGTGCATGTGCGTGTGTCTCCTCAGCCTGAAGTTCAGGTGCTGATCGGTCCTGAGGGTCAGCGGGTCAGCATGAAGAGACTGATCCTGAGGGACAGTCTGCCACGGCCACTCAGCCGTTCTCCTTCCTCTGTCCATCCTACCCCTCCCTCCTGCGTCCACTCCATCCTGTGCCTGAGGACGGCTGTCATGTGCCGTGACACTAAGAGGGGACAGCCATCGTCTCCAATCACCTTCCATCAGCTCTCATTGCCACGGCCACGGGCTGACAGGCTGATGGAGGTAAGCCGTCTCCTCACATTATCCACACAGGGAAACTGATGCTGCTTTACCATTCGGAGACCATTTGGAAACCTAAATCTGACCATTTTTTCAGTATTCCATCTACAGACCTAAGTAGTTTTGATGTGGCTGAGTATAATTGGAGAGTAAGAAATGTTCCACTCTGGCTGAGCACATCTACATGACTTTAAAGATTTCTGTAATTAATGCATTATACAACGTACAATCAGCACTGAGTGAGGAATTTGTCTTTGTGAAATTGGTGTTGATGTACAGTGCTACGCAGTCAGAGACCACTCTTGACTGATTTAATTTGTAGTCAGCATTAACAATGCATAAATGGTTAAAAAGTTCCAATACTGTTTGGGGACACAACACTTTACAGTTTGGTGACAGATAAATACAGGCAATTACCTTTGCCTTAAAAACGCTGTTGGCGTGTCTGCTGAAGGTGCTGAAGCCATACCCAGTCAGACCTGAAAAATTAACAGGCTGTCTAGCAGCCTCACTGGGCTTGTAATGTTTGAGCCAAAAGAGCTAGAATCACTAGAGAAAGCCAGAGAACACTGACATAACCAAGAAACAACCGTGTTCTTCTCAGACCTTAACAGAATGGTAATTCTTTAATTGACTCAAGGCATTGCTAGCCTAAGCTAACAAGGAACTAATAGCCTGTAAGCCCTGTTAAAAAAAAAAAAAACGCCATTCCCACTGATGTATCGCCCAGAAACCCAACGTGCTTTCCTCACATGGTCTCCATGTCAGGTTTGTGTGCCTGTTGAAAATGCTGCATAGCTGAAAGCACCATAAGCCTAAAAGTGTAAAATGTTGGTAATGGACGCTGACTGAGCTGATGCTATAGCGATTTAGTTTTATAGCTGTTACATTGTTATGGTGGACATCATGCTAAGTTTGGCTCTAGTGTGTCATCAAGTCATGATTTTAGGCCTACCCAAAAAACCATAAGCACAGAAATGATAAAAATCTGTTTAACAGTGGTTATAAAGAAATCTTTTAGTTCTCTTCATAAAGGCCTCAACGGAATAGCTGGAGCAAGCAAAATCTGGATGTTAGTAGCTACCAGATCCCATTTACTCGATACACTATATTCGCTTTCCATTGTTAGGATTTGTTTGGAAACAAAAGGGTTAGATTCTTGAATGAGCGATGGAAAAATAATCCGATCATGATTTTTTTTGCCATGGTATATACAGTCAAGTGAGTTTTGCCCTTCAAGAACTGATCTGAAGGCCTAATGCATTAGACTAAACACAATAATTAGAAAGTGATTGTGCCATTAACCAATCATCTTTGGGTTTTCAAGGGGTGGGAAATAAGAAAAAAGTCAGTGTATGGGCCTTCTGAAAGTCCTAGATACATCTGGGAATGCCAAATCAGGTTTCAAGACAACTTTTGTCAATGCCAATTTTTCAATGTCAATTTTTGTTACAAGCTTCAAATACCTAGAGAACACATATTACTGTTAGCTTTGCACTAGCATACTAATACAATCTCATAAAGGTGTATTATATAAGTTCTGCATATACAAATGTGCATACTCTTCACATTAATAAAATATTACATCATAATCAGTGCCAAACTGTGTCAATGTATTTATTTGTGTGTTTTAATTCTAAGAAAGTATACACATTAAAATCAAGTAGATGTTAATGATGTTAATGATGGTTAATCACTTTCATTCATTGTTTTTTTCACACTAGATGTTTTAACAAGCTTAGTTGTTGGACTAGCAGCATTAGCTTCTTGATGGAACTATTCCTTTAAATTCCCTCTACACTAAATGAAGTAGCTTATGGGCTGTTCTTATGAGCTATGAGTGTGCTAGTGGCCATATGACACTCGTAATAGAGCCTCTCTGCTCTCAGTGCCTCTCTGCAGACATGTCTATAAAACCGACCCAGTGACATGTTAGGCTACGACATCCTCCACAGTAACACACACACACACAGTCCTCGGTGTGTATGTGTGGGGCAGTGAGGTTAATAGTCTGTCTCTCTTTACGGCACATTACTGTGCCAGACACTCTGTTAGCAGTGAGGTGGGGGTCAGTCGTACATGTCCCTTTACGTTACAGCCCCCGAGGTGACAGAGAGACAAACACACGCTCTCACACACTATTAGAGTAGAACGGCATGCCTTGTGTCTGTCTCTGATGGGGGAATCACTCACAAGCAATCAGGGGACACCCTCAGTTCACCTGCATTCAATCACAGAGGTGAGAGTAGTGAATCTGCGCCCGTGTGTGAAAGTGTGTGTGTGTGCGTATGCGTGGACAGTGGAAAAGGAGAGGAAATAACCCACAATGCAAACCAATAAAGACACTTTTACATAAAATCTACTTTCAGCTTACAAGAATAGTTCCGTGAAAACCATTTCTTCCCTTATATCAGATGATATTGATCAGCCAAGACGTGTTTGATGTCTGAAATAGTTGTGCACTCAAACTTAAGCACATATCGCTAATACAGCAAAGCATTAGCTGTCAGTTACTTTCAACCATTTTATGGATAACAGTATGTCAAATATCGTGATCCAAACTACTGCTTAGACAAACTACTGAGCTATGAAGCTGTAATACTATCCTATACATTTGATTATAACGCACAATGAGTTACTTTCATACAGCAATCGCAACTGGCAGACATAACATTCTCAGAGAGTAGAGCAGGGAAATCTACAGCTCTACAGCTACAATTCATGACAGTTTTACAAAATAATGAAAGCATCTGATTTTACACAGAATTGGTGACAGCAAAGTCAGGACATATGCTCAACTGAATACAGTTTACTTGGCTCAAATTTTAGATCAAATGGAGTTTGTAGGATACTTGCTAAGGCAGCTAGCATGCTAGTGAGCTAAGTTGCAAGGTTGTATGGACAACCTATGTATTCTGAAAATTAAAACACCATACATCTAAATTTTAATCTCATTGTATTATTGTGTGCAAGAGTAAACAGTGTATCAGATTGTTTACTGCTCCAATTATGTTCAATATGGTTCACCATAATGATACATAAACACCCATTAGCAGCAAGCAAAGAGACGAACTGTGTTGAGAAGTGCAGAGAACAGGTGTAAGTGGACATGTACTGTAATAGTGCTAAAAGCAAAAAGCTTAAGAGTGAATCCATTCGGCTCAAAAGTGAGAAACTATCAAATAACAATCCATCCAGACAACATTAAAGAGCAATGCTGCTAATAAGTATACACATTTTAAGTGCAACAGTTAGAACTAATTAATGAAAGTCATTACAAGTTTAATGAGCTTTAGAGACAACATCATTCGTGAAGTAGCTTCAGTGAAGCTATTTTTCTCATGTGTCTGCAGTGTAAGAAACCTGAGAGAGGCAGTGAAAAAGAGAGGGAAAGATAGAATGACTGGGACAAATAAGGGCTGTCTGTCTTCGGCCTCTGACCCATAACTGCCCCCCTTTTAGGAGGTGTCAGTCCAAGACAATATTGAACGTGTCGTATGGGAAGGATGTCCATCTCCATCAACGATAAACACTCAAGGGACCAAAACTAGAGCATGTGTATGTGTGAATGACACAGAGTGTGACACAGAGAGAAAAACAGAAGGAAACATTCAGGGAAGATGTCACACTGCCCTGTTTAAATGTAGGTGACCACCTGTCCTCATTAATTTTTGATAGATAGATTCCCTCTTGTCATTTTCTCTGAAGACACTGACCTCTGATTAAAACACCCTCATTAAGCCAGTAACTGATGGCTCTTCATTTAGAGGAACTTTGCATATGCATCATTTGCCATGTTTATGATGCATAAAGGCGGGGCTCCCTCCACAAAGTCAGCCATCAGGCCCCGCCCTCACCCATAAAGCCAAGGTTAATCCCCATCCCATATCATCCCTTCCCATCCATCACCATGGAAATGTGGCTGTTGCAATGGGCTCCTCTATTACGTCTGATATGGGGAGTGGGGTGTGTTAGGGAGGTGTCGCACCATTGTCTCCCAAAGCACCCATAAAGGGCGTTTAAGGAGCCTCTGCTAAAGCCACTATGAATGTGAGTGAAATCAGTGGGGTGTCACATACTGTACCAGGGATGATCGTTACACTACAATGATCATTTGTGGATTGGCATGCACCAAAAAGAACCTTCATGATGGCAACTGCTTTGTCCTATACATGCCTTTAAATATTTCTAAATAAGCTAAACCTGTTGTTTTGGCCTTTACAACTATCCACTTGATGAGGCTCTTGCTAATATTTGGTATGAGATGGTTTTCCTTTTCTTCTCATGACTCTGATGTTATATAGTGTTTTTATAGACTTGAATTAAGAAACTACATTATAGTTTGACAATTCTTCTTCACAGTATATATCTAGCTTTCAGTATTTGTAAATAAAAGGAGAACACAATAAGAATGAGTTTTATGAAGGTCTTGCTTACATGTCCTGTAATCCTTCTTTTAGCCAGAAGTCTTTAACACCAGAGGAGGACTGGAGGACTGGTGCCCAGCACTGTTTGGTAACTTCCTTGCTCAAGCACATCTGATTCAATGCATCTGTCAGGTTTAGGTGTTTTCTGAATAGAACAATTAACTGTGCTCAATACATATTCTCCAGGACCCAGACTGCTGCTGTATAGAACCACAACCATGACCTATCTACAATGGAAAAACGTTTGTACACGGTTCTTTAAAGACCTTTTAAAACTGGTTCTATATTATTTAATGAAGCTCTTGCTTACATCTCCAGGGTTGAGATTTTGAATCTCTACTTTTTCCTCTTCCTCCCATGTGTCCTCCCTCTTTTGGCTGTTTTTCCTCTCGTGCTCTCTCAGTCGGCCGCTGTATCGACTAGCCATCAAATCTCCCATCTTCACGGCAGGCCATTTCTCCCTGTCTCAGCACTCTCCACCTCCCCCTCCATTATAGCTCATAATCTCATCTGAAAAGGCAAATGACCCTCAGAGACAGAGAGAGATAGAGAGAGAGAGAGAGAGAGAGAGAGAGAGAGAGAGAGAGAGAGAGAGAGAGAGAGAGAGAAAGAAGACAGTGACATAGGACATTGTTTACGCTCACCCATTTTTAGGCAACAAAATTTTCAGGTTTGGGAAAAGTTTAGGGGAAAGAAGAAAAATTGAACCTAGGAGATATATTAGTGTGGAAATGGACAGAGTGATGAAAAAGAGGAAAAAAACAGGAAGTGAGTGTGTGTAAATAGGTGTGAATAGACCATGATATTATGTAGTAAATGCATTATTTTTGGAAACCCCACATAATACTATTTCATGCATTTAAGGATGAGTAAATACATAAACCTAAAATAACCCCATTTCATGACTATTTGACCTCTTTGACTATGAATATGGTTTATGATAATCTGGCATGAATGTAAAGATCTGACAGAAGAGAATAGCTTTAAAATTATTTTAAATCCTAGAAGTAAGGAATGTTTCAGTGCCCTAAAAATGATGGTGTTATATTTAGGATCCTCTGACACATTTAGTTTTTCTGTTGTTATTGTATATTTGGACACACAAGATTTAAAGCAATGTTACTTGAGTGTCCTTCACATGGGACAATTATAAAAATGTGTCATTAAAGCAGGTTCTAATATTCACCGATGTTTTTTCTTAGGGCCTTTCATGAACACATTTAAAAAAAGGAAGATGTTGATGAAAAAACAAAAAATGACAACAGATATTTTTCACAAATGAGCTTAAAGCTTTACATATTTGTGTTTCTGTTTTCTCTACAAAAATAAATTTTTTTGGTACTTTTTTACATTTAAAGTGTTAATAATGTTAATAAAAATTACATGCCTAAAATAATATATGAAAGCCATAATCAAAAGTTTAAAATGTTGTAACGTCCCATACACACAAAATCCCATGCGAGGTGTAGTGGTTTGATTATTAAAGCCACAGCTTTTAGAAACGATCGTATAAAGAGTTACCATATGTAGTAAACATACAGAATAGAAAATGAGTTTATTATAACATTATGCTGGCCATTAAGGAAAAATAGATTTAGCCATTTACCACAGGAAAAAGTTAATGAGATCGACTGAGATTTAAAAAAAAAAAAAAAAGAAGTTTCTTTCTTTGTTTTTTTTTAGCCAGTGTCCATTAAAACATATGGATAAGAAAATAATGAGTGAATGGTATAACATTTTAAAAAGGAAACAGCAAAAATATATTTGTTCTGCGTTGAAGGCCATGTTTGGATCTGCCCATTCAGATATGTAAATATGCATCATTGTACAAATTTTAATGGCCTACACACTCTGTAACACACAAGATGGAACCCTTATATCTTGTAAGTCACAGTCTTAAACACTCCACTGCATATGAATGAACAATGTATATGCTTCTGTGTGAGTATATGAACGTGTTAGCTGTGTCAGAGAGAGTATCAGTGTTAAATGCGTGACATCCTGAGCTCTTTTCATCTGTGCATAACACTGATGCTATGAATTTCAAAACATGGAAGACCTGGTTTACCAACTGGCACAAGATTTTTTTTAAGGGTCTGTGCTTACATCTGAGCTCTATTAAATTTAATCAGTGTGAAATGCAGTACTAAGGTCAGACACTAGTGATAGCTCTCCTAAATAATGACTTGTAATTAAACTCATGTAACTTTATACCATATTAATTTGCATACACCACTACTGAATTTACACTGAACAGATTTTTTAAACAGTAGGGCATGTACACGTGTGTTGGGTCAGGTAGCGATGAGACAAACTATGTTCAGTATTATACTGTAGGATTCCATGTTTAAACATCTCTCAGAGTGGTTTGATGTAATTGTTCACAAGGCTGGTCTTTAAATAGATTCTAAAGTGTGCTTACACAAAGTTGCATGATTGTAGACATTTTGCAGTTTTGAGATTGGGTTCTGACCAAAAACATATGTTTTGAAACATATGTTTCATATGTTTCAAAATTGTAGACAAGAAACCTAGCAAAATTTGTTTATGTATATTAAAAAAGTTGGAGATTTTTAATAAAAACTGATCATAATTAACAACATTTTAAACCATATACATATCACTGCATTGGAAAAAAGCCATTGAAGTTTCAGTCAAACACTGGCAGCAGGGTTTCCACCCCTCTGTTGGTTTATCCCAATGAAGCACCTGGAGACACAACAGTATCTAACAGCGGTTTGTGAATTTGAAATGATAATGAGGACATACATAGTACTGAGGAATGCTAGAGCAGCACTAAAAATCACTTTCAGTGTTATAATGTAATTTCAAATTGTGACAATTACGTTTTTTACAAAGTAAGTATTAGCAATAGCTTACAAACTATTCAACTACATAATTTACACTATAAACTGCTAACATAAGCTACGTTCACATGGGTAATTTACAAGATTGAGCTTTAGCAAACCAGCAAGTTCTCACATTCAAATCTAGCAAAAATTTTCTTAGCTAGACATATAATAGGCTAATCAATTAGAAGTTCTACAGATTGCAAATAAAGCACAGGCTACTGAAGCAGCTCTCCTTGATAAGACCATGAGAGAGCAATCTCGGCGAGGCTTTCAACAGCAGGGGCCTCTGACCATGGAGACAGCTTTGAGTAAATACTGTTCTGTACTGTGAAAAGTTTTAGTCAAGCCCTGTGTTGGCAATATACTGCACTGCTATGAATAAAGTGTTGCTTATCACAGCATCATTGTATTTAACAAAAATAGCACTTTATTGTTGTCATGTGACTGGGTTTTAAGCTGATATATACATGACCACCTAGAGCATACTCACAGTCAGATCAGGGCATTGTTTGACAGTCAGCCATAAGTCTAATGGCTCCAGTAACAGCGTAATGAATCATGACATCTCCACACAAACACTCTTAACCTCTAAACGCATGTTTGCCTACATTGTGACAGTCCACTTGAGATTAAACCACTTGAATAACACAGTAATTAATTTGAACCAAAACACGGGACACACATGCATGCCTTCTAAGCTAGAGTGTTTGCCCAGTGTTTGACAGGCCACTTGAGATTCCACAACTTCAATATAATTAATCCATCAAGCAGAGACACAGTGGGATGATCAACTGGAATCAAAGATTGTCCTAACCTCTGACCCCTGCACTTCATCGATAGGGAGATGGTGCGCCTCAGTAAAGCTCCTTCCTCCATCTGCACTCCTCTCTCGCTCCCTCCATCTCTCTCTTCCTCTTGCTGCCTGTGACACCCTGATCAATTCCCCATCAAATCCTAATGCAGCGGTTTAACTCAAGTGTGGCATCTTAATTAGGGCGATAACTGCGCACTGTCAGGGTCATTGACTGTGCCTGCCGTCCACCAATGACTCTCATCGACAGGCTGCCAACCCGCAAAGCATGAGAGCAACGATGGTGGGGAGGGTGTTGGTATGAGACAGGAAGGGAGACAAGAAGACACAAGAGACAAAGAGATAGATCAGGAACACAGAGGGGAATGAATAGAGAAAATGAAAGAGAAATAAAGAAAGCAAGGGTGCACGATATATCGGCAGATGATATGTTTGCTTATATGATGCTTATGGGAAGTGGAAAAATGTCATTTTTAATTAATGGTCTTACAGCCAATAATTACAACCAATAATTTAGTGTCCTATTTTTAGCTCCCATGCACACTGATACACATGAAGCCACGAGCTCCTTTAGCTCACTCAAACAGAAAGCCAAGTTGATCACACCAATGCTCCACAGAAAATTAAGGTTGGTGTATCCCATCCAACAGTGCCGTCACTTTTTGGTGATGTTATTATGCACAATTTCTGTAATAATGCCAACTTTTGGATCATGTTTTCTAATCTGTCAGGGCCTGTTTGTTTTATTTATCTATTTTTTTTGTATTACCTTGTGACAGTAGAGCAATAAGCCCTGACCTGCTCAGGTAGTTTTAGGGGTATTTGGCGTGCTCCAGAGTTTGAATAGCAGCGTTTTCACTTTCAAAATACAAATAACCTGACTGTAATGTACCATGTGTGCTATTAGACAGAAGAGTTAGACAAGTTGTACTCTGCCTTGGCTACATAATGTTTCAGTCTCTCATGACTTTTATGTTTCAATCACCAGAAGCAGTTTCTCTGGCTATACAGTGCACTAAACAGTGCACCCCATACAAGGCTTGGAACAATTTTAAAACATCACTTTCCTATTTCTCAGACACTGATCTGAAACAATTCCAAGCTGTTTGTTTTGCTTGTAACACACACAAAAAAATACCTATAGCCAAAGACAACTAAATACTGGCATAAGAAAGAGAGGGGAGGCAGAGAGAGAGAGAGAGAGAGACAGACAGAGACAGAGCATGAGACAGAGAGTAAGGTGGTAGCTGGCTCTGATGTATAGTCTGGTGTGCCAAGGGGTGCCAGCGTTTTATAAAGATGGAGCTGAAGTGAAGCATGTGAATCTGAGTCTGTCTCGTTGTCATCCCCCATGGAACCATGGATCAGAACAGGAGGCCTCTGTCTTTTTTCATGTCACACAGCAGCAATCTGCCAGCCACAACTTCCTATAAATGAGGTGATGTAGAGAATGAGAAAGACAGAGAGAGAGAGAGATTTTCCTTCTTTTTATGTGACAAATAAAGAAATCAATAAATCATTGCGAACTTTGACAGGTGGTGGCAAGGCAGCCCATTTGTCATTGAGTATTTATGAAGTTGTCGCCAGTCCCGTCGCCCTCCCCCCTCTCTCTGAAATATTTAAACATGTGCGTGTGTGGAGAGCACTGGACTACTGGGCTGCAGTGAGGCATGGAGAGTGAGAGGGATAGAGAGAGAGGGATAAAGAGAGAGAGAGAGAGAGAGAGAAAGAGAGAGAAGGTGGGGGGTGTTGCCAAGCGTGTTGAACAGCCTGCGGCTTTTCCTCCAGGGCTCCTAACACACATTACCCACTTCACACAACATGGGTCACAGCAGCGGTCTGAATGCCCCCCTGAGCAACACTCAGGTCTGCGGAGTGTATTTGATGTTACGTGGTTTTCAGATTCCCCCTCTCTTTATTTGGCTCTAGGGAGGAGAAGACAGAAAAACACAGCTGAGTATTGAGCTGAATTCCTAAAGGGTAACATGATTATTACAGTAATCTCTGAATATTAAAAAGACAAAGCTGAAGCTCCTTTTATCACTGTTGTAACAACATACCATAACTTTCTTCAATGCTGTTTGAAAATACCAGCTGGTCATTTCATGAACATTTCATGATGAATGAACCAATAGAAACAATCCGAAATAGATTAAAATCACCTTATTAACTTACATGTGATATTAAGAACATTGAACCTTAAATAAAAATGTTTCAGTATTTCTGCATGATTAAGTGGTTAAGATATAAGCAGAGTCACTGACAGTAATTTGATATGAAATTCTCAGCTCTAGTAAAACTAGCAAGCCAGAATTGTTTACAGTGGTGGTGATAGGAATCATACGGCTGAAATATTTAATTCCTCTAAAAGCTCCCTCATAACAAATGTTTACAAATATAAAACATGATGACTGAACACATTTATGCTAGTTTTTAGAGAGGGTTTTGGTCTTAAATCTTTTTCTTTTTAGTCGATTCATACTCCTGTCTTTTTTTATTCATTGTTTTAAAGTATGTATTCTGTATTACAGTACAGCCTAAAGTGGCTAATAAAGATGCATAGCAAACTTACTCGCTAGCTATGTTTACATTTGTTTAGCTGTTGACTCAATAATGCATGATCACTCACACAAAGATCTACACAAAATTGTGTGGTACAAAGCTACATGGTTTTTATGAGAGTGAATTTAAAAGCAGCAAATAAAACACTTCACCAGCATACATGCTAAAAACATCAGAAACAGCTATAGCTGACAAATGAACAAACTTTGCTCAGTGCTGCCCTCACGTTACAGCCCCAACCTCTTTTTGTTTTCATAAGCATGCAAAATGACATGATATGTATCAAATAATGCATTTACTGTCTTATTTTACATGTACTTGTCTCAACTCAACACACCCACATTGCTGTGAATTCTCAGGACTATGCAAAATGACATCCATCTTAAATAAGTGCAATATCTCAGTTAGATGCATTTAGGTCATTATGTAATAAGTGTAAGAGGCCTGTGTAATAACCTAATCAATTGCATTCTTTTTTGGGTTATATTGACTGCACACATCTTTTCTGGTCTCCAGTTTTTTTTTTTTTAAGAATTAGGTACTAATATTTACATTGTGTGCACCTTGATTAATAAACATGTGTCTGCACAGGATCTTTTCTCTGTCCGTATACAGCAAAGTAGCCCCCTAAAGAAAACATTTTTAGACCACTATTTTATGATTATGAGCATTACATATGAAACATACTGTAAATTCCTGTCAACACCACTGTAAAGAAATAAAGCTTGGTAAGATTTTGATAATGAAACATTTGACATCAAATCACTTAGAATGACTTGTTTACCTTTCAGCAGACGAATCATAAAGACATTTTTAAGTGAAGTGGGATGTCCCTTGAAGATCATTTTTTCCATTTGGCAATAAAATAACCATTTGGAAAATATGAGGTGTTCTTATGACACCAATGATTTATATTATGTAATAATGTTGTGATATAGCTGATTTTCTTTTGGCTTTGTATTCTCAGTTCTGGAAGACATATGTTACACAGAAAGCACTGAGTAAAAATAAGATTAGCACAAAGTGGTCCGAAGCATAGATAAATTGTTATAAGCATTTATGATACAAAAAAAATATTTAAGGTTTAACCATGACAGGCCTAAACCAGGGTAATCTACAGTGCACCTGATTTCATAATCGCATTGTGCAGATTATAGTACTGACAGTAATTAGAGATTATTAGAAGGAAGTTAACATGACCAAATCCTTAATCATTTGAGAATTTAATTAGTGTTAACATCCTTCAAACCAGAATATCCTAATAAAGATCTGTAATATATTTGTAGTCATGATGGGGCAGAGTAAATCATATAATCTTAAAATTCTTTTCATTTTCCCAGCATCCATGTCACTGCCAGTACCACTTGGAATAGTTGCGGAACGTTGCTAAAATATTACAATGTGTTACAAGGAAGCTGATGGCGTTTAAGAAGCCCATATGGAGGTAAAAAAGAAAGGTATAAAAATACCAAAGGAGCCACAATGTGATTCAAATTCATCCACCAAGATCTGTGAACAAAAGCAGCCCAGGGCCTCTGAAAAGACTTTTAAGAGAGGCGCTGCAAAGAGCAAGCATGGTGTGTGTGCGTGTGGCAAAGCTGGTGATGAGATGGGGCATTCAAAGACTTGGCTGTTATATAAAAAAGAAGGAGAGGGAAAGACAAGATAGCTTAGAAAACAAAAGAGAAGCAGAATAAACAAACTGGGTAAGAGAGAGAGAGAGAGCTGGGGGCAATGCTGAGATTTAAACCCATTCTGTCTATGGCCTCCATTGGATAACGAGCTGACTAAGCAGACATTCTGGAGAGAGAGAGAGAGAGAGAGAGAGAGAGAGAGAAAGAGAGAGAGAGAGAGAGAGAGAGAGAGAGAGAGAGAGAAGAGAGAGAGAGAAAGAGAGAGAGAGAGAGAGAGAGAGAGAGAGAGAGAGAGAGAGAGAGAGAGAGAGAGAGAGAGAGAGAGAGAGAGAGAGAGAGAGAGAGAGAGAGAGAGAGAGAGAGAGAGAATTTCACTGAATATCTTCCTAAAAATCCCACCATAAACTACACAGAGATGCACTTCTTCATGTTCCTTCTTCCTTTCTTCCTACACTATTTTTGCAAACTGCTGCCTTTTACTCTCCATGTCCATCCTTACATCCTTGTACGTTTTAAAAGCCTCCTCTGCTTTCATACTCCTACCCTGATGTCCTGTTAGACTGCCTCTGCTACTTACACCTCTATCCCTCTGTCCATCATCTCATTTCTACCGTCCACATTCATTATGACTTATCCTCAACCTACCCTCCCCTCATTCTCTGATATCCTCCACAGTATGGTTTTCCCCTCATCCCTCTTTCCCTGGTATCAGTTTCACAGTGCCGTGTCCCTTCTTACTACTCTGTTGACCCTCTGACCCTTCTTATATCCAGACCCTTATCTCTCGCTTCGCATCCTCCCCCAAATGCCAGCCTCCTGACCTCTTAAGTCTGGCTCACTCTCTTTTAAAACACACTGCCTCCGTATAAGTCAGGTTACAGTAAAACTACTGGGCTTCTCTAAAGGACTATTAGCCTACAGTCGCTTCAGTGTAATAGACACACACATATTTGCCAATCCCAGCAAAACGGGTGAATCTGAGTGACCAGAGTGAATTAGGTTAGCTGTATCTCACAGTGTAGTCCTAGTAGGCCTTTGTTCCAGATGAATAGTGTATTATGCTATGCTGTATTACAGAGTTTAACCCCTTTTCTTTATAAAGTATTTGGTATTCAGTTAACTTCTATAACACACGTTTATTTAACACCATGAACCGCATAAGTAAGATTATGGTGCTACAACCTTTTCAAGGTTCAACCTCAGATAACTATATGATAGCAGCGTAAAACAGCAAAACATTAGACTTTACTACTGTGAGTTACCTGAAGCGGATAGAAGAGAGCAGATGTAGGACGTAAGAAGAGTCCTCAGGTCTGATATTCCCGTCCTGTATTTTTCATCATGCGCTTATTTATCCTCCACTTATCCCGTCAGTATCAGCGCGAGGTCTGGTGACGCCTGTCAGCAACTCCGCGCGCGCGCCGGACGCCAGAATGTGGCGGGAAACCAGAGAGGAAGCGTGATGGCTTCCCATGGAAAACTAAAAGAGGGCCGTTTCACTGTCACGGCTTACCAACCATGAATTTGTAAGGTCTAAATGAATATGTGAGTAGAACAGCGGGTACAGTCCTATCAGATGTTCCTCTTCATTCTTCATTTCTAGGCATTTAGAGGAGTATTTAAAACAAATTAACGAACATGTCAGTATGTCAGATTCCTGAGTTGCTGAGCCATTCCTGGGCAAAGCCAGCTGCGAGGCTTCTTTCCGTCTGCCTACAGCAGCAGCAGTTTACCTTGTATACAGCGCTCCCTTTGGGCCAAAGTAGCGAATGGCAACACATTGCTTGCTTCTGTGAAATTATGAGGAATATTGCAATACTTACACATATGGTGAGGGATTTAGGCAGTAAATCAGTATTATTACAGAGGTAAAGACAATAAATGACGTCCTATTCTTTAATTACAACAATCCAAAATATTTCTATAATTATGCCATTATTGTTCCTTACATTTGTTTTCTACTAAATGTAGATGTGTTCATTGTTTTCATTTTTTTATTGGTCTTTTCAATTTCGTATTACACAGCACTGTCATATGCTAAAATTTGTGGTGCTCTTGTCAAATGGTATGTTTTGTTTATTTCTAAGTGAAAATAATGTATTGTTAGAAAATAACATTTTAAAATATAATTGCAGTTTATTTTCTGAATTTCACATATTTGAAAAATAAATCAGGGAATCTTTATAAGTAATGCGATATATTTCACAAAATGTTAAACCCTGCCTGGTGACCTGTCGGAGGGGATTCCTGCCTTCTGCAACCTGGCTTCCTGGCTCCAGCAACCCCCACCGACCCAGGAGGATAAGCGGTTTAGATGATAGATGGATGTTAAACTCAGCAAATAAGCCACAAGCTAAACACTGCAGGAAAAAAAGTCATATAGAAGTGCGCTCTCTCTAGAAGATGGTTTAACTTACTTTGGCTTAGAAAATCAATAATATATATAACCTGACCGGTGTTAAACTTTTGCACATGATATGTCTATCATCACAGTGAACAACAAAAATTACATGCAACATATTTTAAAATATGAGCTATTTCATGTAGGCTACTGTACTGGCACAATAACCTCTCTGGTATTTATCAAAAATCAGTTCAGTTTTTTTAAACCTAAACACACACACACACACACACACACACACACACACACACACACACACACACACACAAACACACACACACACACACACACACACTTAGCTGCAGCGCATCTTTGTGTGTACTAATCCCTCCCTGGAAGCTGTCATACAGTAAGAAGCTGGATGGTGATATTCCAACCATAAATAAATTAAAGAGCCCAGAGAGAAAAAGAGTCGGTGACACAAGTGCTCCAGCACACACACACATTTCAACTGTATCCCTCCTATCAGGAAGGTAGATGTGAGTGGGTCTCTCCATTCCTAGATAGTCACATTCATGCACATTTTATGGGGTTCCAATGGAAAAACTAGTGGTATCCCCAGTTTCACAACACGCTGATAATTTCAGAGGGTGGGGGGAGATGCCCTCCAGGGGTTTAAGGCAGGGGTCAGGTCCATTGAGTATGATATCAAGCACTGAAGATGATATGGACACAATACCTTTGTTCTTTATATTGGGTTTATTAACAATGTTGCTTTCTATAAGTATAATTTAGTTTATTTTACAATTAAATATTGCATTTTGTAGCTATGGTCAGTTTAATGCTTAAAATATTTTAATAATACATAATAATACATTATGGATATATAGGAATATCATATATCTTTCAGAGAATCTTTATGTTTTTCATGAAAAAAGACGACTAACTGAGATCTAATTTATTGATCTTATAAGTGTACTAAGCTAATAAAAACGTTAAACTGCATATTTTAGCCATTTTATATCCAGAAATCAGTCACTGGGATTAGGAATCAGGTGTCATCTTTATTGGATATTCTTGGCAACTGTCACTGTTTGTATTCTATAATAAATAAATATAGTATTCATTTTGCCTTTTAGCTTTGTTTACCTGTGTGCAGATTACATGATGTTGGGTGCTCTTATGCAAAGCCATGAATGCTACTGTTTTTTGTTTGTTTGCTTGTATGTATGTATGTATATTTGTTATTTATTTATTCCTGAGACTGGACAGCATTACCTCTGAATTATGGAGAAGTCCGCTTTCTCTCCCTCAGTGAAAAATAACATCTGTCCAGCAAATGGAAAGCTTAGTGTGTCTGTATAATTTATGGTAAAAGCCTCCAGAGTATGACATAAAATATATATGGAAAAAGACTGTAACAAAGAGAGCAAGAGAATGGGGCAGAGGGGATGGAGGGGTGTTGAAAGAAATCAGAGAATATTTTATAAAATATTTTAAAAAGTGTATAATAGACACACACACACACATACACACACACACACACACACACACACACACCTGTATACATCTCTCTGTACCCCGGACATGTAACTGGTTCTGTGTGGTAGACAAATTTAAACAGATAAAAACCGATATTCTTCCAGTAACTGCAAACACATACAGAGATAAGCATCCCCTCTAGCACATTCCCTGTATGTAGAATATATAATATGAAAGGTTATATTTTGTCTGGAGCTGCACTGTGTTTGAATGCATACATTATTCCTAAAAGAAAAAAAAACAGAATAGATTAATTCTACAAGAAGATAATCATGGTGCTCATAGAGTGTATACTTTTTTAACAAAGAAGTAAAAAAAGAACAGATCTAAACAAGAACAAAAAAGTTTCTTAGCAGTAACGCTGGTTATCTGCACATACACCACACACCAGTACAGCATATTATAGTAAAGTAAGTAAATACATTTTTTACTGTTAGGTACAATTGTAATGTAGATTACATTTGTACAAAGCTTCAAGACTGGGATGATATTAATTTTATTTCTAAATGCATACGACAAACTACGTCTATAACTGGTGGAATAACGACTGGTGAAAGAAACAATTTATATTAGAACAACACCACAGTGCCATCTAGTGGTTCATGAAACGTAGTCGCACCTAATTTGGTGATAGTTCTTTACTGACGATGTGACATGGCACAGATAGGAATTTTCACCACCACCCCTTCATTACCAAGATAGACAGACAGACAGACTGATGGTGCTCAAAGAAATCTTATTTATCACAGTCTGTCCGCCATAAACATACCCACAAAAACTTACTTTAGAATTCTCAGTCAGGTCTGTGCGACAATAATTGACTTGTGTTTCACGGTCTCATTATCAGACTAAACTAATATACAGGCGCTGGGTTAGTGATGCTGAGTTGCCAGTTCATGTATCTTGTATCTCATTGCTGACCTAAATACCAGATTGCTTGCCACAGAAATCTAACTACTCTACAGAAAAAAGACTTAATGGGATTTGGCTTAATGCTTACTACTACAGACCACTAGTTTTTTGTAGAATGCCTTTAAGTAGCATGGGGTAACCATGAACTACATCTAAAACCTGCCTGATAAACCAGTAGGATCCTTAAAATTACATCAAGTTCATCAGGAAAACACAAAATACCATTAGATACTATTGGGACACCAGCAGGAACCAACACTGCGTCCAGTTTTAATGTCAACTTAACATTTTACAGTTTACAGTGAGACGAACCGGCAGGAATCTCACATCAACGTTGGACTTATTTTCATTACACCGACTTTTAGGTGAGTAAGTTGAGGGCACCATTAGCAAGCAAAAATCTTGAGGAAGAAATCATGAAAGTAATCAAGTCTTAAAACTGGGACCCATCCTCCTCTGGTTGATACCAGTTAAGAAATAATATGTGTTGTTTATTCATGAATATGAAGATAAGTAACAAATATAGAATATTGAATAATAAGGGGAAAAATAAACAATCTACCAGTCTACCTATCTACAAGATTCTGGAGAATCTACCATTCCTGAAAATGCAGATTCTAGTGGAAAGGGAAACATACCAATAGTTCAAAGCACAACTCCTTTCCATTGAACAATAATGTCAGCATATTTTCAGCACATTCCTACATATGTTTATTTAATGAATCAAAAAACTACAGCAGACTACAACAGGTGGAGCTCAGACACAAATACCTTGTGTGGCATGTCAAAGCAGTGAACACTTACTTGGAAAAGAGTATCCTCATTATCTCCCTGAATACCTAACTTAAGATCTTAAAGGGACAGAGTAGTAACACAACCTGCTGAAATCACTAAACATTCAACACAGAAAAGTGACCGTGCATAAACAGGTGTGTTTTTGTGGGTAAGGCATCATCAAAAAGAAGAAAAGGCAACCCAGTATTTTTATATTTCAGAAAATCTAATCCAGAGTAACTGAATTTCTTCTGAACATTGTCTGTCTGAAATGGAGTGTCTGCCATGGCAGCCAAAAATAATAGCTTTACTGCCCAAACAAGGAATACGGCCTTAGAATCCAGTGATACAAGTCCTTATGTAAGACTATGTGGAACATGATTTAGGAGTTACACAGAATCTTGCAAAAGTCTGTGGTTTACTTTGAAAAACAAAAACTTAGTTATGAATCTCTGAAAGTGATCGGTACTGCACTAGAGAGCTCAAGAGCGAATGATGAAATTCGACCTGATCCACAAACTCAGCTTAAACTCTACTCTACTCTACTTGAAACAAATTTTAAACAACAACAGAGACTATGTAAAAACAATGATTATACAGACAGATCAAGTGTGCATTTGTACAGTCTGAAAGCAAGACATCAGGGGCTATTTGTGCATGTGTTTATTGTGATGCTATGTCAGACTACAAACATGTGAACTTTTTACTGAAGCAGCATAGCAGAGTCACAAGCATCTAGCAGAGATATAGCAGTACCGCTTTAGAATAAGGCTACCCTTATAAAGGGTTTATGAATAGTTTAAAAAACGAGTTTATTAATGTTTTTAGTTAAGCTTGCGCCAGTTACAAGACTTATAAGATTTGCTGTCACTGAAACTATAATATCCTTATCGATTATATATATATAATTATTATTATATTATATACAAATACAGTCAAATGCCCAGGACATTCTTTAAAATAAAGGTATAAAAGGGTCCTCAGCTTGCATGTATGGTTCTATGGAAAAAATAAATAAATAAATTGAAGAAGGAACCATTACATTATGTGGAGGTTCTATAAACTCTTTTAAAACAGTTACACAGAAATGCTGTGAAGCTGTGTACATTTACATTATATTCTTAATCCTTTAACAGTTTTTTACAAGTTGGTTCCAGTTCATTCGGTTGTTTTCATTCCTAACTAAAATAGTAGTTTTGGTGTGTTGACAGCTAAACACGCTTATTTTGAAAGTTGTTCAGCTCTTCCCTTGCAGTTTATCACTGTCCAGTTTGACTACATTCTTGCTTTATCAAGCCAAACATATTCTTCAGTCAAGCCCAAGGCTACACCCAAGTGATGAAAACAAAGCAAATGGCCCAGAAGTACTTATATTAAATAAAGTCTGATTTTGTCTTCTCCAATATTTTTGTTCAAACTTTGTGCTTCATAGCACGCCACAGTCAAGTCTAGTACCCACACTCTGTGATTCAGCAGCCATGCTGTTACAACTCCTGCACACTGTGGCTTTTTGCTGTCATGTTCAAATAGGTGTAGATATTCCTAAACAGGATTGTTTATTGTCCCTGTCTATAGAAAAACATCTCTCTGTTTTTGGCTTATTTTTTTGGCTTATCTATTTTAATTTGAACATAGTAGCTGCCCTTTATGTTGTGCAAAAATGTCATGAATGGAACTGACATCAAAATGTAAGCGCCTTTTTGTCCTCTCCAAATGTTCATCTTGGACAGTGAAAATTTGTGTCTCCCAGCCTTGAAGGTGCCTTCACAGATGGGTAAGTTACCCAGTGCTGTGGGCAGTGAATTCACTTATTCTGTTTCATTTTGGAGTTGTTCTGGCACCTGTTATATGTTTACCAGCCTGTACCACTGGTGCAGCAAGATTTCTAAGTAGACATGGGAACTGATTGCAGAGAAGCCACCTGTGTGTGTCTTTGTCCCTCCTGACAAACCTTAGCTAAATGTCAAGGCAATTCTAGTGAACAGACCTTTTAACTCCCCCTTCCTTGGACAGGTGTCCCTGAATGAACTTTAACTTCACCAATTCATTCACAGTCATTACACTTGCAACACACTACACATACCCCCTTTTCTTTTTTTATTTACATGTCCTCATAGCAGTTGTGGATGTATTTGTTGTTCTTTTTAGATAACCACTGATATGCATTCTTAATATAAACATTGGTTGTGGTTCTGACCAGTAGAAGATAAGCTCTCCTTTGGAGTCTTGGTTCCTTCTGTCAAAGTTTCTTCTTTGCCACAACTGCCTTTGTGTTGCCCAGTTAGAAATAACAGTTAATAACCATTGTAAGCACTACACATATATATTTAGTTTGTCTTTAAATTTAAGTTAGGGTAATAATCAGTAAAGGCAAGCTCCTGTTTCTCTCGAGTAAAGATAGCACAGAAACAGTTTCACTAGAGCGATGGGTGTGGTGTTGAAAAAACTCAAAATGAAAGGTAAATATGCTGCATTGTGTTGTTGTATCTCATGGAGATCTCAGATTACGTCTGAAAATAGGCAGAGAAACATCCGAGACAGGGAGTTAGCAGAAGCCAGTGAGCCCAACGTCCAACCCAAAGGTTTCCAATTATATAGAAATGCTTAAAGACAAATGTATAGATAAAACAATTAACAAACACTTCCCACCCACACATGACTTACCACTACAAACTTACACTCATGCTCCTTCTCCTTTTCTCTCACACATTTATATAGAACTCACCTCTTTGATGACTCACTCGACAGTCATCTCCCCTCAATGTCATAGTAATTTGCTCAACCTCCCACACATGCTCTAAAATTGCACTGCACTCACTGATCGGACTCTTCAACGCATCTAATCAAAAGCTTTATTAACAACCTCAGTTCTACAAATAGCACTGCAGAACAGATTCATGGCTTGTGTGGACGATGGCTGCAAAAACTTAAACTGAACTCTTAACTCCGAAGCACAGAAGAAAAAAAATTATTTGCATTCTTTTCACTTACTCCACAGTGAGAACACACCTCGGCTGTAGCCAGTGTGCAAAAATACTCCCAGGTATTCAGGGGTCCCATACTGGCTGCTAACTTAGCAGCACTGATGGCAGGTGGCTTGGGTTAGGGTTTTTTCTACGCTTCCCATTAAACTATCCATTTAGTTGAGGAAAGTTTCAGATTTGTAAATAAACTGTGGGGTTTAGAGGGAAGCCAGATATTAGAGTTGCTTGGCTATGAAGGACTAACTATGTGAACCGATTTACTACAGTACCAACCTGTGACAAAGCAGTGCTGCATATCTGCTTACTTAATATCAAAACTTTGACCTTTCCTTTAAGCCAAGTATACACTATTAGCCTATTTAGCCTGACTTTAAGCTGGATTAGGTCAGAGCCAAATTAATTTAATGTTCCAAATTTCAGGATGAATATCTGACAATTTCAGTTGCCCCCAAAGCTACGAACAGTCAGTACTACTGCTCCTATACAGCTGCAGACACATCAACGAGGCAAAAGAGTCAACATTTGCAGTACCAGTGTTCGTATATACAGACTGTGCTACAGCAATGTTTTATAGTCTCTGAGTGGTTTGCCTGGTTTTCAGTTTCTGTGTAGTAAAATTAGCAGAGCTGTTGTAGCACAGTTGGCTTATAAGCAGCTATATCCCAGTCACAACCTACTTCCCATGTAGCACACAAGTTCTGGCTTCTCGTTTTGCATGGCTAAATGCCAAATGACTGTTTATTAGACATATGATGCACTGTTGGTTGCAGAAGCCTCTTATCCTATGTGGTGAATTATGAGCATGTTATGAGCAGGCTCAGGCTGAGCATGTTGTTTTGAATGAAACCTATTTCTAAGAAAAAAAGAACTGAGCTGTCTGTATATGCTGCATTTTGTGTGTACCCTGTGAGCACCCTCACAAGTTTTGTACGTGCGCGATGAACAATTCAAATGTGTAGCATGAGCTGTCAGCAAAGGATTCATAAAATCTTAGTGTATCCTCGACTTTATGAAAAGGTGAATTGTCAAAAAAGTTTTTTTTGCCTTAACTTGCATGTGAGCATTTTACCCTAATGAACAGCTGTTCCTATAGAGCCAAAGATCATGTTTCAATCCAGAGGCTGTAGAACAGCATAGTATTATTCTATATTATTTGTACTATGATAAAACCTACACATGCAGATTGCTGGGCATACACTTTTTGAAAGTATGAGTAGAGATTTACAGTTGAGCTGCTGATACTCTAAACTGAATGGAAACAGTGGATGTGGTTTTACAGGTTTTACAGTAATGGTAACAGCATGGCAGGTAGAGTGGTTTTCACTTTTCATTCCACTGAAATCTGCAGAATAATAATGCAAATTTCAATTACAGCTGCCCAGAATCTTGTTGAGCTTTTCTAGATCGTTTTGCAAATTTTCCAATCCCCTTTAAATTGCGTCACAAAAGTCTCTCCTCCACCATATGGTACCTGCTCACATCACTTTTCATGAGGCAAATCTGGTACCTAGTATGTTTGCTATAACCAGGTGAGCTAAGTTGATGCCACAAGATGATGGAAACATGCTGCTAATTGGTAGGAGAGAAAACGAGTCTGATTTTCCACTTTTTTCACCACACATTTGCTAGACTACCAGGTTAAAGTATCCTCTTGTTTATCCAGTTCGTCTTCTGAACTCTGATTTCCAGAGCTATTGCTTTATAGTGACCAGTTACTGGTTTAAACAGCAAGTAGAGTCGAGCTGTCCAATGTGCTGAAAATAATGCCAAACCATCCCAATTCTCCGGAAATTGTTTGTTTTATGTAGAGAAGAAATACATAAAGAAAATAAACAAAAAAGGTTTTATTTAAAATGAACCAACATTTGTCAACTTTATCAAACAGCACAGCAAGGCAACGCAACAGTAAAGATTCAAATCCAAATTATGTGGAGACATTAGTTATGAATATATGTCCTTTAACATGTGTTTACACAAGTAGAGTAACAGAGAGAGAGAGAGAGAGAGAGAAAGAGAGAGAGAGAGAGAGAGAGAGAGAGAGAGAGAAGGAAAGAAGGATTTATAATTGTAGCATGGTTGCAGTTAGGGCCATCAATAAAAGACTGAGGTCCAGTCTGAGCAGGTCTTTACTCCCATTACACAAGTATCCTGTGCAGCAGTTGATATTTGTCACTTGGGTAGAGTCACAAAAGCTTTTAGAGATGCATCCTTTCTCAGGTGGGCTTGCCACTGGAACCAGTGGACTGATCACTGGGATCAGCGGGTTTACCACTGTGCCAAAGATAGGCAAATCTAGGTCTGAGGGAGGAAACAAGACAAATAACAGGCTTTTTAACATATATATTTAAAATATGCTATTAATACAAAATGACTGCATAGAGTATGTATTGCATATGTTCCTGCAAACAAATAAGAAACTAACTGGTGTTATTCACGCAGCGATTTTGATTTCCCACACAGGACACAGTAGTGTTGCAGACTGTGTCCAGCATACTGTTGCAGGTGTAGCATTTCAGGCCATTTGGGGTGTTGTCAGGATCTGTGAAACAAACACACAAATAAAAGCAGTCCTGTATTCGCAGGCAAAATGTCACACCAGACGATCCTGATCTCATGATGAACGTGAGACTACAACATGGCTAGCCACACCAAAAGCTTTTTAACATGCACATATGGAGAAGAGAGAAAAATAATTTGAATGACACCTATTAGCTTCTTATAATCACAAATAAGCATGTGGTAACTGATCTAAACAGTGGATTTAAATAGATCAATGCACTTGATTATTATGTATTATTTTCATTTTATTTCAATGCATATTATAGCTTTAAGCAAGTCAACCTGTCATTGTCTCTTTGTTTGTGGTTTAACTGAAGGGCATTTCAGGGCTTTGGTATTTTCATAAATGTCGGGGTCATTCTGGTTCCTGATCCTGAATTAGAGGACAGAACGCACAACAGTTTAAAGATAGTAAAGGTATTCAACAGGAGTGAAACTGGATTCAAACTGGATTCCTCCTTTACTAATTCTAAAGTAAAACATATTGGTCTTATGTACACAACAAAGTGAGAGATCAGTTTACCAACTGGACTGTCTGGATGTCTCTAAACTCGTCTAAAGAGGGTTTAGACTGTTCAGGTAGTTACAGAAGTGATTAATTATATATGATTTTTAATATATTCCAGGATATGGTATTTCATGCTGTAAATGTATAAATGGTATGAAATGACCATATTTATCACCATGTACAGATAAGAGACCAAAAACACTTGAATACATGAGTGGAGAAATGTTTAAGTGCACATGCTTGCAGACATTTGTACTGCATAAACAATTAAGAAATGAACAACCTGCCATGGTGTTTGCAATCTCAACGAAGAGATCTCCAAGTGACTTTAAGGGGGTCGTTGTTAAAGAAGAGATGGCAGGAGTTTCAGTCACAAAACTGCTCAACTGAAATGTGTTTTTATAAAAATATGGAGTCTATTATACTGTAAGGGGTGTTTTGCTGGGATGGCTTAAATTTCGTTGTTTGTGCTTAACTTAACTGTTTCATGAATGAGCTATTTGTTTTACAGTAACCAGATCTCAACCCAGCTGAGCAAGAAAATGTGCAAATAAAATGGGAGATTTTGGACAGGCATATTAGACAGGGCTTTGTAAAAAATGGAATTAAATTACAGGAATTATTTCCTAATGGTACATGATTGTCTAAAAACATTTTATATTTAATATGCTGTAAAATAAGCAAATTACAGTTTTGCTTACCAGGGATGTTGATGTCATTGCAATTATCTTTATTACAGCAGGCAAGGAAACCAAAGAAAGTAGCCACTCCAACATTTGTTGAGTAACTTATGCCTTTTTCAGTTGCATTTAGCTGAGAACAGAAGCTTTGCTCAAGGCAAGCGCGAGAAACGGTGGTAGTAGCCACCGAAAACCCTATAAGCAGAAATTAGAAAAGTGACGTCCATATGACATGATAACAGTAACATGGTTATATAACGCTGGATGATATACAAGATGCTCTAATGCTTACCTGACACATCAATGCTAGTTCTTAGAGTAGCACACACAAAGTTTGTATCACACTCAGCTGATTCCGTGGTGCTACACTGACCCGAACCACGAAGACACTGGAGGCACTTCAGCGTGTACACTGACCGAAAAGCAATACATGGATATTGGAATTATCATATCAGCTTGTGCAAGTATCAAATAATAACTTATTTAATCCTGTGGAGCACAAACTGAAAATTCTGTCCCTCGTAACTGATCTGAGGAGGCAGAGCATAGATGAATATGGCGTCACTATTTGGAAGCCAACAGGTCTGTTTATTTATGTATTACAACTGGTTATTAATAAGGTCGTTTTAATTAATAACCTTTAATAAACCCAATGTAAGCCATCACTTTATAGAGATAGTCTCATCTACTGTTCATGTATTCATCAGCATTACATTCCAAGCCTCAGTTTTTGGAATTTATTATGGCATGGCAAGTATTTTGTGGTGTCTTTAAAAAATTAAGTCATCCTTTCCTTTCACCAGGGACGTAGGATGAATGCAGTACTGCATGAAAGAATAGTCTGTAATGAGTTCAGTGTAGTAGTCTAAACACCGCTGAGAGGAACTCAAGTAAACTGAGTAATATATAAAGTCACTGGATCAAGCATAATAAAACTAATTTCCATAACTGTGGTAAATAAGTTACTGAGTATAACATGTAGAAATAAAATGAATATAATAAGACATTACTATATATTTACCTGAGCCGAGGAGAGAAAACAGATACAGACCGAGGAGCAGCTTCATCTTGACAGACAAATGTTGGGTGCCTAGTCTGAACTACCTGACACCTTTCTGGTCTTATCTTTACTATGAATTAGGAAAGGGGTGTGGCTTGTTCTCCTCACCTCTTGTGAACTGTTAATCAAAACAATGAGCCTTCTGAGTACAAAATGTTGTACTGAAACATTTGGAGGGGGGTTTAGTCTACTTAGTCTTAGTCCCATAGTCTACTTACAGTACAAGCTGAAGTTTAAATATTCAAGTGCACATCTAAGACTTGCATACATCCACATTTTTGGGGAAATAAAAAAAAAATACACCTAAATGGAAAAGTTTTTTTTACAGTACACTTAGGTGGAAAAGTCAGAATATCCCTAAAGCTAAACACGTGTTTTTCGTATTAATAATGGAATATCAAGCTAAAAGTCACATGACTTTGTTCAACCCACTTCTATAAAGCAATGGTGATTGTCTTATAAGAAGCCTTATCAGTGACACATTTCACATCACACACATCACTGATGTCTAGTGAGTGCAACGTTGACCGCATATTCCAACTAATATTATGTGTACTGTTATATATACACTGTTGTTCATATAAGATGGAAGCCCAGTTATTGTGAGAGTTATAGTGAAACCCTTAAACTCTGTATGTATGTTCTTCTGCTCTAGGGTGATACAAACAAAGCCAATATTGTATGTGTAAAGTACTTATAAAACTAATCACTTCTGGCTTTTTATCTTGTCTCTTGTAATTGGCAAAAAGTAAACATTTAGAAAACCTGTGTCCCGCCCACCCCATAGATGAATACGTTCAGTAACAACTTTCCATAGTCAACCACTACGTTTTAGGAAACTAGATAAGCCTATACAGTATATTAATGCATATAATTCAATAACAGCATTGTCTTTCACAGTACACAGAAATATGTGTATACAGTGCCCTCCATAATTATTGGCACCCCTGGTTAAGATGTGTTCTTTAGCTTCTCATAAATTGAGTTTTTTTTTTTCAAAATAATATAGGACCACTATGGAAAAAAGAGTAAAATCCAACCTTTAACTCAACTGAATTTTAAGGGGGAAATAAAATCCCTGACTAAGAAATAATTATTCTTCATAAAATCACCTGTTCCACAATTATTGGCACCCCTAACAATTCTTAGGAAATAAGTTTAATAAAAGTATTTCTGTCACTTCTACAGTAGTTTACGATGTTGATCAGAGTATGTAGGAACATTTAACATTTAAACAACTTCCTGTTTCCCTGGGGTATAAATATGACGTGACACAGAGGCCATTTCTCTTCAACATGGGAAAGACAAAGGAACATACCATTCAAGTAAGGCAGATGTGTGTTGACCTTCACAAGTCAGGCAATGGCTACAAGAAAATAGCCACTCACCTACACCTGTCCATATCTACTGTCAGAGGAATTATTAAGAAGTTTAAAACAACTGGAACAGTGGTAAACAAGCCTGGACGAGGACGCAAGTTTATTTTGCCACCACGCACAGTGAGGAGGATGATAAGAGAAATAAAAAGTTCTCCAAAGCTCACTGTTACAGAATTGCAACAAATGGTAGCTTCTTTGGGTCACAAAGTCTCCAAAACAACCATCAGGCGCTATCTACATGCCAACAAGCTGTTTGGGAGGCATGCACGAAAAAAACCTTTTCTCACTCACAATCATAAACGCAAACGTTTGGAGTTTGCTAAGCGGTACTGGGACTTCAACTGGGACCGTATGCTTTGGTCAGATGAAACAAAGATAGAGCTTTTTAGCAACAAATGCTTTAAGTGGGTCTGGCGTAACACAAGAGCTGAGTATGCAGAAAAGCACCTCATGCCCACTGTGAAATACGAGGGAGGATCAGTGATGCTGTGGGGCTGTTTCTCTTTCAAAGGCCCTGGGAACCTTGTTAGGGTGCATGGCATCATGAATGCTTTGAAATACCACGACATTTTAAAACAAAATCTGGCGGCTTCTGCCCGAAAGCTGAAGATGGGTCGTCACTGGGTCTTTCAGCAAGATAATGACCCTAAACATACAGCCAAATCTACACAGAAATGGTTCACCACACACAGAATCAAGCTCCTCCCATGGCCAACTCAGTCCCCAGACCTCAACCCCATTGAAAACCTGTGGGGTGAGCTGAAGAGGAGAGTGCAGAGGAGAGGACCCAGGTCGCTGGATGATTTAGAGAGAATGTGCAAAGAGGAATGGTCAAAGACCCCTCTTTCTGTATTCTCCCATCTTGTGAAACATTATAGGAGAAGATTAGGTGCTGTTTTGTTGGCAAAAGGAGGTTGTACAAAGTATTAACATCAGGGGTGCTAATAATTGTGGCACACATGATTTGATGTTAAACATTTATTTCTTAATGTGGGATTTTTTTCCTACTGAATAAATTCACTTGAGTTAAAGGTTGGATTTTACTCTTTTTTTCCATCGTGGTCCTATATTATTTTTTTTTAAAAATCAATTTATGAGAAGCTAAAGAACACATCTTAACCAGGGGTGCCAATAATTATGGAGGGCACTGTATAAGGCAATTTTTGTAACTATACAACTTCATTACATTGTTACTTTATTACATGATTCAGTTGTTTTCCAGTAAGATGAGTAAGACTCGTTGCTATGTAGATTTAAAGGGTTTATTATAAACTAATAAAAACATAACTATCTGCAGCTACAAGCAAGGTGTGAAATACAGGGGCTCCTGGGGTATCTGGGATACTCTGAATGTCTCCGGATGCTAAAGGGTATTCCTAAAAATAAACGTATTAAGACATTATGCTGGCTGTGTTTATCCCACATTTACCCACAATCAACAAGCTCCTGTCTTTGTTATTCTAAAATAACTAGAGCTGCAGCACTGATCTGCCTCAGAGTGGCGCTGTGGCAAATCACTTAGAACAGAGCGTAGATGAAGAGCTGATAAACCAAACATTTGATAGTATCAGCCAGCCAACACTGGATTAGCTAAATCGAGACGCCCCAATACTAACACTGGCTACAGACAGTTGTACACTAATGAAAGTTCTGTGTACTGTGTCACATTTCTGCTTATAGATAGCCCCAAATCTTATCCACTGCTCCTTTAATGCCTCGAAAATCTCCTTCTCACAAACTTACTGCTTTGACTGAACTGTCTGATGCCTGAGACACTACTTTGAAATTGTCTTTGAGATAAATGAAATTTATTAGATAGTAAAAGATGCAATAAATGTTTACTGTTTTTGTAAAATGTGACAAAAGCATAAAACACAAAAAAGACCCACAATAATAATAATAATTATTATTATTAGTAGTAGTTGTAGTAGTAGTAGCAGCAGTAGTAGTAGTAGCAGTAGTAGTAGTAGTAGTAGTAGTAGTAGTAGTAGTAGTAGCAGTAGTAGTAGTAGTAGTAGTAGTAGTAGTAGTAGTAGTAGTAGTAGTAGTAGTAGTAGTAGTAGTAGTAGTAGTAGTAGTAGTAGTAGTAGTAGTAGTAGTAATCAGCTGTGCTACACAGTTTAATACTTAAACCCATTAAACCGAGACTTGTTTCCTGATTATGGAAATTATCAGATAGAGAACACAGAACAAAGGACGGTTTTTCTCCATTTTAGATGGGTTCCTTTCTAGTTACAGCAGGGAAGTTAGAAGGAGAGTCGAACAAACACTAACGTTTAAATACAGATAGAAATTTTAGGTTCGCATCTTTATCTAGTTTAACAGTTACTTCATACTACTCTAAATCTTTAAATCAATGTAGAAAGAAGATACATGACTGCACTGCACAGGCTTTAAATAATTATTTTAAAAAGTATAAAAGTATAAAAACATGTCTGTAAATAAAAATGTAGAATGAATGATGAACAGACCCATAGAAGATTTTAAATGATAAATAAATGTAACTTCCAGAACCACCACATGATGGCAGTGTTGTATAAGTGTTGAAAGCTTCATGAAGTCATAGTAAGAAAATAGGACACTAAGGAAAGGTTCCCTCTGAAATGTGGGGAAGGAAGATGAGTAAACACTTGAATAATGGGAGATTTCATGAAAGAATACAGATTATATACAGTTATATAAAGAATATATATAAAGAAAAAACACGCTCTGGCATATTTGATGTGGATGATTGTATACTACACTGAGAAGACATTTAATATTAAAAACAATATGAACTGCGTTGCCTATTGCATAATATGCCTGAGGCAGGCCTGAACTGCATGGCATAATGCTCCTAAGTAGTTATTATTACATATTATTGCACACATACAAAAGGTTTTTATTTATAGAGAATGAGAACACACCTTTATCAATTCTGCTCAATAATAAAATCTATTAATAAGAACCACTTAAATACACTGCCTTGCACACTGCCTCATTTTTCATATATATAGGTGCAATTTGTAGTTCTACTATTAAAGACAGCAGTTCATCTGTTACCCCCTGTCCTCTGTGGTCAAGACCCCTACAGAGCAGGTATTATGTGGGTGGTGGATCACTGACAGCACTGTAGGAACATTTATTTGGTGGTGCTGTGTTAGTGTGTGTTGGGCTGGTGTGAGTGAATCAGACACAGCAGTCTTGCTGGAGTTTGAAACTCCTCAGTGTCACTGCTGGACTGACATCAGTCCACCAAATCCCTGTTTTTTTCTGAATCGGTTCCTGTCGTTCTTTGAGTAACACATTTTTGGCCCATCTTTTATCCTAAAGGTCTAGGCCTTTCTTGGATGTTTTTTATTTCTACCAAATCATGATTACAAACACCTGTCTGTCATCACAAGTTTTAAATCATATCATTATTTAGATATTTTGCCTTATTACTAGCCTAAATTGCCCCTAACTTTTTATTTGAATTTTTGCAGGCCTGAATGGTAAATTAAGCAAAATTGACCCAACAAAACATGAAATATCGTGTATTCTGACTCAATAAAATTGTAAATTGCAGCATATTTTTGTAAATCGTTGCTTTAATTTTTTAATATTATGTTTTGCATAGCATGCCAACCTTTTGCTGGCAGTATGGGTAAAGTGGTTGGCTGTCACACAGCTATTTTCTGGTACAGCAAGAATAGTAAAAAAATTAAACTTCGAAGGCAGAGGCCATAGATCTGTTTACTTTCCCTCTAACTGCAGTATACTTAATCGGGACATGGTTTAACACATTTTTATACCATGAAGTTCAAAAACTACAAAGATTATAATGTATAGGTAAAAATAAAGACCAGAACTACACATGTTGTAAATGCACCTCGTAATCAAACATGTTGTAAATGCACCTCGTAATCACCTAAAAACATGACTAACAAAGTTTGAAATGTGTTTTTGTAAATTTGCCCAAGTCTGAAGATCATCACCAACTCTTTTAGAGCAATAGCCTGGAACCAACCTTCAAAAATTACATTTCTTTAGAGATTTACAAAAAATAACTTAGAAATAATTATTCAGAACAAATATACACACGCCACAATGATTGTCACTCTGGCATTTTATACTCTAACCATGTTTCCTTTGCCAATAAAACATAAGCTGAGTCTTTTCCTGTAGCATCTTTTAAGGTCGGAGCATACAGTGTTATATATCATTAAAAACCATTCTTTGTTACAGAACTTCCTCAGATTTTCTAGAGTCCTAGGTCTTCTCTTCTGCATTCTCCTCTTTAGTTTTGACTAGGGTAATGAGATGACCATTGCAGAGGCCTGATTTTATGCTAATGGGGTCCAAGATGTCATGTAACATAACAAAGCTTCCCAGGGCCACTGGAGGAAAAACAGTACTTGACACGGGAATCAGCCTCTTTTCAGTATAGTCATTTCTTCTCTTGTCACACCAAATTCAGCTTGAATGTATGTTTCCAAAAAGTTACATTTTAATTTCACCATAATTTATTTACATCTTCCTCAATATACAGGAGGGGGCAAAATAAACTTGGGTCCTTTGGTACCTTTTGTCCAGAAAGCAAGCCTGATAAGTTTGCTGGAGTTTGTGGAGTCTGTGGAGAGTTATTAACACAGCTTCGACAAGGTAATCACTCTATCTCTGAGTTTGCTCTCAAATTTCGCAAACCTCTGCTGCTGGTAGTGATGTAAAAAAAAAAGCATAGATATTCATGATTGAGAAGTGACTTCAATTTCACTGTGCTTACCGAGCTGGCTTGCAAGAATGAGGATTTCTTGCACAACCAACTTTCCTGTTTGGCTTTTTGTATGGATCAGTTGTTGCATAAACGCAAGTTTCTTGCAAGTTTGTGCAGCTCCACTGACTTCCAGAATTCCAGGTTTTCAATGACACCTATAATGAAAACAATCATGTGGAACCCATCAAACGTGACCCTGTTTGTCACCACAGGAGAGACTTCCTCGTTTAAATAAAGGACTGTGCATGCATTGTGGCGATGCTGGTCATGTTCTGCATGACTGTCTGGCTTATCCAGATAAACCTTAGGGGCAGATCCCTGTACAGCATGTAGAGATTATTTCATGTGCCTGTATAGTTAGAATTCCTACATAGGGGTTGGTTTCAAAGTCCTGTTAAATTTTACTGATGAACGCTGTTTCTGTGTTCATTCGATTCCAGAGCTAAGAGGAATTTCATCCACTCAACTGTTTAACCGATTACAAATTCTAGCTCACTGAATGGAACTTGTATAAGTTGATTCTATTACACATTACTAAACCTATTAAACTTAACACCAGCGCTCTCCACTACAAACTCACACTTTGGGTTTGCCTAGGCTAGGAAAACACAGCTCCAGATCAACATATCGGTCAGATCAACAGATTTTGCCATTGTCTGTGCTCTGTCAAGAGACCTGTTTACAATGACCCACTCTAGATGTTTGATACACCTCCATTGAGAGTCCTAAGATTAAAGGTGACATTCCATCTAAGTTTTCTAGCCTCCAGGACATCTTAAGTAAAAAGAATTCCACATTGCCCCTATGTCTGTACTAGTGATCTCACAGCAGGGCTACTCCTCTCAAAGCGCACATCTATCCCCTCACTCTAGAAGAAGAAACGGAAGCTAGGCTTTTTCTTTGCCCTTGTAGTGATTACCAAGGTCTGAATCAAATCTCTAAGAAATATCCTTATCCCTTACTACTCATTCCAATAGCTTTGAAGCAGTTACAGGGAGCTGCACATTTTAATACGCTAGTCCTTCAGAGTGCATATAGTCTGAATGAGAGAGGGAGATATATGGAAGGCCATCTGTATCACCACTAGGGGGCACAACGACTACACAGTGATGCCATTCAGGCTCTTGCCCCCTCTGTCTTCCAGGCAGTTCTGAACAGACTCTTAGTGAATCACTAATATGTCAAGGGTGATGTGTTTCGTCAACAGTGCTGTGAGTTTCATCCCCCTACTGGGTTACAAAATCAGTGCCAGTGTAATTGTGCTAGTAACTACAAAAGTTTTGGCAGTTTCTAATGCTCTTTAATTTAAAACTTTAGAAGCATAGCCACACCTCTCACAGCACCTCTTAAGACTTGCTAAGAAATTGTTCAGGTCTCCTCAAACTAACTGAGGCTTTTCATACGCTTCAGGATGCATTACCTTAGCACCCATCTTAAAACACACAGACCCCTTTGAGCTTTTGAGGTTGAGGCGGATTCCTCTGAGATCATGGTTGGGACCATCATTTTAAACAGCGGTAACCTGCCTAAATTACACCCAATAGCCTTTTTCTCTCATTAACTTGAGGCAAACTATGGTATAGATGATAGGAAACTTCTGGTGGCCTAACTAGCATTAAAGTAATGAAGCCTTTAGAGAGTTAACCATTCTTTTTTGGTTTTACCAATCCAAAAACAAAGCCAAAACACAGTCCAGAGGAGGCATCAGAATATTGCCAATACTGACAATAGCCAAGTGGAACATCAAGAAAGTCACCAAAAGCTGTAAATAGGTCAAAAGCTGTAAATACTAACAAAAAGAAAATAAACAGCCCAAAAGTCAAGAAAAGAAAAACTGGAAATGGTCAAACACAAGAACAAACAAACACAAGAAAGGCAAACAAGGATTATTAGGCTCAGCATGCTGCAGAGAACCGTGGTGAATCAGTGCAAATCAGTTAACAAAAACATACAGCTTAGTGGGGGACAATTAGGAGGGGAGAGTTATGTTACAGTAATCAGTCATCTGGTAAGCTGGTAAACTGTGATTAGTAGATGGTAAAGAAGACAGAGTCACATGATCTCCAGAGGAATTCTGTGATTCTGGGTTGTGATCGGTGAGGGAAGGGTTGTGGACTACATGACCGACGGGCATTGTTTCAGGCTTGATAGCCTCATTTTTCTTGAGATGAGGCTTTGTCTAGGATTTTCATTAGATGAGGCCAACCAAGAACAGGTAAACATCCCCCTCCACATTAAAATCTTCATCATTCCCTGGGAGATTGATGAAGAGATGGGAAGGAATTCGGAAAACCTGATTGTACAAAGTCATATGTCCTCCTGATAAACTCTTCCCAGAGCAGTTTAGTGATCATGAGCTCACTCTTTTCTCACCACAAGGCGTCCTAAAGAGACACTGTATAGAGTTTTTAAGTAGTAACAGTTATAAGTTCTCTTAAACTGTTCTTTTTAAGACCGCAAGACCTTGCTTACTCCTGCCAGTACCAGTTTGCTCCAGAAGACTACCATACCGCCCTCTCTGGTGGAAGTTGATGGCAGCCTGGTCTATCCTGTCCACTGGTTGCTGGACTTGATGTTAAGGTGTGCTGCAATATCTTATGGACTTGGAGGGTTATAGTCCAGAGGAGCAACGCTGAGTTCCAACCTCTCAGAAATCTTCCAACCCAAGGCTTGTGGTCAGTTTTCACAATTAGTAGCTGGACAAACCTGCTCCTCGCCCTATAGGAAGTCCCAGAAAACAGAACCCCAGCTGACACCCTGGTCATGGTCGTCGTGGAGGAACCTTATTACTGCAGGACTTGTCTCAGGCTCTGTCACGTTCCTCGCGATTGTCCTTATTCCTCCGCTGACTGATTAGTGGGGGTACTGTCAGACCTCCCTCTGACTCTGTAGTTTTCTATCAGACAAAAACCCCGGTCTCTTCTTAACCTCCATTCCCAAAATATCCTGAGAGATCAAGTGACAATTGTTTACCATCAGCAACACTTTTCAAGAACAGTGTCTTCAGAATTCTAATCAGTTACACTTGAACCTAACTATCCCCTCTTTATAAGACATTTTGTTTCTTCTTAGACAGACAAATCTTAATGAGGGATTTTATTTAAAAATATAGATTTAATTTCATATTGATTTTGGTGTGATATAAAGATAAAAAGCCTACCAAAGGGTGAATATCTTATAATAATTTTTACCCAATTTTACCAGGGATGCCAATAATTTACCAGGGATTACAATAAGTATTTACCAAGTATTGCATGAAGCACAATATTTAGCATTAAATTATATCTATGTATATCTGTATAAACCTAGACATTTGACGATCGAAGTTATTATATAAGTACAAAGCATGTGCCAGAAAATAATTTGTAATTACTACATTATTTATTAAATATTAAAACATAGATACCCATATTACTATAAAGTGCCACCAGTGAAAAAAATATACATTATAATTAATATATATATATATAAATAAAGTTTTTTTATTTTACAGTCAGTTCAGTTAAACTGATTTTTGTTGTTATAGACTAATTACAATGACAAACAATGGAACAGTCAAGATTGGTTACCAGGTTGTGTTGAAAGAGAGAGAGATATTGACGTGTGCTTTAGCATTTAGTCATTAATATGTACTGAATATGTTAGCAGGATGAGAGAGAGATAGAGATAGAGAGAGAGAGAGGGAGAGAGAGAGAGAGAGAGAGAGAGAGAGAGAGAGAGAGAGAGAGAGAGAGAGAGAGAGAGAGAGAGAAAGAGAGAGAGAGAGAGAGAGAGAGAGAATTTATTGAAATAGTATGGTAGCTGTTAAGATCATCAGTAAAACTCTGAGGTCCAACATGCGCAGGGCTTCACTCCCGTTGGATATTCTGTTGAAAGAGCAAGTGAAGTTTCCTACGTTCTTGGCCTCACAAACAGTTTTAGAGGCGCATCCCTTCACAGGTATATTTACTGCTGAGCCAAAAACTTGCATATCAGGAACTGCAAAGTAAAAAAAAAAAACATAAAACATTGTCATATTTGCTGTCATTTATTAAACACAAAATGTCTAGTATAGCACAAATGTAGACAATGACCACCTTTCAATTGCCATTTTTGTTTGATCAGCATGTACTGCATATGTAACTATTAAGAAACTTACTGGTGCCGTTTGCACAGTAATCTTGATTTCCCACACAGGACACAGGAGTGTCACAGACTGTGTCTTCTGGACCACTGCAGGAAGGACATTTCAGTCCATTTGGTTTGATGTTGAACTCTGTGAAAGGCATACACAAGCTTAATAGAAGCAGTGCTCTGGTTGTATACAGACAAAAGTTCATGCTGCATTCACAAATCAATTCAACCTTATCATCTCCTCAAAGATTTAATAAGATCAGGGTCAGAGCCACCTAAAGGGAATCCAGTCCTGTAAGTATTCATGCTATTTATATATACGTATATTCATATACCAGTATCAAGACTGTGTGTTAAAGAAATGGAAAATGACAAAAACTTGTAAAAGGTAAAACAAAAAATACCATTTGAGTGGATCATTTATCAAATATGTTGTTTTTATGGTGCTATTCTTTAAGAAGTTAAAGTATTTACAAAAAATGACATGCAAAAGTACAAATATATTACATGCATATAATACAAGCTCCACAATTCAGTGTTAACCTGGAAATGTACAGTATGAAAGTTACTTTAGGTAAATGTAACCGCTGTTAGCTTGGTCCTAACATGAGACTCCAAATCCCACAGAGACTATATCCCATAGCTAACTGAATTTATCACACTTTACAAAGTGTCTTTATTAAACTCTGATATATATTGACATGTGTGTCACGAAATTTCAAGTTCAAAATACACTTAGTGAAATTATCGAACGTCCTGTGCTTTTTTTTATTTTATTTTGCTCATATTTTATGTTTGCATCAACTGTACTAGCTAAGCTAGCATATGGTTAGATAGCTAGCTAGATATAGCTAACTAGGCTAATGTTAACTCATTTCATACCGCCACATTTGAACTTGTAGCGTTTAACCTGGTTAACAGCTATAAAGCAACTCAGTTCACATTGCCAAAATAATGGGAAATAAAAAAAACAGTAAAACTGGAATGAAGATTATGGTCTTCTGTTACTTCTGAGAATCTTTGGCACAAAAAAGCTGACAATACCATATGCTCTGATGCATCATTACAATTTTATTATGATAATATTACAGTTCTCATCCAGTGAAATCTGCCTGTCCTGTAAAACTCGTCCTTAGAATTCAACATGAGATGCTGTATGAAACGATAATTTACATATGAAGTATCATTTAAGCTTGAACACAGCACATTATTATAGAACCACAGACAAAAGCATTCCTTCTTACCAGGGATGTAGATGTTATTGCAAAGATCGGTATCACAGCAGGAAAGGAAGCCAAGGATAGACACCACTCCAAAGTTAGCCGTGTAGGTTATGCCTGAACGGGTTGCACTTAGCAGAGAACAGAGGTTTTGTTCGAGGCATATACGCGCCACTCTTGTTGTATTCACACCAAACCCTTAAAGCAGAAGTTTAAAAACAGTGTGTATGTTAGCAAAAGCGTGCATGTTCTTCTGATGTCAAGTCTGATGACAAGCAATAAAAAACGAATTATACAAAATTAACTTTAACAAACAGCCCCAAGCTTACCTGATGCAAGAATGTTAAATCTCAGAGCAGAACACACTAAGCCCGGTTCACACTCAGTTAAAGTTGCAAGTGTGCACTGACCCACATGACTAGCACACATGAGGCATTTTGGGAGCACACTGTATACTGCAAACAGAGCAAATCAATCACAAACACTACATATGAATAATCAAACGAATATGACTTTTTTATACATTTATATTCAGCTTGTGTCCCACATATCAATACATCAAGACAAAATTAAACAGTTCTGTAATGATACATGTGTAATAAAGAATTAATAAATTAATAATAACAACAAAATATCTCATTTTACCGGAGCAGAAGAGAGAGCAGAGATACAGGCACCTTAGCAGCTTCATCTTGACGTGCAAATGATGATTGACCTCTTCCTCATATGAACCTCGGATATGACACACCTTGCTGGTATCATGTGTATTTCTCAATTGACGAGTGCTGAGACTGGTTTAGTGCTCTGCATTCAAAGCATTTTCCTGTCATACCAAATGAGCTTATGTCGAGTGATGTATTGTATGTGGGTTTTCAAACTGCTTGATGAACCAGCTACAAACATCCTAAGGCTTATTAACATCCATGGTAACACTAAATAAACAAATACATGTATAATCTAGCAATCCTCATAGGAATGTCTGCTTTCATTTTGTGTATCAAAAACTGTAGAATATTAAGAATTAACTTTCACATGAATTAAACAGGCTGTGTAACGCTACTGTGCTTTTAAGTCAGATATATTTAAATGAGCTATGTGTTGATTGGCTGCCCTTTATTGTGTCTAGTTTAAAAAGCAATTACAGTCAGAACACTTTGTAACCTTAGTATAAATGGGAGGGGCTAAACTCACATCTCAATATGCAAATATATACTCACTTATACAATGACAGACTATAGTTCATCTGTTTCTCTGTATAACTTCTGTTTGCTCTGTTTTCAAACGACCCCCACAGGAAAGAAGTGGTTATTTGAGTGGTGGTGGATCATTCTCAGCACTGCAATGATGCTGGTGGCGTGTTAGTGTGTCCACTCACTCTCCTCTCTATTTAAAACTCCTACCGTGTGTGTGGTCAATTTGACCAATTTGTGTTGGTCATCCTCTGCTCCTTCATAGGTAGTCATAATGCCCACAGGATGCTGTAGGCTGGATAGTTTTGATTGGTGGATTATTCATAGTCCAGCAGTGACACTCCAGTTTAGCACTGCTGTGTCTAATCCATACCTACCAGGGCAACACACATGATCATGATATCACTGCTGAGAATGATCCACCACCTGAATGATACCTGCTCTCTGGTGGTCCGGTTGTGGTCTTGACCACTGAAGAACACAGTAAAGAAGGATAACAAAATGTATAGACAGACAGTCTGTATTTGTACAAAAGTGAACCAATATGGTAGGTGAAGCTGATAAAGTGGACATGGAGTGTACATGGAAAATCAGTGTATCTAATATAGTCCTTTATGAGTGTACAGTATCACAGTTTGGGTTCACTTGTCATAATACTTTTATTATTATATGAATAATGGCTATTTAGTTATAGTTCATAGAGTGCAGATTGAGGTGCTATTTATTTACAGTATTTTGAGGATTTGTTGTCACAAAATACTATCAGCAAGATATGGTTATTGTTTTTTAAATATGAGGCACTACAGATGTCAATTGGAAGTAGAAGTTTGTTCTCTGTGCTGTACATGAAATTACATACAATTCTGTCTAATATCAAAAATGTCTTTACAGGTGCCTAAAAACTGAAAATTAGAATCGTTTTATACACATCTTTATAATTAGTAATTATTCAATTAATTCATTATTATTGATTGTATATAAATGACATTGGTGACAACAAACATTTAAGCAGTAATGTATGTAGTCTAAATGTGTTGGTTTTTGTGACATCACAGAAATAGTCATTTCAGCAGAGCCTTTACATTAATGGAGTGTATGGACCAGAAAGTGAAAAACATAATTTGAAACTCTGGAAATTTGACACTGGTTACATACTCCATCTTCCATGAAATGGGCTCTTTGAATATCATATCTGTTGCTAACATTAAGTAGGTAACTTAATAAGGTCAGCCAGTTATCCTGTGTGACTATGCCATTCAAGTACCCTTTACAAAGGGATTCATTCAACCAAATCGCCTATCAACATTAAGCCACCCTGAAGAACAAGCCTGAGACTGTGGTCCTGGCCGCGTCTAGGAGTCCTCAGGCATAGAGTCCTTCGTTTGGGGTACAGCATCATGGACAAGCCAGTTCTTGGCCTGGGTTTAATGGAATCTCTCAGCGTGTATGTTAATATTAGTAAGACAGTCAGAAACACCAATTGGAGGCAGGAAACCAATGCTTTGCCAACAGCAATTTCCAGCCAAACACCTTCTAACCCATTGCAGTGTTGCCACCGCCTGCTGTCAGAACACAAACAAGGTGTGAAGAAGGAACCTACAGAGCAGAGGCAACATTACCCTCCATTATGGCAAATCTAGGTTTGGCAATATTGTTTAGGCTTAGACAGCAGATCCAGAAATAGTATGTCTAAGGCCTGTTTGGGTTGCTGGACCAGTTAGGGCGGGGTTGCTCTTCTTGTAAAAGGAAACTCAAGCTCACAGTGTAATATTAGGGTTCATGGTACTCTTATATGCATGTCATTAAGAACTTAATTCTTGTTTGTCTGTTTGTTTGTTTTATGTGGTGTATGGGCAAGAGAGAAAACAAAAGAATATGAATGTTTGAAAACTATTTAAACAGCTGACAGTATGGTCCCAAATATTATTACAGCAAGGCAGTTGTGGATAATTCAATGTGTAGTATTTTGTGTGACCCGAGTAGTTTGACTCTTCTGATTATAGCAATACTTTTTTGATATTTTGCTTATAATTACAGTAATGTGCTCCCTCAAGCACAGTTTGTCATTAACGAGTACACCAAGAATTTGTACCAGAGGACTCAAGTTAAGGTGTGGTTGGACATACCAACTGGTTAAGGTGTAATAAAGTGTATTCGTTTTGTAGCATGTGTTGACCATTTTATATTGAGGTAAAGGCTTTGAACCAGGAATCAGTATGGTATAATTCAGTTTATAGATTAATTTATGACTGTACATCATCAAAATATACTGGTATAGTCAAATTCCAAACAAATTCAAATGAAAAAAAAATCATTATCATGAATTAAAAGCTGCAAGATTCCTAATATTGAGCCTTCAGAATACACACAATCTGTTCCTGAGACTGGAATGAAAGCTCTTTCGTGATGCATACGACTTTCCATGTGATAAGTAGCGTTTGAACTATTCTAGCGGTAGCAGTAATAGCGAAGGATTTGATATGTATCAAGTATTATTTGTTAGCTGTAAAAAAGTCAAACTTATCCAAGTATAAGATTTGTTAAAATAATTACAATTTTCACATTTAAATCTGTTAGTATCTGGGGTCGTGGTGCATTGGTTTGTAATGTGTTACAGTAGTACTGTTGTAAATACAGTTGTTCCAATTGTTCGAAGTTTAAACTGTATGGTAGAATTTTTCTTCACAATAATGGGGGCTGGGGGAGGATTGTAAAATAATCTCTTTTTCTTTTTAACTGCTCGCTTGTGTGTGATTTGTTGGTTTGTTGAGATCTATCCTAGTGAATGATAATGATTAATTGATTTCTTGAATTATCTTTTCTTTAAATGAAAGCTGTTTTCAGGTAGAACCTCATGCTCAGTAAAGCAAATGTAGGAAGGACTTTATACTAATAGAGCAGAACATTTAAAGTTAGCTGTATGCGATATAAATACACATTCACGGCCACTTCATTAGTTATACCTTCTTGTATCTACACTCATCTATCTACACTCACTTAATGAATTGTATTTCCCATGCTAACAACTGACTAAGGGAATGTGAGTTCTGCGTCATCTCAGTAAGTGAAACAGTAAGTCATGGATTGCAACTTAGACACCCTGATCAACTTAAAAGTGTAGACATAAATAGAAAATGCTTTACATTGTGACATTTGACTTTTAAGAATCTCCAGGGGCGCTAATATTTCTGGCACTTGTGGTTTTGTTAAAAAAATATTTGTAGATGGGGGGACATTTTTACCTCTGGATTGTGATTGTACTGGGACTGTATATCACCTGTAGTTGTTTATATTCACGCCTTGCTTCTCAGTTTGGAAAAACAAAATAGAAAGTATGTCTTAAACAAAACAGAAACAAGGATGTTTATTCATGAAAAAAACTTTGATGTCACTGAATGTTTGGAATGAAACCAGTGTCTTGAAATAGAGCCAGATCGTCTTGCTAGATATGAGTTGGCATATCAAAAAGAAAACAAAGTAAAGCGATCTCTTGCCAGTGCCAAAACAAAACATAAGATTCTCAGACACCTAAGCAGCACATTGCTGTCGCAATGAATTTCAATGTAATTCTAGCTGAAAACTTCAGTTAAGAAAAGTAACTTTATGTAATCGAGTCATGCTTTCTAATATACATTGCAGCACTGATTTCAAACATTCCTGTGCATATTTGTGTAAATTATGTGAAGCTGCTTGACATGTGTTGGTATTAAGCAGTCGCATGAATAAAGATGAACTTTCAACTTCCAGAAAGACAAACTTGAATTTCAGTCAGTGTTTTTGACTGCCTCTAAGTGCCTGCATCATTGTGCCTGTTTTCTGATTTTAGGGCGTGATCCCACCCAGAATATTTCTGTCACATGGAATGTTCAGCATCCCCTTTGCGCAGTGACTTACTCTGCCACAAGGAAGTGTAATTTGTTTTATTGAAGGTTACACGTGAACACAGCAAAGGGCCTAAAGCCAAAATCAATCTACTGCTGGGTTGATCTTTCAGTACTATGAGGAACTGAAAGCACTTACTCAAAACTCACCTGGCTTTTGACATTTGTACTCTGGACTGTATATGACTTTATAAGTATATTATATTTAACATATAAAATACAATGTACAGGGGTTGGACAATGAAACTGAAACACCTGGTTTTAGACCACAATCATTTATTAGTATGGTGTAGGGCCTCCTTTTGCGGCCAATACAGCGTCAGTTGGTCTTGGGAATGACATATACAAGTCCTGCACAGTGGTCAGAGGGACTTTAAGCCATTCTTCTTGCAGGATAGTGGCCAGGTCACTACGTGATGCTGGTGGAGGTTCGTCCTTCTTGGTGGTATGCTGATATACCCTGGATACCGTGGCTCTTGACACATCACAAAGACTTGCTGTCTTGGTCACAGATGCGCCAGCAAGACATGCACCAACAGTTTGTCCTCTTTTGAACTCTTGTATGCCACCCATAATGTTGTGTGCATTGCAGTATTTTGAGCAAAACTGTGCTCTTACCTGCTAACTGAACCTTCACACTCTGCTCTTACTGGTGCAATGTGCAATTAATGAAGATTGGCCACCAGGCTGGTCCAATTTAGCCATGAGACCTCCCACACTAAAATGATGGGTGTTTCAGTTTCATTGTCCAACCCCTGTATATTTTTATACACTTATCATTGAAAAAATAGTTGCACATGGAAGGAATCAACCAACAGGAATAAACAGGAATGGGTAGGTTTGACACTGTAAGACATAATAAGTTTCACACCTAGCCCCGCATGGGACCTAAGCAAGGATGGGCCTTATTGCAGGGCCAACAACATTCAGAGAGCAGTGTTGCCTCCATAAGTAATTCTGTTAGTGCCAGCACCATTGGCAGCCGGCTGCATCCTGCAGGAGTACATGAACGCAGACCTTTACAATCACTCCCCCTAGCACCATGTTAATGTTGTACAAGACTGCAATGATGTCGTACAAGACTGTCATGGAGTGACTCAAAACGACAGCAGGTCATCTTCACTGATGAGTCCCGCTTTTATCCGTGTGTGGAGGCCCCAAGATGAACAGTTTGTTGTCATGCGTCACATGTCCAGAAGGCCTGGGGTCACTCCCCCTCCACCCCTACTACAACAATGAATTAATGATTAAATCATTTAAATGTCTCTTCTCCAGCACCTGCCACGTTAAAGGACCCATATAATGGAATACTCAATATACCAAGTTAATTTTGAATAAAGATGTTTGAGGTCATTTGTAAACATTCAGTGCAGCCTATGAAGGTCACCTCTAAAAATTAGGCTGCAAAACATCCCATTTTTGACTTATTTGTTTCTGTCACCAGAGTCAAATACTTTACATTTATGCTGCCCTATATACTATATACAAGCCTGTTGAGTGCATTATTACTCTTATAGACATTATTATTATTGAGGGTAAACATTAGACATTTTCATAGTTTAAACTGTTCACTTCTAAACAGGATCCAAGTCATTAATTGGCTTTTACAAACCTAGTAATATCTAGAGTGTTGTGGGATTACAATATGTGCTATTTAGCAGCTGAACTAATAAAGGCAGCAGAGAACACACAAGTGAGCTTTAGAAGCTTTTAGTTAAAGCTAACTGCTCAAACGCAAATGTGTGGACTCCTCTGGGAAAAGCTCAGGCACCAAGGAAACTAAAAAACAGCCACTCTTCCCTACTTGATGTCAAATGTACTTAAACTTCCGTGTAGTGCAGAGGCAAAACCAGAGGGGTGGTCAGAGTGGCACCCTGTACCCCATAAATCTGATTTACAGCCCTCTCCTGCCTCAAAACGTCCTTTCATGTACCTGACTGACTACTGCCACTTCAGTCTTTTTCTACATGCATTCATTTCCTGTGTTGTGCTCTCACAGTACTTTCTCTAGCTGTTATCTACTGCACTTTTAAACACATTCTTTTTTTTGTCACAATATAATTAATATAATTCCAATGGAAAGAACACGTGCTAAGAACACATGTACCAAGAACGGGTGAAGTACCCGGATGTGTTCCTCCTAAGAATTCTTCACTTCATGACTCACCAACTAGTGAGACCTGAAAATTTCACCATTCACTGCAGCATCATTGCACCTAGCAGAGGATATCCGAGACAGCAGACAGTTCTGGGTCATGGCTGACCTTCATATATGAGCCCTGACTTCTGGGAAAGTGGTAGGCCGATAGAGGGCCAGATATCAGACAGCTGCATATGATTGTGATATGTATATATGTTTAAGAGACAATCCTGGCATTAATGTTGTTGGCCAACAATGAAATTGAAGAAAAACTATATAGCAGAATTTTGTTTTGGCAACTCTATGCTTGGTAAATTAACACCTCAGTACTTTTGGTCCACGTTTGGTTTGTCATAAGTGACCCATTGCTGAAGTTGCTGATAACAGCTCACACTTTTAAAGTGTTAAAAACCTGTATTTAACATATTAATTACATATTCAAATTAATCATTATACTAGACCTAAATATGACACATTTGAGAGGGCATGGATAAGGTGATATACTTGAACAAGAACATTCATAGACATTGAGACTGAACTTAATGGAAATGTGTAAATATGTGTGTGTGTGTGTGTGTGTGTGTGTGTGTGTGTGTGTGTGTGTGTGTGTGTGTGTGTGTGTGTGTGTGAATGTGCTAGTTCAAAAGTATAAAGTACAAGAAGCACAGGATAGGTTATCTAATCAGATTAAGGTTTACAGATGCAACCCTTTATATTAGTTGTGGCTGATGTCAGCCTATTCCTTTCAAATGAGGTAGCTAACATCAGCTTAGGGTTTGTCTTGTGACATGTCCACTCATCTGCAGTCACACACCCTTCTCTGGAACTGGAAGAAAACAAAAGTAGGTGCTTGGATTGTTATTATTTCCTGGTCCATATGAGCATCCACTGTCATGGTCAGGTGTGCTTTATATTAGATTGACGTGCAAGCAGAAGGACCCCATTAAAAGAAATCACATTGGGTCCCAAAACCCAAGATTTTTTTAATTAAATAATATTAAAAGAAATTCTTATGGATCTCCTGCAATTATGCCAACTGACATGTCATTCAACACAATGCTGCTCACCTCATATTGGTAGGGGTATGGGGATGGGAAGGCAGAACTGGTTCACAGGAAGAGATATAAGGATGAGAGGACATGACTGGTCCATTGGTGGGGGTTGTTGATTGGTAGATGTGTTGGGAGGAGCAGGGAAGGCTAATTTATTGGTAATGTAATGGTAAAGTGACGGCAGGGCTAGTTTTGGTAGAAGAATATGGTTGGGGAGATAAGGCTGGTTTAATGGCAGGGGTACGGGGATGGGGACAGACAGGACTGGTTTATAAGTAGAGCAATGGTTATGGGAAGACAGGGCTGGTTCATGTCGGTGTGAATGGGGAGACAAGGCTGGTTCACTGGTAGAGGTATGGGGACGAGGACACGATGACTCATTTATTTTAGTAGAATGATCTGGTTTTCAGTGATTAGTACATCGCACCATCGTTTAGGTTCCTGACCAATTTGTTGGATCAGATACTGCCCGGAAAAAGAAACAGTGATGAACTGTAGGTGATGGTTGGTGTGAAGTGTATAAATACAACCACAACAGAGACAGCCACAGTCAGATGTTACTAGTAACCTAAATAGATCCCCGTCCTAAAGAATTTTCAGAAAAAACATTCATACGAGGTGTTATGTGGACCAAATGAGCAAAAATGTAACACATTTAGTGTATATTTAGTGACTCATTTGCTTTTTAAAGCAGATTTTAAAACACAGCTTCCAGAGACTTCTGGCTGTTGATCTCAAACACATATTGTTGTCAGGTGGGATGACACTGTAAGGTATGATGGGACTATCAGTTCGTTCTCTTGGTAAATCATGAACTGAAACAGTCTTGGTATTTGGGACAGATCAAAACCACCTCCGGCACTTCAACTATTCTTAAGTCTTCATGTTTCAGAATATTGGAATGCAACCTGAGCACAAGATAACATCAAGCATGTACATTCTTACATATAAAAAAAAACGCCAGAGGCCATGGGATACTTTTTAATATGCGTTTCTAGATGCAATTATGCTTGACGTTATTTTTCCCCTGGCAATGTTGCAATCCAGTATTCACAAATAGTTGAAGAATCCGGAAGATTTCTTGTTGTGCTACGAATACTAAGCAACTAGATGTAGAAGTCCTACCAATTGCTGCGGCGTCATTGCGCCTGCCTGCAGATGTTTTAGACCGGATGTTTTACACTGACACCTGTAAGTTTATCTTGTTGAAGAAGATGTATACCTAAACCTGTTTTAGAAAAGCACCAGATAAGAAAAGTGATACACTATATTGCCAAAAGTATTCACTCACCCATCCAAATGACTAAATTCAGGTATTCCAATCACTAAGTTTTGTGAAAAAAGTTCAGGAGCTCAGTGAACTCCAGCATGAGAACATGATAGGATGCCACCTGTCAACAAGTCCAGTTGTGAAATTTTGTCATTACTAAATATTCCACAGCCAACTGTCAGTGGTGTTAAAAAAAAAAAAGAAAGCCGACAGCAACTCAGACACAAAGTGATAGGCCACATAAAATGATAGAGTGGGGTCAGCTACAGAACTCCAAATTTCATGGCCTTCAAATTAGCTCAAGAACAGTGCGTAGAGAGCTTAATGGAATGGCTTCCCATGGCAGAGTAGCTGCATCCAAGCCTTACATCACCAAGCACAATGCAAAGCATAAAGTGATGTAAGGCATGCCACCACTGGACTCTAGAGCGTGTTCACTGGAGAGACATATCATGCTTCTCCATCTGGCAATCTGATTGACGAGTCCGGGTTTGGCGGTTGTCAGAAGAACGATACTTGTCTGACTGCATTGTGCCAGTGGGAAAGGGATGGCCCCTTCCTGTTCCAACATGACCAGTGCCCAAAGCAAGGTCCATAAAGATATGGGTAAGTGAGTTTTATATGGGAAGAACTTGAGTGACCAACACAGACCAATAGAACACCTTTGGGATGAATTAAAACGGAAACAGGTCCAACATCAGTGTCTGACCTAACAAATGTGCTTCTGGAATTATTGGGAAATTTGGAAATATTCCCATACACACATTCCTGGGAGGCCTTACCAGAAGAGTTGAAGTTGTTATAGCTGCAAAGTGTGGGCCGACATCATGTTAAACCCTGTGGATTAAGAATGGGACATCACTTAAATTAATATGAGTGTGAAGGCAGATGAGTAATGCTCATACCAGACCATTCAAACTGTTCAAGCTAAATTAACCAGTTACTTTAATCTGATTCTAAATGGCAAAGTTCAGGGTTTGCATGTGAACAGACAAAGAGCTATTGTATCAGGAACAACAATAATATAATAACATTGATATTCAGTGATAAAAGTTAAACACATTTATTGTCACTCCTGGGCATTATTAATGATGTTGGTGCATATAATAGAATATGCCATAAATTAATCTGTATTGCTAGGCTGATTCATCATTTAAATTGCCCCTAGGTGTGAGGGTGTAATGGCACAATAATACATCAATTTGACTGACTGACAGACAGACAGACAGACAGACAGACAGACAGACAGACAGACAGATATATAGATTGATTTATTAATCCCAAAAGGGAAAGTCACGTATTGCAGCAGCCCAAGTACAGTAAAGAACAATAATAAAATAATAGAATATGTATATAAATAAAAGTGAAGAAGAAGAAAAAGACTCCAATAATAATAAGCACCACTATGAATGGGATGGAAGTAAAACTGTTCTGAAAGTATAATGGGTATGCTGTGAAAGTATAGTGAGTATGTAAAGTATAAAACTGTAAAAGTATAATTACCATGAAGGGCGTATATAAGTATAAATATTATCCAGGAGAACAGTACAGCTGTGTATTAGTGTGATGATCAGTTAGTAATCTCAGTGTTACTCAGCACTGCTAAAGTCTGAGTAGACTGATAAACCAGTGTGATGATCAGTTATTAATCTCAGTGTTACTGAGCACTGCTAAAGTCTGAGTGAGATAAACTGATCAGTTAAATCTCAGTGTTACTGAGCTCTGCTAAAGATCAGTGTGATGTTATTAATCTCAGTGTTACTGGGCTCTGCTAAAGTGTGATCTCAGTTTGAATCTCAGTGTTACTCTGGGCTCTGCTAAAGTCTGAGTAGACTGATAAATCAGTGTGATGATCAGTTATTAATCTCAGTGTTACTGAGCTCTGCTAAAGTCTGAGTAGACTGATAAATCAGTGTGATGATGATCAGTGTTATCTGCTAAATCTCAGTAGACTGATTACTGAGTTATTAATCTCTGCTAAAGTCTGAGTAGACTGATAAATCAGTGTGATGATCAGTTATAAATCTCAGTGTTACTGAGCTCTGCTAAAGTCTGAGTAGACTGATAAATCAGTGTGATGATCAGTTATTAATCTCAGTGTTACTGAGCTCTGCTAAAGTCTGAGTAGACTGATAAATCAGTGTGATGATCAGTTATTAATCTCAGTGTTACTGAGCTCTGCTAAAGTCTGAGTAGACTGATAAATCAGTGTGATGATCAGTTATTAATCTCAGTGTTACTGAGCTCTGCTAAAGACTGAGTAGACTGATAAATCAGTGTGATGATCAGTTATTAATCTCAGTGTTACTGAGCTCTGCTAAAGTCTGAGTAGACTGATAAACCAGTATGATGATCAGTTATTAATCTCAATCAGCTCTGCTAAAGACTGAGTGACTGATAAATCAGTGTGATATTAATCTCAGTTACTGAGCTCTGCTAAAGACTGAAGACTGAGTAGACTGATATTAAAACCCTTTTGATGGATGATGAAACTGAACACTCACCTCAGTAAAGAAAATGTTTACATGTTATGAATTTAGAATCAGTGTTGTTTTGGAGATGTGCATGCATTTTCATACCAAGTTATATGCAAGTCATTAACTGAAAATCACACAGGTACTTAATTTATGGTCAAATAAGATGTTTATGATATTTTATGACTTTGTTAAAGAATGTTTGCTTAATGTGCCAGTTCCCAAATTAAATTATACATTTTGTAAAAAGAAGAGTAATGATTAAATGAAAGCTACAACAGCAGAGTTTGCCATGTGCCTTATTAATAAGCCTTCTATATATATTCTAACTATGTTACGGTGTAATAGAATCCATTACTGAATAAATGCGGGACTATGTATTCAGCTAATTCCACCAAGATATGCCAGTAACACATCTACATGATAGCTACATGAAGTTGCTCACCTGATTTGTTGGGTGTGTATTTCTTGATTTGATTGTATTGTATTTTTTTTCTTGATCTTTGATGTGAAGATCTTAGAGTTGTCTAAGACACAGCTGTCAGGAGCATGTGATTGGGTCTGAGCATAACTAGAAACAAACTCTGAAGGCTTTAGCACTACAATGCCTATACCAGGACTTTATAGATAAATCTTTTCTCCATATAAATTGAGTCATTTAAAGCATTTGAGTGGAAGATAAGCATTAGCCTAATTCTTTCTGTTGCTCTCCATGGGATGAAGATTTGCCAGATATGACCAGGTTAAAATAGTTTGTTTTTTCATTGATGTTTAATAATTGAAGTTAAATCCTTTTACTGGAAGATACTTCTCTCAAGGACTCTTCAGTATCAGCATATGGCCATCTGTCCTTGTTGACCTTGTTTAGAAGGATGTATGCTTTTAGTGTATGATAATGATTGGACTAATTAAATGTGTTAAATGTGGGAAAAGACTACTGCTACTGCTACATACAAAATAAAGACAGCTAGGACTGAGACTCTAAGACTGAAAATTATCTTTGATTTTAATGTAGTATTTAATATTATACAAGAAAAAAAGAAATGAACATTTCTTTTAAATTAATGTCATGTGAATGTCCATATGTTTTTTAAATAATAAGTTTATGATTTGTTGGTGCTAAATCAAGTCTTTAAAGCACCAGACACTGCAGAGTGCAGCATTAGGACAGCTTTTTATTATCTAAATCTATACTGTATACTGTGTAATGTATATCTATATATCTATACATCTATACTGTATTCCACTATATACTGTAGTGGAATTTTGCTGGCATTGTGTTGCCCTTTTGCTAAAAGCAGGCTTCACGTCTTAATTTCCAATGTAATCAAACTGTTTTAAATCACATACTAATAAACGTAATGCTTATCATCACGTTATACTTCATATAGAGAGAATTCTTTTTAAAAAAATTACTAGTGCAATGTCCAATATAATGTGCATTTTCAGACTGAATTATCAATAACATTTATATGTAATTGCCCATACTACACTGATCATTAAAAGAGCAGCTGCACCCAGAAGGAAGTGTTGGATTGCAATGCTATTCAAAAGATATACAGAGGTAGTGTCTCTCAGTACGGCATCAGGCTGCCATGTTTGCTTGCATACATCATATATATATATATACACACACACACATCGTAGTGTAGTGCAAAGACAAATACAATGTGTGTAAACAGTACAGTAGAACATGTGCAAACAGTAGAGTACATGTACAGGAGACGTGCAAAGTGTAGGAGCAGTCTCAGTTAAGTATGTAGTTGTAAAGAACATAGATACAGGGGTTGGACAATGAAACTGAAACACCTGTCATTTTAGTGTGGGAGGTTTCATGGCTAAATTGGTGGCCAATCTTCATTAATTGCACACTGCACCAGTAAGAGCAGAGTGTGAAGGTTCAGTTAGCAGGTAAGAGCACAGTTCTGCTCAAAATATTGCAATGCACACAACATTATGGGTGACATACCAGAGTTCAAAAGAGGACAAATTGTTGGTGCACGTCTTGCTGGCGCATCTGTGACCAAAACAGCAAGTCTTTGTGATGTATCAAGAGCCACGGTATCCAGGGTAATGTCAGCATACCACCAAGAAGGACGAACCACATCCAACAGGATTAACTGTGGACGCAAGAGGAAGCTGTCTGAAAGGGATGTTCAGGTGCTAACCCGGACTGTATCCAAAAAACATAAAACCACGGCTGCCCAAATGACGCTGTATTGGCCGCAAAAGGAGGCCCTACACCATACTGATAAATGATTGTGGTCTAAAACCAGGTGTTTCAGTTTCACTGTCAAACCCCTGCATATAAAGTGTTCTGTGCAGGTAGTAGAAGCAGCTTTATGTTCAGGTAAACAGCTAAAATGCTTAGTACAGATGTTCAATATAGATAAATATAGATAAATCAATACAAAGCTGAGATGACACTAACAGGACATGACATCACTGCTCGCTGTATGTCTGCAATCGTGGCTGTTGGGTCAGTCAGGTACAGTGATAAGGCCCATTCTTGCTTAGATCACATGCAAGGCATAGCGTGAAACTGGAATCATTCTCAAACCTACTATTGCTGTTTCTGAAGAGGATCTATACAATCTCTACAAAGAATATTTTTGGCATGTAAACAAAGTAAAACACACCCACACACACACACACACTTTAAACTAAAAATGTCACCATTGAGTCTAGGGCAGAAGTTAACCTGCCTTTTGTCAAAGAGCATTACTTATATTAAATTAGGTTCAGGTAGAGCATAGGTAGGTGCGCTGTATAGACCTCATGAAGAGCATATACGCTTTCTTTGCAATTAATAAACATACATTTTATTTTAGCTCAATGTCTAGATTGTTTTCTACACACGAATGTTTGCCCCAGATCTACTTTTCCCAGGCTAAATGTATACACACATAGATGTAACTACCAGGATCAGCCATATGATGGCAGTGTTGTATTCACTAATCCAAAAGCTTTAGAAGGCAACACTTCTTTTTAATCTGTATTAAAAATGGATTATTGATGCATCTATCATGTCTGCCTAAAGCCTTACAGAGCACCACCTACTCTTTGCAGCAGGAGTGGGGAACTGAGGGCCAGAGGTCAACAGTTTAGTGATTTCCCTGCTCTAGCATTCCAGCCATAGCTTGCAGTTTTACCAATGAGATGAATCAGGCATTTGGCAACCCTAATCAACAAGTTTTATGAAAGTGAGCATCACATCTAACTGGTGATATTCACGTACATCATAGCACTTTATAATAGCACGCAATTCAATGTTGTTCTTATGAAACTGGAGAAAGAATGTTGTACATTGTGGTGAGTGCAAAAAAAATGAATGGCATCACTCCCCAAATGCCTTGTTATCCAAAGCTGACACATGCTGAATCAAGGTTTAAGATTGAAGAGTTTATTGTCTTGTGTACAGAGTAACAAGCAGTTGCACTGCTCAATGAAATTCTTACTCTGCACTACCTGGACTACAGGTACCAACAATTACAATATAAATACTAAGTACTAAGAAACGTAGCACAAAAAGAACACTAAAGAAAAACAAACAAATACAAAAAATATATATTTATGTATACAAATTATAAACATGTAGAAAAGTATGCAATATACTATACAGTCCTCTGAATAGGTCTATATATCCATATACAAATGTTATCGAACACACGTAACTTGTATGTTGCTAATTGGCCATGAATAAATCGAGGAACAGAAAAAGGTTATGAATATTAGTAAATCTCTTGGTAAATAACTTAAATAAACGTAAACATGACTAACATTGTATCAGGATTCAAATGGATACATATCAGGATACAATATTAGTTATATATATATATAAAAAAAAAAATGTAGCCATAAAGTCATTGGCGCTATATCCATTAGCATATGTTCAAATTAGGACAATGAAGCAGGATTATAGCAAGTGGGACCATCAGTAAAAGGCTGAGGTCCAGTTTGAGCCAGGCTTTACTCCCATTACACATGTTTCCTGAGCAGCAAGTGAAGTTTCCGAATATACTACTTCCACAAAGATTTTCAGAGACGCACCCCTTGACAGTTGTGTTTAACACTGAAAAAAAAAATACACAAAGATTGTGATATAGATATAAATACAGACAAAGCACAGATGGTGCTATTGCTACGAATAGATAACACACATATAATGCATCATATATGCTACTGCAGAAGAATAAAGTAAACTAACCGTTGAAGGTCCCACAATGTTTTTGGTTTCCCGTACAAAACACAGTAGAGTTGCAGGTTACGTTGACTAAGTCACTGCAGCCAAAACATTTCAGTCCATTCAAGGTGTTGCTAGGCTCTGTGAAATAGATACATCAGCTTAATAGAAGCAGTGCTCTGGTTGTGGACCAAAACCTGTATCAGTTATTGATTACTCACAGCATCTACAATGAAGTTAAACCATATCTAGAAACCTTCTAAAATAAAGTATGACCAAATGCTAATGTGCCAAACAGAATCAAAAAAGTTCTTAGGAGTGGTGACATAGAACCGGCATGGGAAACTGTGGGCCTGGAGGGCTAGATTCCTACACCTCTGATTCAGCTCATTAGGTGTTTAGCTACTTTTGTCAGAATAAGAGGATTCTCTAGAAAGCTTTTACATACATAAAAGCATGTGTGTAGAAACTTTTTAAAAAATGTAAATGACCAAAAATGTGCAATTACATCATTATTTTTAATGTCATCGTTTGCAATAAGCCAATCAAACAAGAACAGTTCAAACAGCTAATAAAACTCATCACACAACTAATATAATAGCTGGTTTCTCAAAGTCCACCTAAATGTCACTTTTTAAATAAGGTGTTGTCTCAAGCAAACCTGTTGCAACTAATTGAGAGCTTTATTAGTTGTTTCAGGTGTGATTGAGATAAAGCAGATCAAATATCTGGACTGAATGAGGGGTGCTGGCTGTAATGTCTAATTGCATGTTAGAAACATGGCAAAAAAAAGTCAAGAGAGTTGTCCAACGAATTAATGGAGGAGATCATTGCCTTGCACAAACATGGAGGAGGACACAAAATGATATCAAAGGCACTGAATGTTTCTAGGGATCAATCTGCAATAATAAAATAGTGCCACTGATTCAATTAGGAAAACACCTCTTCAAAATCACACTGTGGGGAGGAAATAAAGGAAACTTGCTTACCAGGAATTTGGATGTTGTTGCAGTTATCGACATAGCAGCAGGCGGCATAATTATAGAAGCTTAATGCTCCCATGTTAGCTGAGTAAATTATGCCTGATGAATTTGCATTCAGAAGATTACAGGTGTTTTGTGCGATGCAGAGACGTTGAGATGTAGTAGTGTTCCCATATCCTAAGCAGGCATATGAAATAACACTAGTATAGCATATTTGGTCTTTTGTGTATTTCGTTACAGTCTGGTAACATACATTAAAAACTGGATGATATTTAATAAGCATTAAAAAGTAACTTCCAGTGCTTACCTGTTGCAGCAACATTAGACCACTCGACAGAACAGCCTGAGTCTGGTGGACACTGGATGGAATTTGTGGTGCTGCACTGACCTGAATCACTCGTACACTGGAGGCACTGTAGTGTGTACACTAGAAAAAGAGCAAATCATGAAGAAAGATATTATATGGCTGTTGAAACTATTTTATTAACTTTAAAATGTGGCTGCCTTTATAAAATGTTTATTATAATTTTAAAATTAACTTGTTTATGGTTATTACCTAGGTCATTAAAACTTAAGCGGTAGATTAAATGCATAATTTAAGAATGAAAAAAGTGAGCCCTGGGACAACTTGTAAACCCACATTCCCCTATGTCGTTAGATCTCAGATTTTGCTGGTTCCTATCTTCTCCATCAGTCAAGATTAAACCTCTCAGCTTCATCAGATATTTGTTAAAATGTTACTGACATTTAAACACCAAGAGGATCATATATAACAATATGATCATTTGGCCTACATTAGAATATAAAAAGTCCTATGTTCACATTTCAATGTTCTTTTAATGTTGCAAAATGCATTTTTAGCATGCTATCTGCCATTAAGCTTATGCCAGTCATAAATTATGACATATGTACAGACTCAAGGTGAAACTGCTGTGATCTATTGGGTTGGGTGGTGCCTTTTTTATGGCAGCATTCTAGGTGTGGAAACCTGTTTTCTTTTTATGTAAGAGTTATAACCACTTATTGATGTTTAAATTATTTATGACTGTTTGATACGCATTAATAAACTACTTCTAAACCATTCATTAACCATTTATAGTCCTGAAGGTAGTCTTATTGTAAAATGGTACCCAAAAGCTACACTATGTAAGATTTTGGGAATTTGGAGACCTCTCTGGTGGAAATATGTAATTGCATGAAAAGTGGAGTACATTTTGTAACAGTGTTGGTGCTTTAGACCAACACAAGCGGATGAACTTGATAGATTACTAGCGTGTTGAAAGAGCGTCCAAAGAGAAGGATATATATGAATTATCTTCTATTGTCATCATATCTTCATCACCATAATACTGATTTTGCATTTGCGACCTAAACATTAAGTTGGAATTTCTTTTTGAGCCCCACTAAATCCATCCTGGTGAATCTAATTCTTAAACAGTTATTTTATGCTTTACAGGGTGACTTGCTGCCACACACACACACACCATAGTTTTACATAATGCATCATACATAATGAACTACATAATTCTGCTTTTACTTTTTGTTTAAGAAATGTTGTAGTTTGCCCCCAACATATATTACAAATTTATATTAAACTTGACCTTTTTGTGTTGGCATTGTTGATGAAATATCAATGCCAACGCAAATATCTCCAAAATTGCGGTTTTACAGGAAAGGGCAAAAACCTAATTCAGCTTTAATGTAATCAATAGAATCAGACATTTTTCTAAGGAATCTTAGATGAGTTGCTGTGTTCAATAGAAAGAGAAAGTGATAGAGAGAGAGGGAGATACATAGAACATAGACCATCTATCACTTGTCATGGACATGTGGAATTTCTGCAGTGAGAATCTTGTAGAAAACAAAGCAAAGAAATAATTTATGCATCACTTTACCTGAGCAGAAGAGAGAAGACAGGCACAGGCACAAGGACAGCTTCATCTTGAATGGACAGATTTTGACTAAATCCTGCCTCAGAACATGTCACACCCTTTTAGCCTTAATAAGTGCTCTGATCTGGTACTCACTCATCTGATCTGCATTGACATCATTTCCTGTTAACCATCTTTGGAAACGACAAAAGGAATCCTGAACTAAAGTATGAGCATGCTGGTTGTCCTGCTATATGTGGTTTTTGTGGTTTTGCTTGCTGAACATGCTACTGTGTGTTGTACACATCTATGATTATCTTGTAGGAGACACAGATATACACATTTATTAGTTAATAATTGCATTTTTATGGACATTTATCGTTTTCCAAACGTTGAACAGAAATCCACATTCGGTCCAGTCATTCTGTCAGCTGATATGGTCATGCTCACAGAAAAGGGTATGTATTCTGCTGTTTAAAATGTTTAATTATTAACTACAAAAAAAGTCTCATACACTAGATCTTTGGGAAGACCTACGCATGTTCATCTATGGCCTCTGCCTCGTTCCCAAAACTTAAAAATGATATTGTTCGTAAAAGGAATTCAGGTCTCCCCTTAAATGCTCATAAGTACGTAAAGACCTAAAGGCATATGCAGTTGTAATATTGAAGGCATGTTGGAGCTGATTGCACGTACAAAGTTGTCATAGTCAAAGCAGGCAGGGGACAAAACACAGGCAGGAGAAACAACAGGCAGGCCCATTTTAAGAAAGCCAGAACATGAACAGAATCCAAAACAAAGGACCCAGGCAAGTAAAATACGGCAGTATATATAAGCTTAGTTCAGAGTAACCCTGCAGGTGTGCAAGTGGTCGGAGCCAGGTAGAGCAAAAATGGGGTCAACACCGTAAATGGTTACAACATCATAAATACAGACTATACTTGAATTTTTTTTCAGAATATATTTTAAGTCAAATCCTTATTTTTTCATTCATATTTCAATAAAGAGTAACTCCTCCAGTGCCACACTGGTATAACAGATCTAAAAGCACTGCTCAACATTAAGTCCCGCAAGAACTACACTCCTTTCACTGCACTACTTTCACTAAAAATGTGTTTGTTTTTTCATGCTACTCTTTCAACTACTCTAGCAGTTGGCCAATCAGAACAACGGAGGTATGGCTTAAAGACACAGGGGCTCTTACAGAGTGTTGTAGACATCAACTGACATCTGAGCATCCTCTCAAAAAAGTTCCTTGTAGCCCCAGAGCAGTAGAAGCCCTCATTCACAAGCCATCCTGAAGGACATAGGCTATAGGTCATAAAGAGCTGCCCAAGCATTAACCCTATCATCGGGAAATCATAAGCTGACTGACCCTTTCACACCATCAAGCAGGCATCTGTTAGCTAAAGCAACAGAACTGGTGGCTAAGCTTTAAGTATGCTGAGCTTTCTAATGTTGCATAAGTTAAAGGCCAAAGAAAGATGTGGTGGGTGACTTCTTTGAAACACTAAGCATGCTATGTCTTGTTTTACCAGCATGACATGCTTCTTAAAGGGTTGGCACGTATGACTAAGAAGTGCGTGCACATGCCAAAGAGTTTTGGTGCTTTTACTTTATTTGTGACTACACAAATAACACCCTCAAAATTGATTTATTATCCTGGTGCTCAGCAGAACGGTATTCCGATTAATGCACAGTTTACATTTTATTGCATGTGTTCATTGCCATGTTACACGGTATACATCATATTTAAAGACTTCATCTTAGTCTGTTTATTACCAATGTGATGAAACTCCTAGTGGGAATGTGTGGAATTTAAGAATTTCCTATTCTTGTATTAAGCATTCCCTATCACTATATTTCCCATTCCTATTTGTGGCAACACAAAGTTTACTGTATACACCATATAACCACAGTAACTGGATATTATATTAATATGTACGCCTAACTGAAAAAATAAAACAGGAAAAGGCAGATTTCTATTGCTGAAAAGAACCACAAGGACTGGGTTGTTAAACTGGTTTGTGTGAAATGAGTTGGTAACATGGCTAATACGCAGGGCGAACATCATTGTCTGACATAATAAGTAAACAAGGAAATATATGCTGAATTCATAGATTCTAACCAAAAACATCCATTAATATAACCTAACCAAAACAACCCCTTTGTGTGATGTTTGTTCTTTCACTGCTGTAATGTAGTCATAATGTAGTAGCCTCTTGATCCTTTCAGTTTTTGTATGACTCTGTCAGGTCCTCAGTCATTCATAACTAAGAGTGTGCTTTGCTTTATGAGACAGGTCTTTGCATTATGAAAGTATTTGCTCATTTGGAGACAATGATAAAGTTTTATTAAGTGTCAAAATACATATAAAAAGTCTTTTTTTATGATTTTAATGCTGGTAATTATTTCAGAAAAGGACGTTTGTGAGCTTCTTGTTCGTTTTTCCTCCGTTCCACCTTAAACGGCAGCGGTTACATTTTGGCGCCTCAGGTGTAAACTATCCATTTAAGGTGGAATGGGGAAATTAGAACCTGACACGTTCGTATAAAAAATTAATTTCAGGCTTAGTGTTAGGGCTGGTAATATTTTCTATCAAACAATTGTGAAATGAAAACTGAATTGTCATTCGTGTCGAAGCTGAAGACAGTACCTACTGATTAGCTAGCTAGCTACCACAGACTGCAAACTTAGCAAGATAGCAAATCGCCTCAACACATTTGCTGTTCAGTCCTGGTGACAAGGCTTTGTAAAGTGTATATTCCCTGTAGTTATGTCATTGCACATCGGTTACAGCATTTCACAACATCAAATTCATCCTGTTTTAGTGAGACTGAATAAATTACACGTACCGTGTAAACTGCATGAGAAGACAAAAATGGCGCCGACGCGTCTTCTTGTCCTCAGCCGATAAAGGGAAATACGTGGAGAAGCGTGGGCGGAGTTTAATTACATCTCTGCGGAGTTAAGTCCTGCAGCCATTTAGCTGGGATAACACTGAGCTGATAAACTCTGTCAAATAACTCCAAAACTGAATGCCATTTACACCTGAATGTGTTAAAATGACTCTTTGGGAGTGAAAATCAACTGTGAAATGTTTAACACCGAAAAATCAACACTCCAGTTTTTGCTGTGCAGGTTCGTGTTGAAAGCTGTAGCCTTGCTGCTTATAGAACTACGTGACTTTATTACTGGGAATATGCTACACTTTCTCTGTTTCTGTTATCAGTGCAGCTCACATTGGACATCTTTGATGGTGTGTGATAATGGTGTGAGCATTTAGTTATTTATGTTAGATTTATTTATTTTTATGATAGTTATTTATGTTCTGTTATGAGTGCAGGTCCTCTTTGGATACTGTTGATGTATACACAACAGCATATTGCTCAGACTCAGATTGTACTGATACACTGATACAAAAACTTAATGAATGACCTGTCGGTTTAGGTTGTGAGAGGTTCTATCTTGGACTGCACTGCTAGTGTATACTATAGTACACATTACAAAATCGACTTAACCCTTGAATGGCTTAAATCAGCTACTATACTTGATTAGAAGGGTATCCACCACTGAGGCAATTCACTTACCATACACTGCCACACTAAAATGGGAACGTCCACACCTGCTAGTGTGTGTTGTGCTGGTATGAGACACAGCAGTGCTGCTGGAGTGTTTAACCACGGTGTCCACTCACTGTCCACTCTATGAGACATGGAGATGATCATCTGTTGTTGCACAAAATGTATTGTTTATCACATAGACCACATCAGTGGTCACAGGCTGCTGCCCTCAGGATGCTGATTGGACATTTTGGTTGGTGTTGGTTGTTTAAAAACTCCAGCAGTACTTTGAATAATTTGAATCATGAAAAACACAAGCAACAAATTTGTTAATGCTTCCAATATATATTTTAATTTTGATTATACTGTTTATTGTCCATCCACGCCATGGATAATAATAACAGAAGCAAAAAGAAAACGTTCAGCTGGTTTATTAAATACGAATGCACAAATTTCCTTCAGTTTGTCCAGTGTGTGCCCATATGTTGGGATAAGTATAGTAGATGTTTCTGGTTTGTTAATCTAAGTATTCGGTAGGGGAGTTACCCTGACATTGTATCGGCCTCGTACTAAACGCTTCGATTCTAACACCTTGGAAATGAGCAATAACCGACAACAGTCAAATTGGAAGACATAATGCTGATTGTGCTGACTGGTTATAGTTAGACATACTTAATATTTATATATTACAGAAGAGAATAAAAAAATCAATACAGCAAAGTGCAATATAAAATAAATATAGTGTGTATTTGATAAACTCTGTAATAACATTCATGTATAATGTTCTCTACTTGACAAAAATATAACAATGCTTGAAAAGAGGACAAAACATGTAACAATGTACCATGCTTGATCCACATGAAGTTAAGAGCTTGAAGGTAGCTGTGCTTCAGAGGAACTGAAGATATTCATCTGTTGCTTAGCAGAGTTCAGGGAAGCTTTATGGATTGAGGTCCACTTCTCATAGGCCGTTTTAGTCATAGGCTGCTTTGTCTGACTGAGGCAAAGGGTGAATGCAGGTATTGTTGCCTTTGGAGAGGACGTATATAAACTCAGCAGCCTCAGAGCAGATCTGTGGCATGTGAGGTTCCAGCGTTTTCATCCTGGGCCTTCAGCAGGTCGATTATTTCAGAGTGAGAGGCCTTGATGGCCACAGACAGAGCAGTGTGTCCGGCCTGTGCAAACAAAACCACATTGTCACTCTAAGTCAGTAACAGAGATCAAATAGCCTTTTAGGAAGAAGTGCTATTTAGATTTAATTAAGATCACTAATGATGACAATAGGTGCACTGAGCAGACCTACCACTTTAAGTTAGGAATAAAATAAAACATCATTTATTAATGTAGTTCTGTAATGTGTTATTGTGTGTTTTTTATTGAAATAATCAAGACTGTCATGATAAGTCCTTTAAAAAATATTTTAAAATGTACCATATTAATATATTGTTTAACAGTGAAACAGTAAAAGTAGTTCACAATTTGAATGATAATCAGGGCCCCCTTGGGCATACTGACGATTCTCCACAGAGGGCAACTATAAGCAGTCAAGTCATCTTTGTGAGAACCATTGAAAGCCATTCAGTTTTCCTGACCACGTTATGTTTAGATATGAACTCTGCAAGTCAATATCACTCTGGCCAGTGGGAGGCCGAAAAAACCTTAAAAATCTAAAACAGCTTCACGATTTGCTTTCCATGGGTCATTATAAAGCTGCGTTCAGCAGACAGAAGCCTCTCCACAAAGGGAAGCTGGTAGCATTCAAGCTGCCTTTGTAAGAACTACTGAAAGAAAGGAAGCCCACAGCAGCAAACCTGCGTGTATTTACAGTAAAATTGTTTGTGATCACATATTATGTGAAGAAAACCACATTCTGTTAACTAGATGCAGGCCGAACAACTCAGCACACAGGCTAACTGGTTCCTTCAGTATTATTACACTTAGCCCTTTATACCCCCTTGTTGTAAAATGTAATCATGCTGATTTTTACACTTTCTGGTTTAACAGGTCTGATATCGTACTTCACAAGTGACAGAATATTTAGTCAGTTGTGGGAAATTCCCTATAATCAGTTCTCAAAGACATTTCACATTAGTGATATAAAAAAAGTTTGATGTCAATTGAGCATGAAATAGCTTGTTGAATTTTTACAAAAGATTAATTATGAATTTTTTATAAGTCATTTCTTTCATTTCAGTTTTGCCTAGATTGCTAAGCATAACCATTTAAATGCATATCACAGCCATGTTTATATATTCACATGTGTATTCATATGTATATCAGGTCATGCCTTTGAATGGTCATACTGTATAACCATATAACTGGTTAATGGTTTTATATTGTTCAGTGTCAATTTGCATCAAAAGATTAATAATGAAATTATTAATAATTAAATTAATATTGGAATTAATGATGAAAATAACCAATAAATTACTCGGTCGACTATTATCAATAGTGTCAGTCTTACACAGACTTCTTGTTTGACACCACAACAAATAACCAGTTAACACAAATATAAATACCAGGTTTGACCATTTGATGGCAGTGGTGTATTTTCCAGGGTTGGCAAGATTTTGGGCTTTCCAGCTCCAAATGAAACATGTTTACACCAGATGAAAAGGAAATAGAAAGACTCCTGCCATTAAAGACTGTATAGACTCTATAGAAATATATGAGCACTGCGCTGTGCATTCCGTGTGAGCAAAGAGGAATTTCACTCGCTTTGCATTTAATCTTTCTCTATCTATGTTAAAGATCAGAGGGGAGTATATCTGTAAGCCCCTCACTCTCTGTCTCTGTATGTGTCTGCACTCACCTTATCTTTGAGACTAGTGTCACACTCAGTTGTGTCTAGCAGTAGCTTGGCTATCTCGATGTGGCCATGCTCGCTGGCACACATCAGCGCAGTGGAGCCATCATTGTCTTGTATGTTCACATCGGCTTTGCAGTCGAGGAGCACCTGCACCATTGCTGTACGGCCATGACTCACTGCCAGCATCAGCGCTGTCTGGCCTGACTGCAGGACGAGAAAGGGCTTTAGGTGAGAAAAAATATATGGAGAGTACACAGGTTCATCAAGATAACAACCACAACCGACACTCGATTAATCCATCCACTGAGCGCTTGCTTTTTCTAAACAGTCATCCGGTACAGGCCTTCGCTGGTCCTATGTGCTCAAATATACACTTGCATTCTAAGATTGGAAATCAAAGGGCAAAAATCATTCACCAATACCTTTTCCTAAAGTTGTTCTTGAGAAAGGTCTATATCACACTCAGGGTGTGTTCTTAAAGCACAGTACTGTTTGCACCTTTGTGCTCCTGGGTGTGTTTAGATTTTGTTATTGCCTGAGAACAACTGGCAAATGAGAGAACAGTGGCAAATGTCAAAATCTTTGTGAAAACTGTGTAAGTGGACTTTAAGATGGACCCCCAATGATGAAAACCATTTGACTTCGAAATGAATGTATAAAGTAATCTATTATGGATCCTTTGCAAGTTTAATTAGCTTTTAATACCTTTTTACTAAATACCAACTATTAGAAATATAAAATAAACCTCTAAATAAACCCTTAGCTATACAGTAAACACAAATTTACTGTAGTCTACAAACATCCTCTGTTTGAAGTAGTAAAAACTCTTTGGTAACACTGGCACCTAATTCAGGACTTGCTCTTCAATAAAATCAGTTGTTACCAACATTTCAAATGTAGTTCTTGACCACATTCATCCAATTCAGAGCAAAGTACTGTATGTAGGTAATTTTGCTAACAATACAGGACATCTGTTCCATCTACTCTCCCACAGACCCAGTAATTGATTTTATGGTTAGACAATAAAATACAGAGTATAAGTGATTCTATTATGGGACTCCTCAGCAATTTTACACTTACTACTAAAGTATATAGTAGGAAGCCAAGCAAGACATTTTAGATGTGTCCAAAATGATGGATTAAGCTGTAAATAAGTCTAAAATGACAGACAGACAGATTTTACATAGGATCAAGAATGAAGCTATAATAAAAGCACACCTAGAAGGCAGATAATTACATTTTAACAGCTTTGACAGCTTTATCTATATCACAACTATTAGAAATATAATAAAACTTCTAAAATGCTTCATAGTGAATAATCTATAACATTTAAATAAACACATTGAAATAAAAATATAGCCAATACAGACCCTCTGAGAAATCTTTATATTCTATGTGACTCCTAATAAAGTCCATTTGAACAAGGTCATGCTGTGTGGCACTATTTGTGACTATTTAAAGGCACAGTTTTGTTGTCTCATGTGGGAGGGGGGTGTGTGTGGTAGAAAAACATGATGACATAAGACGGAAACATGTTGTAAGAAAAAGGTTAAGACAATTATTTTGTGTGTACAGGAAGTTGTCTTGCTGTGTGTACCTGGCCGGCCCGAGCGTTAATGTTGCCCAGGCTCAGTAGCTGCTGGGCCACCTCCATGTCCTCTGGTCCTTCCGCTGCAGTCAAGGCTGCCAGCATTATCGCAGTGTAGCCTGCCTTGTTCTGATGATCTACCTCACACAGACCTTATGAACAAAACATACAACAGGTTGTTGTCCCATTAATTATTAGTTTATGGCATATTCTGTCTGTCTGTCCTTCCCTCTGTCCTCTGTTCTCTGTTCTCTCTGCTGGTCTGTTGATCTATTTGTCTGTCAATCTCTATCCGTTAATCTGTTCCTTGTTATCTCTCTCCCTCTCCCTCTCTCCCTCTCTCTCTGTTTCTCTGTCTGTCTACCTCTGTCTGTCTCTCTTTATCCTTCCCCTCTCTTGTCTGTGTACCTGTCTGCTTATATGAATCTAAGGGCAAATTACATCAACAGAATAATGTGTTTAAATATAATAAACCACACAGGATACTTGTCACTTATTGACTCATACAGGAAGTAACACAGTACATGTGTTGGAGACTGAGGTACATAATCTTCATCTTCGAATAATCAGTACAGCATCATTTTCCAGATATCAGCCAGTGTGACAACAACCAATATCTGGGAAGGAATATTTGAGATGCCTCACCTGTATCCAACAGCAGCTTGACCACTGGGAAATTAGAGTGGGAAACACTGTAATGGAGGGCCATGTTGCCATTGCCATCGGCCAGGTTTACAATGTAGCGCAGTAGAGTGGGGGTTTGGTTCCCAATCTCCCTCAGGTACAGAGTGACCGTATCTGCCTGGGACTCTTTCTGACTGGACACACGAAACCACTCCTGATAGAGCACCATCAGAACCTGTCGCTGAAGATGGTAGATATGGAAAACAGTGATACAGACCATGACACCAGACCTAATGGTGAGTGTTTTAACTCAAGTAACTACAAACCTAGAACATTTAATATACAAGACATAACACCTTCTAAATCTCTTGCATGTAAATCTCTTACTCTTTTCATTATTTTCCATGCTTCTGAATAAGGAAAGTATCAATCAATGAAATTGTTCAGATTGAGGTACTCCTGTCACAAATATTGGCTTTGTATCAAATAAGGACATTCAGACTCCACCCTCCCTCATTATAGCACAGCTAATTTGCTGAAATGCATTAAAAGAGGGAAGACATTATAGTAAATAGATTGATATAATGATTATGATTCTCCTTTTCCAATTCTAAACAACAAAAAAATGACATGGGTTTCAATATACAGTGAATTCACACATATGCATCCATCTAGTATATTCATATTTATGTTAAGAACAACGTAAACACATTGACGCATAGGATTTTAGATAAAACGATTAGGAAAAACATACATTCAGATATATTCAACCTGGTACCATAAACATAAACTTTTTATTAACCATATGACACAGTTAGCCTGTATGCCTGCATTTCCTACCATCTCTTTGTTGGGGGTGGAGACTTCCGTCATTCGGTCCTTCAGGTAGTGACAAGCAGCCATGAAGTTTTGGTCTACAAATTCACTGCAAAAGCACATTCAACAGTTTAACAGTGATGCACAGCAGGCTCTATAACAACAACCACAATAAACTTTCTCCCATATAGTTGTATATATGTAGCAACTTAGCTCATAGCTCAGTCACGACAATAGATTAGTCTGAAATGGTTTACATATATAATTTTTATAAACCTTGAAATGGTCCCATGAAACTGTTACTGAAAGGGTAAAACACAAGGTCATGCAATCACAGCACAAGCCAGGGAAAATTCATTCATTCTCTTAAGTACAGATTTACTGTAGACCTAAGCCTACAGAAATCCTCCGTTTGACATCTTATTCATCAAACAAATAAAGAACATAGTAGCCTTTGGTAACATTGGCTGAGAGCACCTTATTCAGGACCTGCTCTTCAATCAACTCGTTACCAACAATTTGAATGACACATGGAATTCTTGACCATGTCATGCCTATTCAGAGCAATGTGCTGTATTTTGGCAATTTTGCTAACCATACAGGACATCCGTTCCATCATCTGCTCTCCCACAGATACAATAATTGCCCAGGAAGTCAGACCAGTTGATCTGATTCTCCTGGAACAGCCCAGAGGTTGAGATTGCTGAGCATGTCACTCAGTGTTCTCTGCTTGTGAGAAAGGACTGTATGCTCCAATGCAAAGTTCACAGTTCAGTTTCACATTGGCACACAGAAGCTATGATCTAAATGGATTGTTGTCTGTGCTGACACGCCTACACATATAAGCTCTATTTGTCACCTGAACTATGAGAAAAATCTGGCAAGTGGGACGTGCGAATAGGAACTATGTTAATAACTTTGTATGACACATAACTTGGACTCCTCTTTAAGTATGTGAGTGCTGCAGGGGCAGGAGGGGTATAAGGGTTCCTACTTACCATTTATCAAATGAAACACAACACATACAACAGCTAAGACTATTATATAAACATATGTTTATAAATCTAGACTGATTGAGTTGGGGGCTATGAGCTTTTCCTCCTTTCTCTCTCATTCCAGTATTTCTTTTTTTTTCTGAAGATGAGATAAGTTGTCCCAACAGAGTTCATGTGGATACACAGAGAGAACCCAGTGATATGCAGGGTGTTTGGCTATCAGGGAGGAAAATCCACAAGTTTGCTCAGCTGGCATCGTCCTGTGCTTAGACTTAGGAAGAGAGAGACTGACTTTTGGTCTTTGATGTTTTGCCATATATTTGCTGTGTTTTGAGATGTCCAAGTAACAGATGTCCTTTAGCATATAGGAGCTAGTCGATTTTAACACCAGTATTGTTCTAGATTGGGTAATTCTGACATCTTATTGGACCCCTTTTACTGTTCCTTTCAAATGGTCTTCCTACTAGACCTTGACTTGAACAGATCATATATGTTATTTTACTCCCCAGTAATAGGACTACTTATTATTACATTTCATTACACTTCTAATTATATGTGAACTGGCCCTCTAAGTGGACCTCGTAGATGAACCAACTGTACCTTCTATTATACATGTACCTGGGACTAATTGGACTACTAGGTTGGATCTTGTAGTTGCACTATTTGGTCCTTTTACTGGAACCTATTTGACTACTTGGACCTTTTATTGAAGCCCTAAATTACACTAACTGGACTCTTACTGTACCTCTAAGATGAACCAACTGGATGTCTAATTTTTCACTGGAAGTTGGACCAACTGAACTACCAATCTAATTGTTGAAGTACCTGAACATCTTAATGGACCTTTTAACTAGACCCCTTAATTAATGAATATGCTGGACTAATTAAACCCTTTAGTGGACCTGTATTTGACTCCTCAGCTGGACTGACTGACTGGACCTCTTATTTAACTTCTAAGTTACACAAATGGGACATTTTATTTTACCCCTACAATTCACAACTTGTACCTGTTATTGGACTCCTCAGACTAACTGGCACACTTACTGAACCTATAAATTAAATTCATTAGATATTTTATTGGACCTTCAAGTTACAATAACTGGATTTCCTACTGGACATCTATGCTGGATTAATAAATTAATTTTGCACTTCACCTTTTTTACACCTGGCCCCTCTGTCTCACCTGACTGGCTGCTCCTCCTGGGGACCAATACTGGCCTCGAGGTCTTGAGGCTCCTCAGAGCACTTAGACCCCTTTGCCTGAGCTTCATCAGCCTGCTCCCCAGCAGCAGCAGCAGCCTCCTCTTGGGCCGCTCCACTCTCCTTCTCCTCTCCCTGCTCCTCCGGCTCGGAACTATCCACCTCCTCCTCTTTCTCGTCCTCATTCTCCTCTCCACTGGACTCCTCACTGGAAGTCGTCTCATAGCTGGACAACACAGACAGTCTAAGTCATGGAAGTTAATCTTTCAAGACAAACTAGTTTACATGAGTTATGTGTGACCCCACAAGAAGATACATGTTATGTGAGCAGACCAGAAGATTTTGATACATGGTAATCAATATAGTAATAAATCTGCAAGTCTGTGTAAGTATTCATATGCTCTAAAAGAATAACCAGATCCTTTCTGCTAAGGGAAAGCATATACAGGCAGCCTGCTGTGAAAGGGTAAACGAAGTGAGCTGTGTATGGAGTGGGTGGAACATCCTGTGAGAGGCCCCTGTGTGGTCAGCCTAGCTGAATAATGCAACTCGTTCATTAATGTCTTCCTGGAGATCAGGAATCAAGCAACTGTAGTAATTAAACAGCGCCATTCCTGATCATAACAGTAACAATATTAAAAGGACAACAGCAACATCATTAATTAGTGCTGAAGTCCCGTTAAAGCTTATGATTAAACAGCAGCACCCTTTTGCTATTTTTGTAATAATCAAAATGAGGAGGTTGGTTCTGGGCAATCGCTGCTGTGCGTTCGTAAAAATAAAGGGTGCTGTTGCTTCTTTGCAGAACCGCCAGCTCCTTCAAAAGGCATTACTGTAAATGCCATGCAAGAGTCTAGAGAACCTTTTTAGAGTTTAATGTCTAAAGAACCACCATATAATGTAAAAAGTCTATACCAATTATAGGCATGGTATTTAAGAATGTCCCTATTTCCCAAATAAATATGACCTTTCATCTCTTGCAACTGTGTGCTAATCAACAAACTCTACAAGAGTCAGTCATTATAAGTATTATCTTTGGGAGATAATAATCTCATTCATCTTTCAAAGGAGACTATTAGTATAATTACTCTATTCATCTCTTCCAAAACTCCACACTCAAAGAAAGAGAGACAATCTCAGACTCAGACTGGGTTGGTGTTTTCTGAATTTGATAGGGGTGTGATGTTTGGTTGCTGAGATGTGCTTAAATTCTGAAATGACTGCCTGTCATTTTTAACAACATAACCGTCAGCCTGCTCTTAGGATAATAGCTGATCCCGCATGGGCATAACAATTCAAATTTGTCACCACTCTGCCATAAATCACTGCGAAAACCTGCAGACTTCAACCCACCAACATCTTTCCCTATGAGAGCAAAACAGCAGCATGTCAACAGTGAAACAGAGGCAAAGAGCTTCAAAGTTCTGGCACTGGCCGGCCTAATAAAGTGTAGTGACAGTGCTGCCACGTATCATTCAATATGCATGTACGAAGCTGTTCTCTGATGATTTCCAATATTTCTGGGTTTTTGCCTTTTAAGAGCAGCATTACATGCAATATCATCTGCATCAGCGTCATCAATACATATGCAGAAATATGTATCTATATTTCAAGAGGTCTACAGACCTGACAGCCATATTAAGATTTGGTTTCAGATCACACTGTGGTTATTCATTCTCTACTAATGCAGTGAGGGGCCAGGGAAGAAGAGAAGATGGGGTTCAGCTGACAGAGCCGTACGTTTTAGATCAGAGAGCGGGGAGGGCAAACTGTCTGCTCCGCTCTGTGAGGGTAATTATCCTAGTGCTGAGGGCTGGGCAAACACAGCTGAGGTAGGGCCTTCGCCACCACTAACCTGCACCCATCACTCCTCACGCACTCCGGTGCATAGAAAGAACTTTGTTCTTACTCAGGTTTCACCACTTCTCACTGATGTCTCATCAACGGCACACTAAAATGGCAACAGCGAACAAGGCAAACACCTCACGTGCTGTAGTTCTACCTGAGCATTGTGATGACAGATGGAGCAGAGAGGAGGACACAGAACAGTGTTAATTCCACTGAGGAAATTAATGTCAGTAATCTACACCACAGACGACTAATTCTAACACTGACAACAAAGCTGAGCTGAGACAAAACTTCTTAATTGCCTAAAAAAGACAGAACCCATCAAAAAAATGTTATGCATGCTGAGGTTAGCGCATAGAAGTTGGCATTTACTCTGGACAAGACATGCATGCATGTGCATCTGTACAACCACACCTTTTACAATCAATTTAAAGCTGCAACTGACATGATTTTGCCACCAGGATAGTACTCAGAAGTTAACTGATGATAGGTTCCTTAGTGTGCAGTGTCTCCTTTATGAGAAGGCCTGTTGTGCTAATACAGCAGGAGCACTCTGGATATCTTGTATCTTGTATATATAAAAGCAACTATACAGAATATGAAACATAACACAACAGTAATGATAATGACCTTTTTAATAACACATGAAAAAAAGAAATGATAATATGGTGATTTTTTGTGAATGGTTTGTCCATCCCTGTTCTTGCGAGTTGAAGCCTAGCTGCATGCTGGTATGATAACCTCTGTCCCCTTACCAGACAAAAATGAACAGTGCTAGCAGGAGATCTTTTAATGAATTAATAAGTGGCATCCTAACAAACGCGATACCAAAATGGAAATGCTTCATAACGTCATATCATAACATCAAGGCAGCAATAAGAGCAAGAGATCTAGAATTTCCATTGATGTATTAATTCAATGTTGTTGCTCTCAATGCATGTCTGCGCTGACAATTGGAAATTGAAAAAAAGTTAATGCTACAAAAACACATTATTTTCCTATTTTCATGGGAAAGTGAAGCACACATGAAAGAGACCATAATCAGTTAACGCTTTGACCAATACAGCCAACAGGTGTCCGAGTACAGCAGTGGTGTCAAAACTTTGTGGCTTTCAACTTCACTGACTGTAAAAGGCAAAACAGCTTAATAGGTACAACTACAGCGTTCCTAATAAAGTGACTGCTCAATGTACATAAGGTACATTGGATATGTATGAGTTTTGCTGAAATGCATTTTAATTTTGGCAAAAAAAAGACTGGATATGATGGGATTAAAATTACAAAGTATATTATCTGTATGGCTATAAATGAATAAAAAAGAAAAAATGACAGATAGGAAAGTCAAAAAACGCAAAGCATGTAACAACCAACAGTAACACACAAACGACCAACTTAATGATCACGCAACACTTCACATTAACATGCCATCTTTAAGGATTCAGAGGTACATTTAAACATGAAGCCAAATACCTACTATAAACCAATTATAAAGCTGGACAAGCGCTACTTTAGAATATTATGAATAAGTGCTTTTAGTTGTTTCTTAAATATGGAATCCTGTTAAAGATGGAGCTCTTCTGCAAAGTGTATGAAGCACATCCTTTTGCCACAGGCACATAAAAATGCAGAGAGTGCAGAGAGTGCATGGCAAAAACAAAATATTTTACCCTCCGTTCACGCCAACAAACTTCAGGTTCTTTTTGACTCCTCCATTCCCCTGCTTGTCAGGATAGTCATTCTTCTTCATGATGGATTTGAGGCCTGAGGAAGGAGAGCCTGGTCAGATGTGGAGCATTTAGCCAACCCTGCTCCTGTTCATCCTCCCTAACTAAGACTGTACGTAGCTTATAAAACACATTTTGTGAGAATCTCACTATCCGATTCCTTCAGAAGTGCATTCCTGCATAATAAGTGTCCTTTAGGAACGACTGCTGTGTCAGAGGGAATATGATTGACACTTTATGAAACTGTAATGCTTGCTAGGGTCCCAGAGAGTAGCATTCATCCATAATGTAGCAGACCAAACTGCAGCAGCAGCTTCTGCAGAAACAGATCACTAACTAGAAAATGCTTCCAGAACGAGAACAGATCTTGAAATAGAAACAGACCAAAACCAATCCTGTTTATACCCAAGAACAAACCCCTGATAGGAACACACTAGTGAATGTCAGAACCTTCGTGAGCGCAGTGTTTAGGAAGGAACTGCTCCTGAAGAATGCTTGGTGAATGAGTCCCAGTATTACTATTACACTATCTATCTATCTGTCTGCCTATCTATCTATCTATCTATCTGTCTGCCTATCTGTCTGCCTATCTATCTATCTATCTATCTATCTATCTATCTATCTATCTATCTATCTATCTATCTATCTATCTATCTATCTATCTATCTATCTGTCTGTCTGCCTATCTATCAGTCCATCCATTTACATTTCTGACATTTAGCTGACGCTCTTATCCAGAGCGACTTACAAGGTTAATCACATTCTTATCCAGAGCGACTTGCCCAAGGACACTTATTGGTGTAGCACAGCATTAACTGATTACATTACAGGTAGGGTGGCTCAATGTACTGTCTGTTCTGGTTGTTGTTAGGAGTTGTTATAGTGTACACATGCCTATAAGAGGACACTTATTTTGGTCAACACAACTCAAAAAAGAAAACTAGAATGCTTATTTCTAGAGAATTAATAAAACTAATGCTATTCAAGACTGAATGGAATCTAATTTTCACTGTGGAGAAATTAAGTCTGATTGGGAAAGTGGAATGTTTGTGGCTACACATATACAAGCCTATGCCAATATGTAGAAAACCACAGAATTTTGTAAGCGCTGTAATTTGAGCCAGATGCTTCAAGAAAAGTCAAGATGTTCTTGCAAACAAATCTGGCATATAGTATGCAAGCATTAGTACTATAGGGTCTAATGATCTTGGAAAGCCGGTAAAATGACTTTGACGTAAATGTTTTAAATTCCTGAACAGAGAAAACTGTCTTTGCATGAAGCCAGTTCAATAAGGAACTTTAGCTGCTTTTTCAGATGGCAATTGGCAGCTTATTTGACAGTAGTGCTTCAAACAAGGTGTGGCCAACATAATAAAATTCCTCTGGTCTTCTGCACGCAAAACACAAATCACTTTACAAAGACACTGTAATACACCTCCCAGAAACTGCCAAATACACCTGCTATATATCTCACTAAAGCATGACTGGTATTAGGACATTTTGAGCACCTTATCTATCACTGTCATAAATTCAGAATAAAGATTGTTTCAGCCTTCTCTTGGCTAGTAACTAATGGGTGGAAATATCATGGTCATTAAAAACAACTGTGTCTTATCATCTATATTAATAGTCACCAAATGCTCCTTATCTACGGCAGTTAATCTAAGCAATCACTGTCATCAGATTATCTTACATTTGGGCTGTCACTGATCTCTGCCTGGAAGATCATCAGATTTAGGGCTGGGAATTACTGGTGAACTTTCAACAGCAGTGTCTAGCATGTTATTGCAGTCGTAACAAAATCTTGTGTGTCTGAAATGGTAATGACACAAGAGAAAGCAAGAAACCCTAACTTTACATTTGGCGGCTGATCGCATGTGCCAATTTGATGGTTACAGTGGTGTTGAAAAATTATTGAAAGAGAATTCAGGCCATACCTGTTAAAAACAAGCCTTCGAAACAAGAGTTATTTATTAACTACTGTCATTATATCAGCCATCATTATCAGTACTAGGGCTGTGCATTGGCAAGAACCTGCAATAATGCTGAGGTTTCAATTCTATATTGTGACATACTTTGATATTGTAAGCCAGGTGATATAATGCTATTTTTTAGAAAAAATTTGATTGACACAACAATTCTTATGTTAGCAATGCGCCCTTACACTACTTGTTTATGTTGGAGAGGAAGAGTTTAATGGCCAAAGACAGATTACAGGCTATCTAGCACTTGGGGGTTTAAACACAACACAAAATGAACCACAGTCAGCCACAAATCTTTACATTTAATACTATGAATTAATCATTTGTAATTGCTTATTAATCAGAATTCATAATATTAATGAGTCAATACTGTGGTTTTAAGAATCAATAGTATCACAAAACATAATATTGCAAAGCCCAAGTGTATCCATATTGTAGTGTACCCCTCATCAGTATAACGCTGATTTTGCATTCGAGTCCTAAGCGTATGACGGTAGTACATAAAGACATATGATGTCTTCCAAAACCTGCCACGAAATCTACCACTCATCACCTTTGACTTTTTAATTATAACTGTAGCTCTCTCATCAGTGCATGCCGCATGTTTATTCCTCATGCTCAACTAAATATTTACATAGTGCAGTACTAATGTCACGGCTATGGGTTTCCTGACCACCTCCGATCTCCCGGACTCCATCTCCCAGAGTACCCTCCTTAATGACATCACTGCCACAATTCCCAAAACACCCATTGAAACTCCTTTTCCACGCTCTAGGTCACCTGGGTATTGATTGGACGCCTGCACCTCATTTCTCAGCCGCTATATAAACTCCTCTTACCCACATCCACCTTGCAAAGTTTGTCCAAACCCAGTTTGCATATCGAGCGTTTCTCTTTAAACTCTGCTTCTATCGTTCTCGACCTCCCTTTGCTTATTCGACTCTCGCTTCCGGATTTCCCTTCTGTTTCGTTCGCCTTTCTTGTTGCTCACCCTGTGTTTAGACCTACCTGCCTGCTCTCTCTACTCCTCTTCTGATCTTCCCCTGGCTCTGTTCACTGGATATTTTACTGTCTGGTTTTCGTCCCTGGCCTGTCTCTCGCTTTCTCTCTCTCTCTTGCTCTCTGCCTTGACTTGGTTATCCTTGCTCTGTTTACTGTTGAGTGTAAATATCATTGTGCCTAATAAAGACTACTTGACTTTTAGCTTGGCAAGCGTCGAAGTCACTTTGTCACTGACAACTAACATCTAAAACAACAATAAAAAATCAAAGCTGCCATTAAATATAATATAAATTTGGTTTTGAATAAATGGTAAACAAAACTCAAGTTTAAATAAACACCATGACTCTGAGGCATATGCTCAGCTTTTTGACCTGTCATAGAAAGGAAAATAATATTTCCAAGACAATTACCACCATAAATGTATCAGAAGCATGAAAATGGCATATTGAAAGCACAATGCATAATTACAATAATAACTGCACACATGTATTAAACTTTAAACGCAGCTCATTAAACTCAAAGGCATGAATGTGAGAATAACAGGCAGAAGCTGTGAGCACATTAAAGCTATGTCATTAGTACTCCTTGTGCATTGCTATTATGCTGTTATGAGATCTGGGTTTTGTGTATCTCAGTTTCAGTTTTGTTTTTGTTCTTTTTAGGTCATTTCATAGCAAACATTGCACAGCAAAAGTTACTACTCCATTGTAGATGCCAGCTGCAGGAGTGGAATTTAAGGCTCTGCCCACCTGAGAATTTGCCATGTCCATCCAAAAACCCTGGCACTGCTACTGTTTTGGACCATTTCTATTGGTCCATTCATCAAGAAATATTCACACAATGTGAAAGGCAGATGGCTTTTCAAACGATGCAAAATAAAATCGACCACAAATTCAAAAGTTACAAGGTTCAAATTTAAAGGTTATGTGATTATGCATGGGTAACTGGAATTAAATGTTACCTGATTGTTTTGCTGCACCTCCTTTTTGAACCGGGGAATAGAAGGCTGAGAGTGCACTGAGAGAACCTCTGAGATGACTCTGGATGGAGCTGATCTTTGAGACTGGCTGTTTCTGCGAACCTTCGCCTTTTCCTTCCTGGCTCCCGCTGCCCAGGCTGGCCCACTGCTCATTAAGAAGCCCCTGGATACGATTTACAACCTGACCTATGGCTGCAGGCGATGTTGCAGGTTCAGAGGGTCGCTGAGGCTGAGGCTGAGTGTCTTGTCCTTCCGCTTGTTTTTGGTTTTGCTGAGATTGTCCTGTGCTTGTATCTCCTTTGGAGCTGTCTATTGCCACACTTTCAACAGTCGCACTCTCCGCCAACTCAGTTTCCCTGGACTTGACATCCACATCCTCCTTGGCTTCTGTCTCAACTAAATAACTTTCAGTCTTCTCTACTATAACATACTCTTCAGCCACATCGATGGCCTCTATGATAATGCTATCACTGAGTTTTTCTTGGACCATATTCTCTTTGTCTATGCTGGCTCTCACATCAGAGGTCTGCCCATCTGCTTTTGTCTCAGATGCATCTTCATGCACAGTACCACTAGGAATAATAATTGGTACATCAGTCTCAACTGCCTGGTCACATGTAGCAACTTCCACCCCCACGACTTTCTCAGCTGTCGTCACCTCTGCTGACACCTCGATATCTCGTGTTTGGACTATAGTGGTTTGAGTGCTGGAGCACATTAGGTCTGTTTCTTTGGGCCCATCATCAGGTGGAAGTTCACTATCTGTCAACACTGCCTTTTCAACGACAGTTTTGCTCTCTGTACTGACAGAAGCATCACAAGTAAGAATACGTTCAGGAACTTGCTCAGGCTCCGGTGGAACTGTTGTCTCCTGCTCTAAGCTGACAACAACAGACTCCTTTACTTTCTCACTTAGTTCTTGAATCATTACATCTTTTAATCTATTCTCCTCTATTTGCACACTCAGTAAAGAGTTTGTTTTTTCTAGCTCACAGCTGGCCTGGCTTAATCTGTCCTCCAGAGTCTTGACTTTGACTTGCAGTTCTTGGATGCTGAGAGCCACTTGTTCCTCTGTAGTTGATACATCTGATCCATCAAATTCTTCAGTTTTCTCAGTTTCCTCTTGGGATGCTGTGCGTTCAGATGTATCTCCTTGTTCTTCTAATAGCTCCGACTGTTTATCTTCTGCAGAAGTGTCTGCTGTTTCCTCTGGCTTTTCCAGGCTTTGTTCTGAATGACTCTCTGGTATTTCTTCTTCATGTTCAGATTCTTCTAACTGCTTCTCTGATTCCTCTGAATCAGTAGGGCTCTCAGCTTTTTCGATAAGGATCACTGGTACAGAGACCACAGCTGGCATGGGTTCTTCACTTGGTATTGTTATTTTTGCGGTTTCCGGCAATGCTAGGTCTTTTGGCACCAAGTCCTTCCCCTCTGCCTGTGTTTCTGCAGTTGCCTCTGCTGCTGGTATTTCAGCTTTATTGTCAACTACAACATCATGACAAATAGATGGAGCTTCTGCCTCTTGTGTTGCTACAGGAACACCAGTGCTATCTTGATGCTCAGGCTGGATTTTTTCACTTGGCTCTACCTTTCTTTCAGACTGTGCTTGAATCCTCTGAAGCAGTTGTTCCCTCTCTTCTCTAAGTGAACAAATTTGAGCCTTCAGTTCAGGTATGGTCCTGACCTGTTCTTCCAGCTCACGCACTCGTTTCAGAGCTGCTGTTATTTGTTGATGTAGGCTGGTCCTGTCCTGAGGAATGCTCCCTCTTCTGTCGCTACCATCCGCTGGACGAAACAGTCTCTCAGTTGAGCCGTTCTGGGACTGAGGGCTCTGTGGATCAGCAGAGTCTGAGGCTTTCCTGTGTGGTACGTTAACAGGCATACTGGATGCCCGGAACAAGTGTGGCCTCACATTAAGGCCCAGTTGCTGTTCTTTATAAGAGGTCTGAATATGGACTTCATCTGCAGGTTTGGGGGACGAGAGGTAGCCAATGCTTTGGACCTTGGCATGACCAGCAACCGAGCTTCCGCTGGTACTGCTAGCACTGCCATCACTTGCCTTGAATTCAAAAAGTTGCTGGACCTCAGTAACACGAGATTTGGGCTTCGACCCCAGGGTGGAGGTGTTGGCCCATGTGTCTTTGGCAGCAGGTCTAGCACCATGTCCTGGAAGGCTGAAGTTGCGTGGCAGTGTGCTATATTTTGGACCTCTGTTCTTTCGCTGTATGTGCACCCGCTTGATGGTGTTTCCCTTCTCAATGTCGTCCACATACTTTAAGAAGTCCAGATCCAGGTGGAAGCCATAAGGTGTCTCCACAGAATAGGGCAACTGTTTCCTCTGTCCTCCGCTTTCAGATGCTTTGGAGGGAAAGCCATTTGCTGAAACACAAATCAACCCGATTTACCATTTGCTGCCTGTCGTCTGGATGCATACAATTTGTACTGAGCATATGGGCATTTTAAATAAAACAAGAATGAATGAATCAAGCTGAAGGCCTTATGAAAAATGGATTTGGATATCATTAAATGTGAACAGTTCTGTCAGCTCATGCATGTTTAGAGGATGGAACAGTTTGAAGATTTAACAATTGCTCCACTTGTACAAAAGAAAAAAAAGATCAAAAAAGGGCTTTTCATTTACCACTTTTCTTGTCCATCATTTGTGGTTTTCAGTGTCATGGACTCTATGTTGTCTATGCTCTAAATGTTGGCAGGCTGTGAACAGAAAACACAGTACATCAGCAGAAGACAAACATTTACCAACAAAATCCTGCAAGACCATTTACAGCACCATTAAAAGCATGTTTAATAGCGTTTAAATAAGAGGAAGTGGTTTTGAAGTTTAAACATATGGGCTATCGATTACTCTTTCTAGATTTTTAGCACACCACTCTGCCCTTTTAAAAGAATGCTGCCTCTTAAAGGTCATAAATACAATGACATCTACTAGAGAAAGACCTCAGTTTTATTTATCCCAGATGTGGACAGCAAGAAACCACCTCACAATTTGCCCTTGAGTGAAACAGGGATTGGAAAACAACTCTCAGACATTTAAAGTTTCTTATCCATGATTAATATAAATTGCTTACATCCTGTAGATTTTATTCTAGGGGTTCTGTTTGTATTGCCAGAAATTGCTGCATAATGACTGAAGTGACTTTATATCACATTTAAGTGTGGAAAACTGGCACGCTATGCATGCAAGTTCTATGCAAATGAGATCTGACACGAAAGAAAATCTTTACGACCGTGGTTTTGTATTGGTGGAGAAGCGAATACTTTTCAAACTCATGCAATTTTCAAGCAACAGTTTGCTCTCTGTGAGATTACTGCCAAGTTATCAAATCATCCCAGCTCGTAAAAACTGTGTAATTGATAACAGAGTCTATTGCCATTATTAATGTTGGATGTAGTGTTGACAGCGGATCCATTAAGGGCCTGAAGATGCAATTATTTTGTCTAATGAAACATGAAATATGAACCCTCAACAAGTAAAGATGATCTCTCTTCAGAGCTTCAGAGTAACCATGGTGAAAATCCTGGGGGCATGTTTGTGAATCTTAACTACCTTCTGTGCTCATGAGAGAGGGATTCAGCCAGATGTGGCATATGGGACTGATTTTGATCTTGCAATCGGGGCCAGAGGCTTGGAATTCAGACTAAGAAAGGTTTGACCATTTTCGGGAAAACAGACTTTCTTCAAAGGTGTGGGACAAAAGTGACTCTAGTAAGTGGATCACGGGATATCTGCTGGAGGTCCTGACCTGGAGGCGCTGGCGTAAATATGAAATAGCAAGGGCCCTTTTCTATTCCTCAAATTATGCAAAACTCATGACCCATACAATATAGCTTTCAGACTGAGACAATTACTTCTCAGAATCCATTACTGAGAAAGCTGCCTTTGGGAGCAAACAAACTCTGCTCGTGAGAGTGGGATGGACTTTAGTGCCCAAAGAGCGAGGAAAAAATGCTTTGCTTGCTTTTTAGATATGGGCACTATGCCATGGTTCAGTTGAGAGCCCAAACACAGCAGGAGTCAGAGCTGTATTACAGAGTGACAGTCCGGCGGTGTTGACCAGGTCATCAATCAAACCACTGGAGAGCCTGATATAACATAATGCTCCTGCACTAGGAAAAAATTGACAAGAATCCAAATAGGTCACCGATTATAGATCTTAGAAATAGCAACAAAACAAGAACACTGCTAATCTAAAAGAAAAATAATATCCCAATGTTGCCCAGCACACTTTATGGTGTGTTTGGAAGGAAATACTTTGAAATCCAGTGGGAACTACATCTGTATAATTCGGTCTATAAGATATGGACAAGTCATTCTGAGCGGTATGATGTGAAATTAAATACGCCTGAATTGTTCAGAGTAGTGGGGACAGGAACTAGACGTTTAAAGAGTTTACTGCTTGTGAGTTTCCTCACAGAAAACGAATTCACAAACTGCTTATGAATATTTGATGTTTTTAAAATAGTGTTTTGGCCTAAACCCTTTTTTTTTAATTATTTGTTAATGGAAAAAAAAAACATTTGTGCATGAAGAAAACAGTTCTGCCAAGGAAAAATTATCAACATTACATAAGCTCACTTTGCAAAACAAAATCACCTGTGACTGAAAAATACTAAACTAAGAGTGTGTAATATCTCCATGAGCCTGAATAACAGCAGCAACTGATTTTGGCATGGACTGGACAAGTTTCTGGATGTAGGTGACATCAGAGTTTAGACACTCAGACACTTCGATCAAAGAATTGCACAGTTAGGCTAGATTTGGTAGAAGCCTTCTCTGGCACAATTAATTCTGAGGAGATTTCTGTTAGACTTGGATTTTTGCCACTTCCTATAGGCCTGTATGATCATATGCTTTGATACACCTGCAAATTCAACTACTTTAAATGAGACATTCACTGCATTGTAATACCGCCGTACACCCTGCAGATAATTGTAGCCCTACCATCCTCATGCAATGCCATCTGCAGGAGCCTGACATTACTACCTCTTTACAAAGGGCAAGTTAACTGGTAAGCTTACAAAGCCCATGTATAACAGACATGTAGGTTCACTGTTGTTATTGGGTTGTAAATAAAATGAGGTGCTGACCGACACATCATACAACACATCATTGCCCAAACTACCACAAACGACATTTCTCCCGATAAATTCTAGTCAGAACACAACATAGAAGTTGGCTATTCTAATTAGTCCTCAGCTTATAAACAATCTGTGTTCATCTTCGTGACGCTGCTGGGGGCAAACCCCAGAACAGCATGATTCTGAGCTTGACTGACAACTGAATCCTCAGAATCCGACACACTGTAGCAAGCCTAGAAAACATACAGCTTCTTTACTAATCATGGGGGGTGCTGGAACAAGGAAGCGAACGGGAAAGGATCAGGGGCATTCCCTGCCCTGCAAACACCACACAAATACACTGCCTGTCCTTGAGTCTTAATTAGCTGAAGCTGGAATGCAGCTTGTAATTGCTGACTAAAGTGAAGTTGGCCCCCTAGACAATTATTCACATGGAACCGAGCACCAAACTGCAGTTTGTTTAATTAGATGCTAAGAGAGCGAGAGAGTGACAGAGAGAGACACACACACACAAAAAGAGAGAAAGAGAAAAGAGAGAATAGTAGATAGTATTGAGGCACAGTGGAAATACCTTAATGAAGAGGCTTGTATATAACCTTCCGTCAAGCTCACAGAGAACGTGACATTTAACTTTATCAGTCACGATAAAATGACTGCATCTTCAGAATGCTAGACTGCATGCAGTCTTTATTATGCTGTGGATAACATTTACCTCTGTGGACCACCTAAATCTGAGCTCTAATTGAACGTCACTGTTTATTTTGTAATTCAGCAGGGATGAAATTGAATTAAACTAATGAAATAACAGAGGAAGTGAGGGAAGGACGAATTTGATTTGCTAGGCTGTGACTGCATTGATGTCTCAGCCACACACACACACATACACACACACACACCACACACACACACCTGCAGGCAGGTCTACAGGCTCAGCAGCTGCACCAGTGACCACCGATGAGTTCTGCTGAATCGTCGAGAGGAAACAGATCCATACAGAGCTGCAAGCAGAAGCAGAAATGGCAACTCCAGAATGCCTGCTGCTATCAGTGTTTACCTTACTGTGACCCTGACATATCTGCCTGAACACACGCACGTGGTTACTTTACTCCCAGACCGATTCAAAAATGCTGATGCTGTTGTGCAACTAAGTCTCAAACACATTTCACACTAGGGATGTCCTAAATTCTGATCAAAGTTTCTCGACACCTCATTTAGCATCGGGATTTCACTTTTCATTCAAACCCTACTAAACATTCAGTAACACAGTCAAGTATTTAAACCAGACAACCACCTCTTTATAGCACTCAGTCCTTATTTCAGCACAATTCAATCCAACTACTGTCAGAAGAGTCCTGGTGGAATTCTCACTGTGTTTAAAATCTACACTGAGGTGCCGGTTTGTCAGGCCCATTCACAGATATATGGGGGGGCAGAGTTTAAAGGGAAAACAACAGTATAGAGAACCAGAATTAACCTTATAGGCATGCATTTTTCAGTATTTTAAATTGCTTCATTGTCGTTGTCTCCTGCTGGACTTGAATGTGTACTAGAGCATGTACTTGACAGCCTAATATTCTGGAATTCTGGAAGCTCATTATAATGCCCTCTTTTGCAAATGTGGAATTGAATAGAGGAGACAACAGTGTTTGAGGTTTACGGTATGTCATTTCTATAACCATGTCCATATGTTTTTCCATTCTGTGACACCATTAATTGAGTTTAAGGCATTTTGCAACCACTCTTACCAACAAAGAACCACATTTAGTGTTTAGAGTTTTTCTAAAGGCTGTCAAACCTAGTTCCAAGTAATTTTTTTTATGATTCCAAATACTTGGTTTAGCAAAGTAGTAGTTTAGTAGTGCCCCTAAATAACTGCATAGGTGCAACGATGCTTGATCATCAGTGCTTTATTGGAGGGATTTCCAGTGCCAGTGTGATTTATGCATCCGTGAAGCTTGGAGTTACTAAGCGGTAGGGCTGTTTGATTCTGGTTACAAAGCACAAAGCGTGTGGAGTCACCAAGCCTGGGATTAGGAGACTCTTTGTCTAAAGAGTGACAGCAGCAATATCTCACACTTTGCGTATTGGGTGGTATTGAGTCCAAGGCTTTGTATTTAATTCCCGATTTCAGAACGCCTGAAACTAAGAAATTGATTCTGTTTGAGATCGTCTCTTAGCTCTACAGAAGAAACAGTTCAGGAGGGGTGCCCTTTAGCCCTTTAGGGTGATGCTACGCTGACCGCTGCTGAGGAATAGCCACTAGTATATACACTGACCAAGAGGGCACTTGTGAGGACCAAAGGGCAGGGAAACATATCATGTCAGTATCAATGTTACGTTAAGAATGGTCCGGTCAGTGGTGGCCCTTTGGTGGTCCCTTTCAACTGGACATGTTAGAGGGTGTCTGTTTAGCAACAGGTGGGCTACAATGAGTAATTGTAAACCTACAAAGGCCCCCCTCAATGGTCCCTTTTGTGATAAACTTACCAATGAGTTTAGCTACAGGATCTAAACAAACTGGCAGCTCAGGGTATTAAATGATATGAGAACATGGTAAATGAGGAATAAAAAAATTAACCGTCCAGAAACTGACTAAACTGTATAAACAGATATTGGCAGTCAAGCTAGCATGTTGCTGTTCTTTCTCTCTCTGCCTCTCTTTTTCCCTCCACTCTTCCTATCTAATAACGACAATAAACAGACAGAGAGTGGGCTGTGTGGTAGGAAGTGACCGCTCACCAATCTTGTCCTCCCTGATGGATCTAACTACTGCACAGTGCTGCAGACATCTGGAGGAGGGAGATGAACATACAACATCTGTTCCTCAGAGATGAGAAGAGTTCTGGAAAACAAAGGGGGATGGTGGGGGGGTAGGACCACCAGGGAGATGTTGTTGTATATCAAATTAACAATGCATGATGTACATACATGTGTGAAATACATGTAAACATACAGTTTAAAAGCCACTTAAGTACATAATTTGAAACTATTTATCTTGGCAACATAAAATAAGTAGTTTGAAGAACAAACTTTGGTTCCACACTTCTCCTGGATGACCCCCAGCCACCACATGGACCTTTTAACTTCCATCACCAGCACATTTAATTTACATTAAGATTTAATTAGCCAAGTCAAGTATTGTATAACAAACACAAATAATAATGGACTGCCTCAGGGAGAGTTTTGGAAGGAGATAAAATATTTTGACATAATATATATATACATAAAATGCATATATGTATATGTATATATATGTATATATATATACATAAAATGCTAATGTTTTTAGCTTTTCTGGAAAAAAAAAACTAAAAATAAATAAATTATTCTCTAACTTCTGCACAGTATTCTATACTGAACACAGAGCACAGACATGTCGACATGTAGGCACTCAGATGCTCAATCGCATCCCTCCAAGCACAGAATTCTGCTAAATTAGAGACAGGGGAGAAAAAAGAACCCACAGCACAAGATTGTCCACAAGCTTTCATTAGACATGTAAGGCGGCTGGCTATAAATTATTTAGTCTAGCCCTGTAGCTAATGCTACTCCAGCACTGACAGGAAAAAAAATAACCAGCAATGGCTTCCCATTAGTCCTCCATGGATTTGAGGGAGGGAGGGGAAGGGAGAGAGATGGAAGGAATATCTGCTTAATTAGTGCAGAAGGCTAGCAGCACGTGTGAAGTCTCAGCTATAATTCCAAGGTGTTTTCTCTACGGGGGAAAAGGAGGACAGCAAAATAAGGAGGGGATAGAGGGATGCTTGGTGATGACAGGAGGGGTGACAGCAGCTGGGGGCGAAGGAGAAGGGGCTGCTGAGCGCTAGCGAGTGACAGCAAAGAGCTTGCTGTGTGTGTGTGGATCAATTACTGCACTGTCACGTCTCATGAGATTGACAAGATCCAACAGAAGTGAGACACACACACACACCTACACCCACCCACACACGCAGACACAGCTTCTGACTGCGAAAACACTTACATACTAATATTAGTTATCATGCTTGTTTGCCAATGTGCAGTGCGATGGGTTGGAATGATACGCACTCCATAAATAAACACTAAAGTACTATTCAGATGGGATTAGTTTTTCACAGGGAGGTGTAGCATGTGACTATTTTTATATCATTTTTACCTACAGCAAAAATAACTGTTGAAAAAAGCCAAACCAGTGTGAATTCCCATATTGGTTAAAATGCTACTATATCTTTTCCTTACGTATGAAGAACACCAAGAACCGTGTCCTTTGGGCCAATAAAGACAGATAGGCATTGTCCTATGACTCATTAAAGCATGTAAAAAGACAACACCACTGTTACCTGTTGGCTGTAAGTTCTCAAGCTGATAACAATGCTAATGGAATACTGAGCTCACATAATACAAGTAAGGTACTTAGAGTAAACAATCTAACAGCTTAATGTTTTGACATTTAAGCAGGGCGTAAATTGAGTAGACACTCCCATCTCCGACCAAGATTTCTTATCCCGTGCAAATTGGCAGTAAACCCTGCAGACGTCTCGTGGTAAAAAGTAATTACCCCACCTCCCCATATCCTGTCGTAATAGTACTACAGAGCAGTGGTTCTCTAACTGGTCCTCAGGGACCCCATGGTCCAGATTTTTCCTCCAGCCTAACAAACAGGGGTGGTGCAAAAAAATGGACTGTCTGGTGGTCCCTAAGGACCAGTGTGAAAACCACTACATTAGAGTATACAACCCCTGTATTCATATAGTTGTATTTAGTTCGGATTAGGGCTGAACCATCTATTATTTTTCAGGCTTGTAAGATTTTGTGAGTGTTTGCGATATACCATCATCCGACTGCACTCTAGCCACCGACTGATGTGACGATGGTATTGTAGAGGAAATTTGCAGCCAGGCAAGCAGGCAAGGGGAGGAAAATACCTGAGCACCTTTTAGCCCACATACAAGAGAACTGCCACTAAACACTGCCTGAGATGCTGCTATTAACCTACAGACTGAGGAGTCATAACCTGTTTCAGCACTGCCAATAATGCGCTACACTCTTTGGCACACTCAAAAGCAATCGCTCCTTTTAGCCAATCATTAACATCTGCTTTGTGATCCACACATTGAACAAAGCCTACACTGCACTGTACCACCTCTTCTCAATCCATGAATCCCACCACACACCCTGCAGACATTTATAGCCCGATCATACATAGCTGAAGGTACTACCACCTTAAACACGTAAGCTTGTGATAATCATAATTGTCCGGAAAGCTTATAATGCTAATAATGTTTATTTTATTTTATTTTATTTTATCGTGTGGAATATCTTGATCGATCGAAGATGAGAGTTATTGAAAGTTATGAAAGTATTCATGTAATCCATGAATAGTGAATTACTTTAGTATAACAGCATGACAATCTAACAATAGGCGTATCACAGTTGTTATATTTAGTAGCATATTCACACTTCTACTATTATGTCCCTAATCCCTACACTGAAAACCTCTTGCTAAACACGCAAACATACCAGCCATGGCACAATGCCGCTTTTTTATTTTCTGATACCAGTACCCAAACTGAAACCTGGCTGATACTCATACTAATTCTTTCCAACTGCTAAGCTATTTTAAATTCACTTCACTTGAGCTGAGCATCTGAAAGTAGACTATCATACTGAAACTACCCAAACACTCCACTACCCCACAGGAAGAAATACACAACAACATCAGCTCACACGATGTGAGGGTGCTATTTTTAAGATGCTGATAATTAGAGCCTGTTTTTTGTGATCGCGGCACTGCAAGGACTTAAATTCACAGTCTCCTGGCAATAAGGTGAAACCTTTGACTGTTGTGCCACTCTGAAGCTCATTATGATATATTTATATATACTTCTGTTTAGCTATCTGACAGAAGTATAGGCTGCTGAATCTGAACAGTAAACACCCTCAAGTATTACAGAAGGCTATGGACCATAACCAAGCCTGACCTTTATCATGGGAATAACATGTCATACCAGGAGATAACTAATGAAAATAGAATAAGCCATGATAAACAAATACCAAAAGTGCTAAGTGCAGTTCTATAATATATAAGACACTAATATTAGTGTCTGCCACAAACATTTTCACATCAGTGTTCTAGGCTAAATATGTTACAGAATTGGATCATATTCCTTCTCAAACTTCCCTCCAATATCTGATCCATCAATTTCTGCTGAGATCTGTCCAATACTGATACCCCTCTGATATACTAACACGGACCCTCACAAACAGCTACCAGTAAGTACTCCCACGAAGCACGGAAGGATGGGGATGCGTCTGAGTATGAGAGTGAATGAAAGTCTGCATAGTAACAACAGCAGCCTACAGAGCTTCACCGCCACAGTGATAAAGCTACGGCAGTATGGAGCAAAAAATGAGCCAGAAATCAATCAGCGCTGCACTATACATACACATACTGACCGTCGGAACACATACATCGCAAATGCAAAAGCTGAACTACAAATATACATGTATGCATAAATATACACACATACACACACACACACAGTAGCTATTTAAAGAGTGTCTTTACATACATACATACATACTCACACACACACACACACACCCTCACACACACAGAGGAAATGAGCTGGCCAGCTGCCAGAAAGAATCGACGCTGGTGATCTAGCTGAGGGGAAGAAAAGCCTGTCCGTTATTTCTGCACTGCAGCAGCAGCAACGGAAGCAGAAGCAAAACAAGCGAGCAGCACTGGAGCAGCAGCACGAGCATCATACACGCACTCACACAGAGCTCTCACCTGGGATGTAATGCAACCTGCTATCCATGTGAGGGAGTGAGAGCGAGAGAGCAATAGAGAGAGAGAGAAAGGGGGGGGGCGAGCAAGAGTGCAAGAGAGAGGGCGTGAGAGAAAGAGAGAGAGAGAGAGAGAGAGAGAGAGAGAGAGAAGGATGGGAATTCTCTCACCTGGTGTGTGTGGCAAACGTTCATCTGCTCTCCTATCATTCTCTCTCTTTGCTGCTGCTGCCGCTGCTGCTCTCCCTCCTTATGATTTCAAACCTGAAAAATGGGGGGAAAAACACAGAATGAAACAAGAACAATACATTTCCAGAAGAAAATGTAGAGTGGTCGCACAGCTGATGCTTGTTGCTGCCCGGTTGCTAAACGCCACATAGAGGAGTGTGGGCCAGTATGTCAGTGAATTAGACTTTGGGGATCTGCCCTGAGTGAGTATATGCTGTTGGGTGACTGTCAGGCAAACGAAACGATACGGTTTGATTGGGCTGTAAATGAATGGGATTCTAAAGGAGGAACAAATTAGGAAGGATAAAACATTGAACACTGAACAACAGTGCGGATACCTCGGAAACCACAGAGTGAGTTAGCCGACAACCAAAAAGAAGCAGAAAAAAGAAGAGAAAGAAGCAAATAAGAGGGAAACAGAAAGACAAAGTGGGAAAGAGAGAAGCCTAAGAGAGAAAAATGAAAAAAGAGAATAAGAGAGAAAACAGAGACAGAGGAAGAAAGAAAAGCCGAAGACAGAGATGGAAAGAGTAAGAAAGACACAGTACAGTAAGAGATGGCTAGATAACAAGAGAAAGAGAAGGAGAGACTGAAACAGAAGCCAGAAAGTGAAAGAGAGTAAACGAGAAAGGAAATAGAGGGAAACAGGCAGGAAAAAGCGAAGAGAGACAAGCAGTGGCAAGCAAAGGTTTGGGCACAGCGGTCACTGTGAATACTTAAGTGGGTAGAAGATTCTCTGATTCTCCAAAAATAAAACATTCTTTTCAGCATTTTCAGACAGACCAGGGTATATGTTTATTATGTACAAATTAAGAGTGAAAAAGGGAAGGAAGCACTTACAAAAGCTTGGCCACTTTAGGAGATTTGAGTTCTCAGATAACTTACTTCCCAAAGTCTCATAAATACCATAAACAGCTTGCCTGAGTGAAAGCTTGTTCACATCAAAACCCTTGTTTGACTGAACAAAGACCTTTCTGAATATTTAGCAGTTTCTGGAGTGGTGGTGCGCTATTCTACTATGCGGCGACACCTGCACAAATATAACTTTCATGGAAGAGTTATTAAAAGAAAACCTTTCCTGCATCCGAAACCATAAAATCTAGCATCAGAAGTTTGCAAAAAAATGTCTTCAGAAGTCACATGTGCATCAGTCCTGTTCACTGATTAATTAGCACTATTAAATTAGTTATAAAAGAACTTCTTGGCTGCAATGAGGAGAGGTTTGTTTGAAGAAGAAGGGGTGCAAAATTTCCTCTTCAACTGTTAAATACAGGAGGTGACTGATCATGCCTTGGACTTGTATTGCAGTCACAACAGGATAGTTCTACAACAGGATAATGATCCTAAACACACCTCAAAATCCATAACAGACTTCAAAAGGTGCAAGCTGAAGGATTTGCTATGGCACACACAGTCCCCCGTCCTAATTATCATTGAAAATCTATATGGACCTATAGACAGACTTAGAATCTAACAGCATTAGAAGCAGTTAGCGAGGAAAAACATCCCGTCCAAAAAAAACTGAAAGACTGTTAACTGGCTACAAAAGGAGTTTACCAGCTGTGATACCTGCCAAAGAGCATGTTACTAAGTATTAACAAACTTTTGCTTCAGGCCTTTTTCCTTTTTTGTCATTCTGAAATGCTAAAAGTTAGAAACATAAAAGTAATATTGTTAAAATATACAAACCATCTTTAGCTTTATGCCTTTTGAAAATCATGGTCACCTTTTACTCATTTAGCTATTCACAGTAACAGACATTTAGACTAGGGTGCCCAAACTTTTGCATGCAACTGTAGATCCTGCTGTAGAGCAGGAGAGCGAGTAAGAAAGGAAAAGAAAAGGTGAGAAAGAGAAAGAGGGGGTCATGGGAAACATGAATAACCCTTGCTGGCTACACTGCCTGAAAAGAATAGAAAAAACTGAAGAACTAATATCATGAACAATCATCTTAGACATGGAAAAATACGGAAACACTGAACGCACACTTTGGAATGCTCACTCCATAATGCTCACCCGAACCCCCCCCGCCCACTTTCCCCCCTCACACCCACACATAGACACACACTGAGTTAAACTCACTGGTGGAGCTGCCTCAGATGAAACGACCCAGTGAAAAGGTGATCTCTCTCACCCTGCCTCTCTCACTCCTCTAGACCTTGTAAATATGACTGAACTTAGAGTGAACTCCCACTACTCAACAGTGCAATCATTAGTGTTGGGTGGGGGTCAATCATTAACTGTTTTACGATAGGTCCCCTTTTCACACACACAGTCTTATCTCCCCCTCAACACTAACTCCTTAGTCACAGGCTTCGAGCACTTAGCCTTCCATCATCACTGTGTAAGCGTGTAAGCAGCTATAAATCCATGTACAACATCAGCTCACTTTATTCAACAACATGATCCCTTTAAACACAGCCGAGTACATAATTCACATTCTGTATGCCTCTTATATATGCTGTATATGCTACATTCTGTATTACATAATAACATTTAGACATTTATAGATTTAAACTCGAAACACTGCAATATACATATTTTATATTCACCAGATATCGTCATATGTTACTACACATTACAACCTTTAATGTCACTGTATATAATTACACAGAAATGATTTCAGCTTCAATCATTTCAATGAATTTTCAGCCTCATATGGGACAGTGCACAAGAGACCACCCCTAGGGCATTCAGTCTCTTATTATTAAGGAGACATATTTGAGGAGATTATACACAAGATAATCTTCCGCAAGTTCAGTAATGGAAGGTGGAGTAACAGCAGGCCTTCATCTCAATGCTGACCATGGTGCCTCTACACACAGATATGTTGATCATCTTCACCCAGACAAAAAGCGGTACTCAGGATTAAAGATCACCCGCTGCCATTCTGAGTCACTCAGTGACAGTCTGGCACGACACCATTGCAGTGTTTGGCAACCCTGACGTGGTGTTAAGGGCAGTCTTCGTAACGGTCTGCGTACATGCAGTCCTGTGTCATGCAGCTGTCTGCAAGTGGTGCTGCACTAACAGGATGACTCATGGAGGGCATCACTGCTCACTGAATGTCCACAGTCGTGGTTGTCGGATCAACCAGGTACAGAGATTTTGCTCACATCTGCAGCCGAGCTAGCAAGTTTCTTTTTGATTCAGTTTGATTCGCTCTGGGTGCGACTCTTTGTGGCTTTTTTTCTCATAAGTTTTATTATTTTTAGAAAATACATTTATATATATTGTATTGTAAACAATGAGCACATCTAAGCACACAGTGAGCACATCTAAGCACACAGTGAGCACATCTAAGAACACAGTGAGCACGTCTAAGCACAAAAACATATACAACATTACAACATCCACACCCCAGCCAGAGAAAAAATAAAATAAAATAAAATAAAATAAAATAAAATAAAATAAAATAAAATAAAATAAAATAAAATAAAATAAAAATAATAATTACATACACACACACTAAAATAAGGCCATCCTCATGGAAAATAACTAAATATAAATGTACATGCATACATACATGTGCCTTTTTTTAATGATGAGCGTATGAAAGAATACAGAGGAACAGCCATGCCGTACCTTCAGATAAACAATACAAAGATTCCATATTTCGTTTCAGATCTGAAAAAGTCCACAGGTGTTTCTATTCACTCTGAGAAGATAACTTAACATTATGAGCCTAAAGAGATAGGTAGCTGCCAAGAAGCACTTATCAAGATACAGACAAAATACAGACAAAACTTCCACAAGACTGAACTTGTGGAAGACATGGGGAAATTTTACTGCAGATTTCTTTAAATAAAACTAAAGCAAACCCAGAAAAGAATGGAAGCTGTAATAAAGCTAAATAACAGACATACTAAATACCTATAAAACCATTTCATGTTTAGTTTAGGAGCATCGGTGTAATTCTTTGTGAAATACATGATTTCTTATATTCTGCACATCTGCTTGAAGTTGTACGTACTGGCTGTTTTGCCTGGAAGTTAAATATATAAAGGGTGGTCCCTTACTTTTGCACAGTGCTGTACAGAGATTTCCTGGATCTTAACCTGCCACTACAGTATGTGAGCCTGTACTTTGCAAGCACTATATTTAAACTGCTATAGTTTATGCAGTGCTGTGCTGTGGAGTTGCACTTTGTTGTTCCATTTAGAGGTGGTGGTGGGGGTGTGGGGGGTTGGAATGCTGAGGTGGCCCCTTCCAGAGGAGGCCATTAAATTTGGAGAGGCAGTTGAGAGATTTGCCAATCTCAGAACTGCAATGGCCTTGCTGTGGTTATATTTCACAGTGGAGCTGAGTGAGTCATAGGCCAGTGTCAGGGCCGTAGTGTCGGAGGAGCAAAGCGGTGAAGGATAAACCAATAGTTATGGCTGGCTGGCCGTATACAGCTCCAGGTATTCTCATCAACACCTTAGTGAAACACATTAGCGCTTACTAACACTAATTACACACACAACACATACCCTGGGGCAACTCCCAGTGAGGTCCGTTTCATGTGGCATGTTTTGTACTTGGGAAATTTATTGACCTGTACTGTTAAAAACGGAGGTGTCGAAAAGGGCTAGAGTGATGCCACAGAAGAGACCCTTTTGGTTTCCTAAAGAATCGTTCAGCTGATGGTTCCTTTACAAGAATCACTTGTGAATATCAGAGACAGCCCTTTATGTGTTTCATTTTCAGAGACAGTGACCAGTCAAATTAAATTTTTAGAAAATATAGTATAGTATAATTTTAGTATTTCTTTTGCCCACACTTTATCTTTATTACAGCTTCCCATCCTTCCGTGAGGCAGGCATATTTTTCCATACCTGCAGCAATCAATCTTTGGTTGGTGCATTCTCACAATTTCCAAACACATTCAGTGATGTTGAGCTTTCTTATGAGAGCACCAGCAGCTTCTTTGTTTGATTTACCAATGTTTATCTAATTATTTTCCTCACTTCTTGACAGCTACACATTCTTTCAGACTCACAGTGGTGATTTTTCTTCTCAGAATGAAGGGCTAGAGAGAAACCTTTGGATGGTTTTCTTCCAGATATGACACAAGAGTGGAGATTGTTTATTTTGATAGATTTTCCCCCATGTTAAAAAGGCCCAATAAATAGTACAGTATACGTGACGGTGAGATGGTGGTCTACCAGGTATTACATGATTGTTAATGGTCCCATTTTCTCCCTCTGTATATTTACACTCATCATAACATCAGATAACATCAATAAATGCTGATACATTTAGCCTGATGTGGGCAATCCTTATTGAGCTACACATACAGAAGTACTGTCTCTCAGTATGGCGGCAGGCCATGGCAGACATCTCGGCATGGAGTTGTAGAGGTTTCTAATGGTGTGCTTACACACATGCATGACTGAGCACTAAACTGGAAACATCTGCATGTCTCACAATGTCAAACCTACCCATCAAGTTTCATTCTTGACGGTTAATTCCGTCGGGGGGCAACAGTTTTTTGGTAATGAGTGAACATTTTTAGATTGAACTCTAGTTTTGTAAACCTGGAAACTCCTGTGTTTCTTTAGTCATTTTTCTTGTTCAATATGCACATGGATGACCCTGAACGTCATCTCCTTAGAAATATCTCCTGAAAAATAACTTGCACTTAGCGGCTACTTTGACTGGAATTTAAATAATAGATTAAATGTTTGAGTGTAAGGAACCTTTCGAGAACCACCACATAATGCAAATGCAATTAAAAGGTCTGCAGCCAAGCCAAGAGCCATTTAGGAAGCATTATTTTTAGTGTGTAATGAAAGTCCATTTTCATTTTTCTTGTCTGACAGGGCAGAACTGAAAGAACGCAGACTATAAATACCACCCCCCCACCCCCAACTGTCGGATGCTTTTATATAAGAGATGAAGCTCCACACATGATCACACATGCACACAAAAAGGCAAAAAGGCAGTAGGTCTGCTTGTTTATCTAAGAGTCAGAGGGGAAGAGGAGAGAGCAGGAACAGAGCGCACGGGCAGTCTAGCTCAGCATTGTTCAGAAAAATAGGTCACATAAAAACCCAGAGTCAAACACAGGCATCCACAGCGGCTGTAAAAAGCCCAAGATTTCACATAGTGAAAAGACACAATCCACATACATGAACCATCTGGCCCCATGTGTTATTGCAAGGTCCAATAACGCTGCCAGATATGATTTCTGTGTACTTCCTGTGCACTATATAGATTTCCATGTATGGCACTCGCATCTGCTGCCATCTAGGCTTTCTCTTTGTACACTGAACCAGATCTAAGTGATCCATGTGTGTTTACACTGATATGTCCTCTGGTAACTAATGGATCATCTCAGCCGCGAGAGAAACGCTTGCCATGGCCTCCCTCATGTTCATATTAATCAGTGAACTAGTCAAAGTGATGGAAGGAACTTCGCCATTCGTACCAAAACAGGCGCAGTAAAGATATGCAAAGCAAACGGGGCTGGAATGACAAAGAAGTGTTTTCCTGGCAGTGGCAAAGTCATAAAGTGCAATATAAAATGGATATGCATGATTCCAGACTGCACTTGTTCCCCTGAGGCAAAACTGCTTCTATAAACACAATGCAAAGCAGGGTGTCGTACGTTCGGGCCTTTGGAAATCTCACTACCATATATAGAAAACAGCCTGCATATTTACAGCTTTCGGAGTTTCTGGAATGTCTGTTTTTCCATTCTCTGTCTTTCTGTGTTGCTGTGTTTAGCAGGTAAGTATTTTAGCACTAGCAGAATGTTTTCTATGGTCGTGCTTTCACAAACCAAAGCTGTGAGACAAATAACCAATATAGTTCCACAAACGTGTGACTTCTTTTAGATTTGTGTGGGCTTATGTCCCAAAACCTCAAATAGGCTGTTGTTGTGCCTGATACAATCAAATGTTCTGACAGGCTGCAATGAAAGATTATAGATAAGGTGAATCAAGATGGCACATGCTTATTCAAGTGAAAGGGGCTAAAAAAAAAAAAAAAAAAGAGCAGTATTTCTCACTGGCGTGATTGGGCTTGGGTTGCGGCAGTGCACTTCACGGCATTCAAAAAGCAGCCCAGGTTGAACCACTGGGTTAAACCACTGTGGGTCAACTGGGCTGCTTTTGTGACATCCACAGGTGCAAATGCAGGGAAGGACAGGGTGGGGATATCCCCTGCAGTTTTACTCTAGATCATTTTGGGAGTCACTGGATGGTTGTTCGAAGAAAGTACACAGTTGAGTTGCTAAAGCGTTGCCAGATTCTACTATGATACATACGGTTTAAAACTCCATTTAAACCCAAAAGAGAAGGTTGTTTTATGTATAGTGACTAAAGACAAACAGAAAGAAGCAACAATCTGCCTTTCCGTTTCCAACACTTCTTTAGTGCACTATGATTATCTGTTGACTTATGCTATAGGGTTACTACTAGTCCTTCATTTTTCTACTTTTAGAGATATAATGGAAAAAAAACATGCCATGCTAATATACAGCAAAACTCAATATCTATGATATTATTACTGTTATACGGTTTAATATTGACATATACAGGGGTTGGACAATAAAACTGAATCACCTGGTTCAAGGTTCAGTTAGCAGGTAAGAGCACAGTTTTGCTCAAAATACTGCAATGCACACAACATTATGGGTGACATACCAGAGTTCAAAAGAGGACAGATTGTTGGTGCACGTCTTGCTGGCGCATCTCTCTGTGATGTATCAAAAGCCACGGTACCCAGGGTAATGTCAGCATACCACCAAGAAGGACGAACCTCCACCAGCAACACGTAGTGACCTGGCCACTATCCTGCAAGAAGAATGGCTTAAAGTCCCTCTGACCACTGTGCAGGACGCAGTATATGTCATTCCCAAGACGAACTGACGCTGTATTGGCCGCAAAAGGAGGCCCTACACCATACTAATAAATGATTGTGGTCTAAAACCAGGTGTTTCAGTTTCATTGTCCAACCCCTGTACGTCATGGGACTAAGTGTAAGTGTACATTATACATTTACTATTCTGAGTCCTACTGGTCACACCCCTGGTCTACTTACAAAAATAATAAATACAAAATGACCTATTCCTGATGTTTCATTTCCATACATGAACTGTATGAAATGAGGTGTTAATGGCACGTTTCAAAACTTTAATGATATTTTACATTATTCTGTGTTAAACTCTTAAGTGGGTACACACTAATTAGTCAGACATTTTAATATAAGTTCTAAGAACTGGTATATCTGCATTTGGGACAAATAAAGACAGGGAAAATCTTTATATCTTACCAAACCACACCTCTCCCCTTGAATTCCTCTATAAATCCTTCAATTGCACCCGTAGCATCGTCTCAACCAGTTGCAAAAACTGCAGCTCCCCTAGCTTTAACCACAATCTAGTATCAGGTTCTCCTCTGCCCCAAGGCTCTGCTGTACTGGCATTATTGTCATGTGGTTAGGCTAAGATGAGAAATGAACTGACATTAATTCTCATACAGAGTGGGCTGGGCTGTCGGACTGCACTTGTAGATTAGATTACGCATTACAAGGCATCGCTCATTAAAGAGCACCACCAGCTACTTAGAGAAAAAACCTTAAGGAACAGAGACCAAAATACCTGACACCAATGCTGGACTGTTCTCACATTAAAAGCCGACACCTAGTGCATTTCTTCACAGACAAGTGGAACTTCAAAAAGGGTAAAGTGGCATGACTTTGAGTAAATGGAGTGTGGTATGAAAAAATGGAAAATGAATAGAGCAGGCATAGAGAGGGAAGGAGAAGTGAAGTGATTTGTGGTGTGTGGTTAGTTTGAAGAAAGGCATGAAATCAGCATTAAGGAGCGAGATGGGATATGTCAAGTCAAGTCAAGTTCATTACAGTAATAAAGCACATTCGAAAACAACAAAGGGCTGGCCAGGCTGCTGCACAACAGATTAAAAATTCATTAAGAAAACAGGGCAATAAAAGAAAAAGCCATTCCATGAAATAATTAGACACTGAATAATATAATTACCACCCCAAAAAGTGGAATTACTATTATTATACGAAACACATAAGAGAGCTGAAATATTGGCACGGCAAATGAAGTAAAACATAAATTAACAAAATAGATAAACAAGAAATAAAATAATTCTATATGGCCTTAAAACACGCTCATATGACATAGAAAAACAAAAAGCAGGTGTCTTAGTAATCTGAACGAATGGAATTTTTAAATTGCAAAGGCTGCCATTCTAATTATAGACTGCATTATTCATATTTATTCATTTTTATTCATTTTCATTAAGTTTAATAGCTTGTGAACTGGGTGTCTGGCACATTCATAGTCTATTCACTGTCTTAAGCCTGAAAAAGTGGATCTACTTGCCAAAAACTACTTTTCCCTGCTCCCAACACACATGATCCAACTAATCATATCATTACCAAGACCATGGGCGGACACTGTGTTCCTCTGGTTCATGGCAAATGCAGGAACGGGGATCCTTGGATGCACATTTCTACAGTAAATTGAGATTGGATGCACACTTCTCATATCTTATATCAGAATATCTTTCTAATATTCTGAACTGTTGAGTGACACAACCATCTACACTGATATATAAAAATGATACAGGCAAAAAAAAATCATCATTAACTATTCTTTCTCCCAGCAAAATGACCTGATTATATTGGTAGATCATTTAGCTTCTTTAAAAGCATCATTCTGGATTATTTTACCTCAAAAAACAGCTTTAAAGTCATCTTGATGGCACACTGACTTTGTACTGGAAGAATGGAAATGAAGAGTGACCGAGCAATTGACCAGAGAGGGGAACATCTCGGACTGGCTTTTAGCCATTGGCAAAAGCAAAAAGAGATAAAAGGATGCAGGACAGCCTCACGGCTAACAGGAAGTCGCACAGCAGAGTGTACATCCCTGTTAATGTTACTTATGAAAGATTACGATGTTGGCTGTAACCTTATCTGTGTCGTGCCTTGCTTATGGAGTTTTGTAGTTTTTTGGATGGTGAAAGTCATTTAACCTCAGTCCCACTTTAGGCCAGCATGCAAAGAAAGAAACACAACTTGAAAATTTGAACCTGATGTAATTATATCCGGTGATATTATTCCACATTCTAAGTCGACATGGTTCGTTCTCTTCTAATGTTGTCATTGCTGATGTTATACCAAATTCTGACATCCTTCTACTGCTAACATGCACACCCATGCTCTTCATAATCACACTCACGATAGCAGTGGTTTCTATGTGTACACAACCAACGGTACCATCCATATGCCTGTGCAACACCCATTCGCACAAAGGGGAGCTGGACTCTGTATTCTTCAGCTCCTAAAAAGAAAAGCTACAGTTGCTAGTTCTGATGTATATGTTTCTGAGTAAGTTATTTAGCAGCCACACGTACAGTACATCTCATTGGTACTTCAATGGAATGCTGCAGCTGCCTGCTGCAAAGACCGACCCTGAACAACCTTTTACAGAGCTGAGAACATACAAGGCCCAGTGAGACGAAATGAAAGAAGAGTGAGAAAGCGTGGGATCACTGCATGCATCAGAGGTGCACAGAGGAAAAAAGAAGGTGTAGTGTCCAGTTGTGATAGAGGCATGGGGGACAGAGGGAGGAGTGCAGGGGGAGAGTGTGTGATAAAGGGAGGTCTAAACAGGCTTCCTGAGGAAGAGTGCAGTGTGAGAGAGGCTGATAAGACCCTCAGGGCGTTTTGTGTTTAAACTGCCATCTCTGAACTGAACCAGGCAAACAGAATCACTCTGGAGAACAACAGCTAATGGAAAAAAATTACACCCACATACAGAGACAGGAACCCAAAGAGAGAGAGAGAAAGTGGGGAGAGAGTGGGGGGGTGGGGGTAGTTGTTTAGGTGACATTAAACTCTCTATAAAAATGAACGGAATAAAAATAAAGGCTCCAGGATTTTATGATTTGGATCTAGCATACCTGGACATGATGCCTTGAAAACTCCATTTCACTCATTCACAAAAAGATCAATCATCAGCAAGAGACAACGAGCCAGTGTTGTACTGATGATATTGCAGATATGGCACAAGCTGACTGTAAATGAATACAAATAAATGCTTTACTTTACTGGATGTTCATGTAAGGTCATGTATTGGTCCGTTTATCATGAACTGCTTACACCATGTACAGATCAGAAACAACAAACAAAGTTTTCAAATGTTGAAAAAAATAATAATAAAAAAAATGAAAAGCAAGTTGCAGGGCTACATTAGCTAAGCATCTTAAAATGAGCAGTTCATACCCCGAACACTAGAGGGCATATCACCACAAAGTGCACAGTCCCTCCCCCTCCTCCCTCTGCAGTTCAAGAAGAACCACTGCAAGTTCAGCAACAAACCTCAAATCTGTATCAAGGGCGTTTTCAGCAGTGGAAAGCCACACCGATGTTATCTTTCGTTGTACTTCTATTTATATCACTTCTTTTGTTTGCTGCTGAAAGTGGTTTCTTGCCAGGTGCAGATGGCGGGGGTCATTATAATGGTTGCTTGCCAAGAGCTTCAGCCATTGTTGCATTTACTCTTCCATTCCATGCTCCCTTTCCTTAAATGTCTTGACCAGAACAGCACCTTCAAAATGACTGCTTAGATTAGAAAAGGTTGTTGGGGCCACACTTCTTCATCCTCCCATGTTAGACTGATTCTGTAATGCAACAGTGACTCATTATCATTGTTTGAAATACTTATAGATATCTCTGCAACATGATACAAAGACGTCTTAGACACATAGTCAAAAGTATTTAGTTCATTTTGGACATATTGCTCATTTAAAACAGACCAGATTAGATCTTTCCATTTGAGCCAGTCACTTCCAGACATTTATCTGTATAATTATATTGTTAAGATGTAAAGAATGCCATTCATAGTGGTTAAGTGTAACACTGTTATGCCACAGAAACAGTGGAATTCCTTTATAAAGCCTTATTAAACCTCTACAATCCCTACCCTTTTAGCATTATATGGAGATGTCAACCCTGACCTTCACATGTAGTTGACGTGCATGTGTGCTTGACTGCCATTCTGCTATATTTACTGGTAAATGGTACAAAAATAGATCACAGAGTGTCCTGGTAGTGTCATAAATAGGAATATTCACATACATTAAGACTTAACAAATGTACTAACATGGCATAACAACTCTACAGTGCATGTACCGTTGAATGGAAAAGCTGTTGGAATGAACATCCTTCCAACATTCATCACTCATTCATCACTCATTATCCCTGCACTGCAATTCATCTTCTCTATTTTCCCCACCACAAAAGATATCTCTAGCTGGTCACCAATTATCTCTTCATTTTCATGCGCTGGTTACACGAAGCTGGAAAATGGAGGAACTGCAATCGATTATGGGCACAGCACTCTGCAGTAGCCACCTCCTCATCAGCCTGACTGTCAAAGAGAGCCATTTAGTGGGAAAGAACAAAGGGGGATGAAAATCAGCCATCTTTCTCTCTTCAGTGTTTATCGAGCAGGTCTGCACTGTACTGGAGGGAGCTTGTGAATAGAATTGAACTTGATGTGCCACTTCACTGCTGCAGAAACCAGATTACCTCCACTATTAATAACCAAGGTCATCAAGCCACGAGTAGATAAATAACCTCTATTACAATAGTACAACTGAACTGTTTAGTATAATCATCATATATTTCAATCCTGCCAAGATGTTAGTAGTATTAATATTAGTTATAATTTATTGTCATGATGTTGTTGGAAACAAAACGGTTAACAAATTGAAATGCAAAATGTCCAGTCAGGATTTTCTCCCTGTTGTGGGCACTTTCTCCCAAGCTACAGTTAAACTACCAACACATTTACGAAGTGACAATGCAATCAACCAATTACATTTTGCAACAAGTAGTGTGACCAATTTAGAGTGAAAACACATTATAATCTAGACCCTCTGGAAGTCTTAGATAGGTTACTGTGTATTGTTCATGTACACATTTAGCTTAGCGCTGGCATTCTGTTAGAAATCCAATTAGGACATGATCAGAAATAAGCATCATTCTTATTACGGTATTATTTGGGTGTTTTGGTTTTTTGACCTCAAACCTAAATGGCGGATATGTAAGGTTTATAGTTTAAAACATTTAAAACAAAAATGTGAAGAAGTAACAGTTCTGATGGCATGTCAAGGATGTCTGTATATCGCATACATACACATACCATAAAAGTAACAACTGCATAAGTAGTTGCACCCAGAAGGAATCAACCGACAGAGATTAAACTTGGTGGATAGGTTTAAGACCTGAGAAACATTCAAGTTTCACCCTCGGCTGCACGTGTGATGTAAGCAAGGACAGGCCTTATCACTGCACCTGACTGACCCAAAAGCCATTACTGTGAACAGTGATGCCCACTAGAAGTCATCCCGTTAGTGCCAGCACCACTGGTAGATGATCGTATGATGCAGGACTAAATGCACATGGACGGTTACGACCTCCCATTAACATTGCATAAATGATGCCAAAGACTGCAATGGTGTCATAGCTAATTGACATGGAGTGGGTCACGGCAGTGGGTCATCCTCAGTGAGGAGTCCTGCTTTTGAGACCATTGAGGAACCATTAGGAACCCATACAACTCCATGTTGAGACACCTGGCATGTTGCGTTTGCAAACATGAGACTCACTACTTCTGTATGTGTAGCTCAATAAATACCAGCCTTTATCAGTCTGAAAACTCAGTTCTTCCAATAGCATTGCAATCTGACGGTTACTTCTGGGCGCAACTATGGTTTTGATGATGAGTGTGTATCTACTTAAGTTAGCATGTTAAGCTGTTAGCCCCGGCCTGTCCTGTTTCATAATACAACTTTGTACCTCAAGAGCCCCTAGTGCACAGAGTCTGCCATCAGTCCAACATGTGAGAACAAAGAAGTAGCACCGCTTTAAAGGCATTTTCTAATCTCTAGTCAATCATGTTGATGGTCCTGCTCCCGGTTAGATTGTTTAAGGGCTGGGTACCCAATGAAAAGAAGAGTAAACACAAGGATGACTGAAGCTCTTGGTAAGTGACCACAAGAAGTGATACAAATAGAAGCAAAACAGTAGTTGATGTTGCTTTGCCGCGCTGGCGACACACGTGGTAAGTAAAGTGTAGAATTTAATGCTGGTAAAGAAACAAACTGTTAAAGCTAACACTGAGGAGGATGGACTGCATGTTTCCTTCTTGTTTTTCTAACAGGGTGAACACCACAACTTTCTGGAGATATGTTGCTCCCTATTTGGAGTACAACTATGGCAGGTTACATCATCTTTACAAATTGCTCCTATAAGGTTTTGCTCTAATAGCCATGATTTGCCACCATTAAACACCACATTAAAACCTGTCAGTGGTGTGACGTCCCCCTGGACGCAAGGAAATCACGCAAGTTATGGGATAACACCATGGGACAGTGCAACATGTGCAGTGACGTACTGTGATTAATAAATGCTATGTAATAACACTTGCCATACAATTACAAATGCCATGTGGTTAATATGAATAGACATTATTGTGCCACACACCATGTGCTGACTCCATCAAACAATTAGCTGCACATTTCAATCAATGTAAGAGAGGCGGAACTTGGCATAACATGATTCAGAGATTAATGTTGCATAACTGGGCCGTATGGTGCAGGGAGGCGCAGAGCTTAGCATAGCCCTCCTAGTGTTCTGGATTACAGCGTTTAGTCAAACAAAACAAAACAAAAGAAAAATAGCCGTGTACTGAACTTTCTCATTTAGTGCTTTTATTTGACGATAAAAAACAACAAAATATCCAATGAGTTAATGATCAAAGATTATTATATTTAGAGCCTGAGCATTTAAGCATTCCCACATGGGCAAAGCTGAATGTGTTGTCTCTGCTTTGGATGTATTTACATGAGGAATGGAATAATGTAGAAAATGATGGATAAGATGGAGCGATGCTAAACATAGCCTGACTCCTAATGGGAGGCAAACAGAAACAGATCAACAGACAGACAGACCAACAGAGACCCAGAGATGGAAAATAAACCTTCAGCTAGACGACATAAAGAAACAGAGTGTACAGAGGAAGTCAAGTACAAGGGAAAGAAGGAGGGTTCTTGCCAGATGTGCAAGAGAAGCAAAATCCTGGCTGTCATTTACTGTCCTTCCGGCTTTCCTCCATTGATTTTCAGTCATGTAACGCTGCAGTACCTGTGCTACATCAAGAGGGATAGAAAGAATAAAGGAGCAAATGTGTGGGGTAGACAGTGATGTGACCTGTATGTCCTGCGGGAGGCCTATGTGTGTCTCTTACTTACTCACCTTCCTGATTTATTCTTTTAGGATCCTGTAGTTCCTGCAAATCAGTTTCTCAGCAGTGAAGAGATCACAGCCGCTCATGGTGGACACACGATGTGCACTTCAATGTACGTGAAAATATTCTCAGTCTGTTCTTTGTTTTTCCAAAACTAAAATTCTCATTTGCTTTCATTAGGGCTATTTACTTACGCCAGGGTTTACTACAGAGCACATAGCTGACTGCTGAAGAAGAGAAGAATGTTTCCAATAATACGATACTTCTTGCTGTCTCAGAAGCCAAGGCAAATATTTTACTTAAAAGTTCGGACTGAGACAATGGCAGGTAATTTATGCAGTAATGTTTCTACCACATTCCTCTGCTTTTCCAAGTCCTCCTACACTGTTCGACCCAAATCACCCAGCCGCCTCGAGAGTCTCTGACCATACAATGACTTTTGGTAACTTCTTTCTTTCAGAATAAAAGTAAATGATTCATTTGGTGTAGAAATGATGTCCAAATGTACATCCAGGAAAACATATGCTTTGTATCAGCTTGTACACTAAAGTTTCACTGTGACAGCTACTAACAATAACGCTAGTGAATCAGGCTGTGACATGCTTATTAGCACTGTGCTATGCAGGGGTGAACTATCCAGTTTATTCAGCCACTTTCTCACTCACACTGCGCCAGTTTCCCCAGTTGAGGTTGAATTTGGCTTCTTTAGATATAGGCTCAGCTTTTAAGCAGGGATGACTGTATGTTTCATTCTTAAGTAAAGTAATCTACAGTAGCGGTTTTGCTGTACATTGAGCAATAGGGAATAAACATTTCAGGTCTTTGGTTTTAACTGTACCGAGCTGTTTTTGTTTTTGTGGTCCACCACATAGATAGATAGATAGATAGATAGATAGATAGATAGATAGATAGATAGATAGATAGATAGATAGATAGATAGATAGATAGATAGATAGATTATCAGCAGTGGAAGTTAATATACTGATCACCAGCAAAACCAGCATATGTTGTGTTTGGGTGCTGTTGCTCAAACAGCATGACAGGACTGTGTTACCAGCTACATCAGACCAGCACTGTAATTGATTTATAATAAAACATTCATGTGTCAATGAACTTTAACACACCTATATACAAACTGCAAGCAGCATCACTTGAATAAGACACAAATAAAAAATTCAATTAAAAAAAATCAATTTATAATGTCTACCCAAAAAAAATCTATAATTAAAAAAAGGACCTCATTAAAACTCTACGGCTACTTTTCTATATGAGCTTCTTTCTTGAGATTTATTCTTGTCTGCTTTGAACACAGTGAGACACTTTGATGTGTCAAGTCACCATTGCTAATTAGCAGGCTTAGATTTGCTGGTAGCATAACTGAATACAAAATAACATTCTGCACTTAAAAATAGCCAATTAGCAATTTGGATGAGGGAGACGGAGAGAGGAAGAGAGCTGTTTTCCTACTCTATAGATGAAAGCCATTATTCTTTGGATTTCGGCCGGGGCCGGTTCTGTCAGCAGTGCAGAATGGAACTGGCTGAAGTGCCTGACAACAGCAAATGTGTGGATGCTAACCATTTGTCTCTATCATCAGAGGTGAAGACACAGCAAGCTCTCGCACAAGTAACAAGTTCACACGTAAATAACTATTCCAACAATATGGTAATGAATGAATGATTTTATTACTTGCTAGAGTTTAGCTCAGCAGGTCTTATAATAAGACTCGGTAAGTATACTGAATGTACTTGTAACACAGACTTACAGTACGCTTCATAAGGATTTCAGTATATATTTCCTGCCACGTTCCATGGAAAAAGCAGTATGAGCCCTTTTTCTATGTTGATGGATTGCAATGGGACATTAGCACCTTCATAAATACCTTGAATGCATCAGTCAAAAGCCCATAAAATAACCCAGAAAAGCCCTAACTCTCTCTTTTCCTTTCCCTTCCTCCATACGTCTAGGCATCTAAGTCATGTGTTACTTAAACAATACATTTTTACCAAACGGTCTAGACTGTTCCAACTAAAACTGTTGTCTCAGTGAAACAAGCAGATTCCCAAATCCTAAACTGTTAAGTAACAGACTTCGTATGCTCACACCATCTCACAAAACAGTGACAATGTATCCATAGAAATAAACATGTTGGATATACATAGAATCTATTCCAGGCTATAAGAGGAATGTTGGCACTATTCATACACTTTCTGAGGAACTGTCAGCTGACTTGGTTTATGTTCATCTTTAAACAAGGGTAAAGTTGGCTTCTTGGTCGCCAGATATTTAACAGAATGTCCAGTTTCACCTTTAATGTTACATCTAGTGGAGCTCATGATTGTAGAAGCAGACTGTGACTACATTTAAGGTGGTGGAGAACACTGCAGATAGGGCCAATAAGGCAACTTCAGCACACAAACAAGTTTAAGCCATAATTACTTTGCTCTGTACATTTCACGACAGACTATTTCTCAAATCTTGGACAATACTAAGCTCTTGAGCTCTGAGCTCTTTTGTCTTGGACAAAACCTCTCACTCAGTGTTTAAGCTTAATTAGCACCACAACCCCAATAGTAACCTGTAGCAGCCATGCTGAGTGATTTTATCCACTGTTCGATGGTTGTAGCAGATCATCTTAAACTGACAGCTTCATAGTGTGTAAGAACTATAAGTGTCTTTGTGTGGACGTTGAAGTTCCCTTAGCTATTAGTAAGATGGCATAACCAAACAAAACAGTATGATGACCCAATGTAACTAAAAGGAGACTGGTTTTATTTACCAGCCTGTGTCTATTTTGGCATGTTGCTTCTTTGTGTTCATCTCAGGGTATCACTGTAAACCAGCAAATCAGTGCTTAGAGTTCATGTGATCAAATGATGCAGAAGTTCACTAAAAAGGGAAAATAGCTTGTTTCATTCTGGGGCCAAATCATAGAGTTATAAATGGGTATGTAAAACCACATCTGGACATTTTTCACCAGAATCAAATTCACATTTTTTCAGGCATCAGAGAAATATGCTGAGTAAATGCATTCTACTGCACATTTAATGGGGAGTCGGTTACCCTTTTGCCATTTCACTAGATGTTGGTGAGATGTATATTTTCATTCAGCCACAATAACACAGTAAGTAAGGTCAGGTGCTAATGCTTGATCATGGGTTCTTGATCATAAACGTCACTTCAACTCATCTCAAAGGCACAGTAGACTTTAGTGGTTGGTGTAGTTTTCCTTACAGTTTCATTTGTTTGAAATCTACCAAAATCCCGTCTCACTCAATGCAGCCCTGTTATTTAATCAGCTTTCTGCCGATCAAGACATTAGATAGTTAACATTATATGCAATCTCCTAGGGCCTTTTTTATTGGTCCATTGTACTATATCTCCCCTGATGGACAAAAGGAGTGTGGTAGCTCTAAATCTTACCATTTACCATTACCAACAGGGAAACCAATTAGGCCTGGCAATCTGTATGCATATTTACAAGCCAGCTTTTACTGAACCTAGTAATAAAAACTACAGCATATAGATCTATTATTTACATTTATATATCTTATTTTATTAAGTTATTAAGCCTAATTAGAAGTCATAGTAAAACAACCAATATTATCTATTCAAATTTGCTTAACTGTATTACATTCTAAAGATAAACACTGTGTTGCTTTAATAAGAGGGTGGATTTGTTCCGACTTTCAAAGAGGAAATGTTCCTTCTCACTCTCTGACCCTTTGCTTGCAGGCTCTCCATTCCACTGGCAAACCGACAATCCTGTGCTCCCTCCGTTCTTTGATCTGTCTTCTTTTTCTCTGTGTTTTTTATGCTATCCTCATTTTCCCAAAGCTGGAAACCTCCAACAGTGAATCTCTCCACCCTTCAGATCTCACAGACAGGAGAATGTTTAAGAGATAGCAGCTGGGGAAAACAGCCTCGCTCCTTTAATGTAATCCTTTTCCTCACCTGGCACCATTTTATATGTAGCCTACTCTGAAGTGGAGTCACTGGCTTTTATCAGACATGCATGCATTCCAAAGGAATTTGGAAATTTGATAAGGGGCAGAGCTTTCAGAGATTTAATCTCCCAATGAACACGATATCTGGAAAAATACTGGAGATGTTGACTGTTGGCACAAATGGTCCAGGGAAACTCCTTGAATTCTTTGTAGGAAATATATACACACGTGATACTCTGATGCTTAAGTGAGACATGATTATTAATGCTTATTTTATTTATGATATCAATAATTGATTGTATATAATATTATACATTACAACAATATCATAAAACCAAAAAGCATCCAACATGGCAAATGAATTATGGATGAATTCCAAATTTAACAAGCTAAAGATATATTTAACCATGTACCTTTTCCTGCCTCCAGAGGAATTTGAATGCATGCATGTCCACCTTGATCTGAGCACAAATGACCACAGTAACCAAAAGACTTGCACACTAAATAGAGGGCCCAGTAGTACAATGAATCAACATATGGACCTGGACCTTTCTGTATGCCACCTGAACTGCATTGGCGTTTTAGGCAAACATACACATACATTGAGGACAGAGTTCAGTGAATTGAATGTTATCTTATATTTAACTTTACAAGATGACAAAATTGAAATTGTTCCAGTTTCTTATTTGCATTTCCCCATTTTACCGTTTTCTGGCAGTCATGCAGTAATGGAACGTATGCAAAACACAAACCGCAGAAATGTATGAGCATTATAAGCTTGTGAAGGGGCCTTTGGCTTTGCGCAACCCTCTCACACTTAGTTTTGCAAGAAGTATGCTGAGTGCTTAAAATGCCAATATGCCAGAGATAAAAATTATACATTTCCCAAATAATACCTTCTCTGGTGGTCCTGTGGGTGGTCCTGACCACTGAGGAATAGGTTAACAAAGTATGCAGTGAAACAGGTGGACTACAGTCTGTAATTGAAGAGCTACAAAGTGCACCTACATAGTAACAGAATGTGTACAGACAAGGAGGTGTAACTAATGAAGTTATAAATCAATGTATTTTCTGCCTGATGCTAAAAACAATTAACTTATTAAATAAAGGAACAATGTATGAATTTTATCTAGACACAAACTGGCGTATATGGGAGATAAAGAAGGAGGGTGTGCATATAAAATGTAAAGCTTAGCACTGTCTCACTCAGGAATATCAGAGAAGCAAAGAGTTCCCAAGGTCACGCAGTCGTGGCAGGAGCAGTCTCTGAGGAACAGTGGGAAGGCTCCTGTTCCATTTCTGCAGTGTAAGTGTAGAGCATCTGATTATTACCCCTCTGAAGGACAAGGCTAGCTTCGCTAAAGACAACCTCATCTGTTCCAGCCACTGAGCCGTATCTTATGAAAGAGGATAATAATACAACATGAAGCTGAATGGATTCATGCCATCACCTACATACATGCCATACACTCCGAAAAAAAATGAACAGACTCAAACCGTGCAGGGCATGCTGTAATACACTGCTCAAGGCAAATACTCAAACACTGAATGACATTCAGAGAAACGCTAAAACAACAGGGCACCAGCGTTATCAGGGGATTTCCCAGTAGACTAATGCTATACATTAAATTTGCATCAATATTTACCATAGAAAATTACAAATACACAAAAAAGGCTATATGCACAAGAGCTACATCACCTGGAGAGAGCAGCTGCTGATACTTAGTACGTCCCAGTTAAAGAAGCTCATAGATTAAGCTCAAATAAACGAACATTAATCACCGCTGCCCTCTAAAGGTGTTATAGCAGCAGTCAGAAGATTATATGATTATAAAACAAATTATAAGATTAGAAGATTAGAAAACAAATGCTGCATCCTACATAATCTAACGCTTCGGCCCGGAGCGTGAGCCTTCTGGGTGGCCATGAGGAGAGGAGTAAGAATACTTGAGCACTTGAGCCACACAGACATTGGTGTGGGGACGCCAATTTGCTCATTTATTCACATTTACCAACTGAGCCAAGTCTCTACGATGGTGATGATGGCTTTTCAGAGGGCAGCCAGACATAAAATAAGAATAGTAGGACAACCACAAAAACCCACTCTCTTCTCCACTCTGCTCTTCTCTGCGGGCAGAGGTCACACAGGAATATGTAAACACGATGCCCCTTTCTTAAAGGCACAGTATAACTTTGACTGTTGGAGTAACATGCCTTGACTCTGCTTCTGAAAATGCTCATATTATGTTCTTATTCTCTGTACAGCAATGCAAATACACAATTGTGAACAAACTACAAGTTGAAACAAGCTACAAACTTGTGATTGGTTAAATTTCAATTGGCTCAGGCCTACATCCAATTCAAAGCATTTTCCCTTCTTTCAAATACAAATGTTGGATCATGCATATGTGAAGCAAACTGCTCTGGTCTCGTTTGGTAGCTTTACACTCTTATAAAGCTTTAAAACTCAAAACTCAATTTAAGTCATGTTTGTAACAGTGGGATTAAGTGGGCTAAAGGTGTGCCATAGTGCTATGTACAATTTTCTAAAGTACTTTCATGCCCACATACAGGATTGAGTGTGGTTTCTCCAGCAATTATATGGTAAGAGAAAACTGAGTGAGATTCACATCGTTATTCTTTTCTTGTGAGGCATACATCCTCCACGTGCTGGCGTTGTCAGCAGTTTTCTAATAGGCACTCTCTAAGCCAGTACGTTCAAAACCATGGGAAGAAGGGAAACCACTTGCTTCCCACTGATTTTGCAATTACACACAGCTATAAATAGTAACTCTTCACAATTTTCAGAAATGTTGGTGGCCATCTTGGCTCTTCCTCTGACCTTAGATGATGTATAACAGGCTGGAATAGACTCAGGAGTTTTGTGGCTTAAACCTGTGGTGGGACAGAAGCTTTGTAACAGACGTGTTTGGTCAGTGGGTGACCAAGAACAGGCTGTGCCTTCAAAAATGCAGGCTACCCAACTGAAACGTCTGAGAGGAAGTAGACTGATCTTAGAAGAATGACTAAAACTGCAGCAACAGCTCGCCAGCTCTAGTAAGAATCAGAAACTCCACAGATGTGTTCTCTGTTTGTTCTCTGTTTATTTCAGTCTGTATTGCTGTTTAATCAACCGATTGTAAACAGAGGAGCTCCTATGTACATGCAGAAAGGCACATCAAAAAAAAGGTTAAACTTTGAGCAGATTGCAAACATCAATTAATATACAGGTACTCTACACCAATCTACTAGCATCTGTCTTTACAAGACAACACCAGTTATGCACTGATGATCTTAGTGATGCAATGATGTTTAGGTTTGGTGAAGATTCCCTGAGGAAACTGAGGGGAGTGAGACTAATTGGTTGTGCATGTTGTACCATATGTAAAGGAAGATCACCTTGTCATATCTTGTTAATAGATTCACTTGAACAAATGACTGACTAGTGTTTAAGTCATGCTGCATTCTCTAAAAGTGACATTGCACTGACATTTCAAATGGGGACTACTGAAGGCTAAACAAATGGCATACCTCTACATTAAGCTCTATGCATAAAGGTTCCATATAATGCATTCATTTAGCATTTTAAATTGCTCTCTGAAGACACTCGCCTGGCGAAGGCGTTGGTGAACAACGCCTATATGCAGTTTTCCAACCCTATTTATAACCTTGTGATTTGTTCTGAAAATAAAATAAGCTGTTTTCTCGTTTTTGGTGAGCTCATGAATAATTTGATGAGCTCTGCTCTGATTTGCTTAATCACAGCGAGACACAGTGAAGGATCACACAGAAGCAACATGTCGGCACAGACACGGAAAGGAAAACAAAATCAACCTCCACATATATAAACCGGGTTGACAGACTATTTGGTTAGCTGTGGTGGCTAGCTACATGGAGGAAGGTGGAACTTTTCCTCTCTTAGTCTCCTTAGTGTAAAAGGCTGAGTCAAGCTGCCTGATATTGTCCAGGGTTGTCCTGGCTATTAACTAGCTTGCCTTATAAGGTTCCACCTACAATTGTTCCACAGTTACGTTCTGGTGCCTGAACAAGCAGTAGCATTTAAGGTGGAAAGGAACTTATTATTAAAAAGCTGGTGAATGGTCTTGTTTAAATCAACCTTGCCCACTGACAGTTTAGCCCTCAGAAAGGCCCTATGAAAAGTCCAAAAGACTCCAGTAGATTAAGGTTTCATACTCATACCCTTCTGTTCCTTTCAGATTAATTATCTATGTTTGATTTGCATCTTAATTATGTTAAGAAGTGGCCATATTTAAATGCATAGTTCAATTAAATCATATTTTTTTATTTAACTGTATTTACATTTACATGAAATAATGTAAGAAACTATGATAACTCATACAGATTTATATGAACCCAGCATTCTAATATCGATTCATGAGGTTAAATGATCAACCCATTTTTTTGGATTAACCCAGCGGGTGTTCTGTCCAGCAGCGAATTAGTGATATCGTTAACATAAAATGGCTTTTTTTTTTTTTTAAATCAATATTTTTTAATGCGAAGTGCAGGGTGATATACATCGTCCATCCTGATAAATCATCATCTATCCCAAATACATTCACATCACATTGTAGCACTGTTTTAGCTGTAGCAGAAACTATAGCGCAGGCCATTTTTTGGGAGATTCTTTGAAAGAAGCAGTTTAAAAAATACATAAAAAGTAAAGAAATATAAGTTAAAAGAATCTAAGAATACAAGAATCAAAACAAAGTTATAGGACATTCTTAGAGTAGCAATAACCTTACTGTTCCACACCCCTTAACAGATTTAAAAATGAAAATTGAGACATTTGTAAGTACCACCCAGCAGGAGATACCCTGCACTGTGGGAGGCCTGGAGATGGCAGAGGGTGTGACTCGTCTGGCACTACATTTTTAAACATATATCTTCTCTCCCTGAGCTGTACCAACATTTCCTGGCTTCTATCACAGCTGTTTCCTTAAGTGCAATCTTGGCTCGGGACTCTTCTTTATCTGTCTCATTATTGGTTCAATCTGCTTCCCTTGCATTACCTCCCTTTGCCACAAATTCATTTAGAAGTTTTGACAGCCTCAAGTTGTTGCTGGCCACTTCAAGAGGGAAGGTCAGGTGAGGCCTCACATTTAACTACAGTAAACATTTGTAATCTCACTAGAACAGAAAAATGGCTGGGAAAAGGGATGCAAAGCAATGGGAAAAAAGATCTTCAAGGTTGTAACTGTTAACCCAGAACTCTGGTTATTTACTGCTTTCTCTTAGAGTCTTGGCCAAAACCTGACCACAGGAAATGGACACTACTGGAGCAGAAAACACCATGAGACCACTAACTTGCATCGGAGGAGCTGTACAAGATGCACCTCTAAGACAAGGACACAATCAATGGCATGTATGAAAGGAAACTGGGCCTGTTCGCTAGTATTTCCGACCATGCTTGTCCCTCTGGGCTGGAAACGAATGGAAGGATAACTTCTTTTCTTTCTTCTTGATTTAAGCTCTCTCGTGCCTATCCTTTTTCATCATCATTATCTGCAAAGAATAGTGCCTCGAGAAAACGAAGGAATGTGAGAAAAAAAGCATGATCTGCTGTGAAAGTGTTGCCTCCATCTGCATGAGTGTAATCAGGCAGGCTTATCCTGTGGGATTAGTTTGTAATCAGTGGCGGCGCTGGTCCCTCCTGCTGCAACCAGACAGCATGAGGGCACTCTCAGCCATGGGCACTTTCCGCTTTAGGATGTTATCTAAAAGTGAGCGAGGTTTACCTCTCTGAATCTCCACTCACACCTCTGCTGTTGCTTCTGTGCCAGAAGCTTCTTGCTGTTCCGAAAGCTGAACTGAAACACTATCCACCCAAGCCAAGGGGCAGCTACCTCTGTGGCATTTTAAGAGCTTGTAGTCTCACTATAATGACTTCCAATGGCTGGAATGTGTATATTAGCACTAGTGCAAAATAAATGCTATTAACATGCCTGTCTGCTCCAACTACTCATTGTCTGACTATGATAGAGCAAAAATGATTAGTCAGAAAAGCTGTGATTAGTGAGAAAAGCTAATGTTGGTAATAATGGATAAAAGCACGTGGGAGGTCTGCATCTTTCCCTGCATTGATCACCATGTTGGATTGATGCCAGAATCAGCAATCATAACACATTTTAGTCATTTACATTTACTCTTATCCAGAGCGACTTAACAAGGTTAATCATATTACAGGTAGGCCAATGTAGTTTTAGGAGTCTTGCCCATGGACTCTTATTGGTGTAGCACAGCATAGTCACTCAGGATTCGAACCCCAGTCTCCCACGTGTTGTGGTGGCTACTTGGCAGGTATTGGTGTTATCCGCTGAGCTAGACCAACCTGCACTATAACGTGATTACATGAGCCAGGCTAAATCAAGTGTTTCTGCTGGATAACATATGGGGTGGTTGGATTGGGGGATGAACCATGATATAATAGGTCAGTATTGTAATATTTTTTTACCTGACCTGCAGGTACATGGTGTCGACCAAATACCAGATGATGTTTTTAAGGTGAGCAAACATGATTACATTTAGACGGAAGACGAAGAGACAACAAGACCTGAACTAACAAGGTAAAATGGCAAATTTGAGTTCAAGTTTCCATCTTGTAGTTTAATTGTTAAACATTGGCAGTCATCGTTTCTGCCCTGATCAAACTGTGGACATTACCGTTAACTCCTGTTTAGCTATGAAACTGAAGTAATGTGACAAGTGCACGGCAGCTCCAGTTACAATTAAAAGCAAATGTACAGATAGGGAATTAGGATAAATGAGAAAAGAAAGCAGCTCTGTAAAAACACATTTCGCCTTTCTTTTCCCTGCATATCTTTGTGGCATGTTTAACATCGGTCACTTCACAAAGGCCCTGGTAGTGCATCTCTCTGGAGGGATTATTATTCTAAAGCTGACATCTGGAACACCCACCAAACAGCCTAGCAGCCTCCCACCACTAATGCTAGCCTTAAGAAGTGGTACTTTTGGTTTAGCCAAGCCTGCTGCATTTGCAGTAATAAATATGTGCACCAACAACCCATATCAACTTTAAGTCCCAGTAGGAGCTGTAGAAAGAAAAACAAAAACACCAGACAGCTGCCAGGTGCAACACAGCAAGCGAGCTGTAACAATATACCCCTCAAAAACATGACTGACAAATGTCACCGACCGTGGCAATCAGCCAAAGAGCTAACAAAGAATGTTAACAGAAAGAACAACAGATCGTTTTAGACATGCAGGGTTGCATTCCTATATACAAAACAAGAGGGCGGTACCTCGTCAGACTAATGGGAAATGAATACGGAAACCTCAGGCATGGAAATAATAAATCACATGGATTATTTCAGAAACCACACCCCTGACCCCAATAAACAACTGACTTAACTGGCGAGGGACCACATAAGTAATGAACACGGCTTGTTTAAGCATCAGTCTTCAGCCTTTTAGTAGAAGCTCTGACTGATGTCAAACTCTAGGAATTTAAATAGCAACTTCAAGAAGTGCAGTTCACAATTCATACATAATACATATCTAATGCACTCAATTTGTATCCTTTCATGCAGTAATGTGACATCATATGCTATCAAACACACAGGGCTTTCCTAGCCAAATTTTTACCACCGTCCCTCACATAGGCAATGGCAATGATGCCAACATGGAATGTGTTTGAGAAACCAATGAACAACAAACAGCTTTAGATAAAAAATATCTAAAAATACACAGAGTTGCCACTTTATTAGGTATACCTCCTTGTGTCTACACTTATTGTTCATTTTATCAGCTCCACTTACCATACAAGAACACTTACAATTACAGATTGTAGTATATCTGTTGCTCTGCTGGACATAGAATAGTCCACCAACTGAAACTATCCAGCCAACAGCTTCCTGTGGGCAACATTCTGTGACTACTGATGAAGGTCCGGAGGAAGCCCTACACAAACTGTGCAGCAGCAGATGAGCCACCTACTTCACATCTACAAAGTAGGAGTGTCTAATAGAGTGGACAGTGAGTGCACACAGTGCTTAAACACTCCAGCAGCACTGCTGTGTCCGATCCGTTCACCACCAGTGGAACTCACACTAACACGTCACCACTGCTAGATCATATATAGGCTGAAAATAAACTTAATATACAAAATCACCACTTATGTCCCCAAAATGTTCTATTTACAAAAAAACATCTCAAAGAAAATAACGTAAACAGATTTCTTATCATTTTAACACAGTGCTAAAAGTAACGGGAGTTTTCAACTTAATCAATAGAGACGATATGATGATATGTTCTATGTTTGAAACCAGTACAGTTGTGTCTCTTTATCTGAAATTATATATATATATATATATATATATATATATATATATATATATATATATATATATATATATATATATATATGACAAATTACATATTACATTATTACATATTAAATATTAAATTACATATTAATTGTAAACACTGTTTAAATGGTTTTGATCATTTATTATTATTTTTTTTACTTGGGGCATCTCCATGAAATGAGACAGGATACCAATAGATACTACAAAAGATTATAACACTATAAATAAGTAGCTCAGATTATTTATTTATTTATTTTAAGCCCACACATACTTCTTGTTTCGGTGTGCACTCTAAATATACTGTACTTCTTTATACTATCCTCTTATACACCTCTCCACCCCAGTGCACTTTAGTGTTGTGCTGTGGTGAGGAGGCGAATGAATACTGCTTACGCAAAGAAGAATTTGAGATGACACAAGGGACAACAAACAGCAGAGTGTCTGCATCACCTGCATCGTGTCAGCCTCAGTGTCTCTTATTCGCAGGACTGGAATACAGATAGCTACAGTTTATTTAACTGACTTGAAAGGTTTCAAAAATCTTATGAGATAAAATCTATAGCAAAACGGATTGTTCTGGGCAAACGCAGTCAAAATCTTTTGGTCTGTTTTTATCATATACATAAGCATTCTTTGCATTTTGACATATGCAAGCCTTATTTTAAGAAAATAACAGTCAGTGTGGCATGTGAATGCTGTATTTGAACTAAAACCGTACAAAGATATTTAAAGTTTTAACATTTAAAGTCAGTTTTCTATAAAGTCGTTATTTTTGTTCTATTCTAACACTGATGACTATAACACATTCCACAAAGTGGGAAAAGCCCAATTTAAGACCAGGAATGATCCTAAACATGTAATGCAACCATGTATAAAGGTGCATCTAGGCCTAGTCATTTATGCACAAGGACAGGCTATGGCTTGCCACGTCACCACAAAAACAAAACAAATGATCCAAATATTTACAATGAGCTTCGTTCACCAACCAGTCTTCATAACCACTCGCGTGTTCTTTGCAAGTATTCTGACAATTAACCGCATTTTCTTATTCGGGCTTTGTTCTTAGGTCAGAACAGAAACAGAGCATAAACCTGTGAACCATACTGATGTTCAAAAAGGCTTTTTAGGATGAAGATTCAGGGAACATGTATTAGTGACTGACTTTGTGTCTGTGAAGGCACCCTTAATACTTCAGCATGACAACAGCACAAAAACATTCTGCACATGCTACAACAGCATGGCTGCATAATCAGACAGTGTGGGCGCTTGCTGTCCAGACCTATTGCAGAACCTCCTATTAAAATGTGTGGCGTGCTATGAAGTGCAAAATATATTCACCAAAGACCCTGCAGTACAGTACAGAACACTTGCACAACAGTAAAAAGCCCCTTGGGTGCAGCAGGAATACTAATGACAGCTTTACTCATCACCACAGTCCACTCACATCATTTTGGCCACAGAAGTTTCAAATATAAGCTCACCAGAGAGAAAAAAAGAGTCACCTGTTACTGCAATGTACCTAATAGCATGTTATACCTCTATAAACACAGCTGTAGAACAGCTGTATAATGGCTGCAATTCAATTTAGCAAGGGCTGGACAGGTTTTTGGATATAGACAGTCAGTGTTCAGCCACACTTGCATTAAAGAATTGCACATCTTGGCCAGATCTGGTGGATGCCTTCCCTGGCACAATTCCAATAAGAATTTCCTGTACACTAGGATTATTATATTCACAATCCATGAACCCTGTCACACACCCTGCAGGCTTATAGCCCCACCATCCTCAAGCAACGGTATCTGCAGAAGCCTGAAGTTACTACAGCCTTAAACACAAGCTGACTAATTTTATAACTTTTATAAAATTAATACAACAGGTAAAGTGACCTATAGAGGTCTATATGTGTGGACATTATGTACATGCTTCAATTCAAGGTAAATTCAATGCATGACTGTTTTCCATAGCAGGACACAATGTAGAAACATCTACAATGAAGCAGAATCACAAACTAACAGCTCCATCTTTGGGGATCCTTGACCTTCAAATGTATTGCTATGTGTGCAAATGCTCAACATAAGCACAAAAGTGCACAAGCAGCCATGCATTGGTGTCTGGATGCACACGCAGAGACACACATTCTCACTCTGTGCATGATATACAGATAAAACAGTTGATCCTCTGATATGCTGCATAGCTTATCTGCATTCCTTCATTTCATGCAAGCTAAGGCACTTTCTAACCCCCTGCTTACCTCAAACATGTTAAGTTCCCCTCCATCTATTTCACTCAGCCTGTCTTTGCTGCTCTGCCTAATGGTTTTAGGACTTTGGTTTGAAATGGCATGAACATGTGGACAAAATGCAGTTCACAACCTCACCGGCAGAGGTGCTGGGGGGAGGCATAATAAAATGACATCCTCTGTTCCTGGTGAAGATAGAGCCATGAAAGTTTTATAGGACTGCAAGTAAACTAATCTGAAATTCAAGTGTGAGGATGTCTGAGTGGAGTACAAGGGAACACCTTATGCTCTACAGGTTTAATCAGTGTCAAAACACAAGCTGGCTTGCTAGAAGTGATTTAACCTAGATGTAAGGGTTGCCAATGTAACTGCACTGTATCAGTAGCCTGATAAATGAAACATTATAAGCCCTGAGCCGATTGTAAAAATTGTCAACACTAAGAGAACAAAGGCCTAGAAGAAAAAACTAGATGACAAATTAAAAAGAGATGTAAACATAGCAGAGCTGTTCTCGGAATTATCTGGTGACACCAAGTCTCTACATGAGCATTACTGGTTCTTCAAAATTTCAAAGTGGTTTGATATGAAAAGAGGAACTTACTGAGCCAGAATTATTTACAGTGGTAGGGACAGGAACCAAACCTCTACAGCTTTTACTGCCTATAAACACCACACCACTAACATGCATGACCTGCAATGGTAAGAAATACACTACCTGACACCTAACACATTGTTTTAGGATAGTCTTGAACAGTTTTAGCCTAAAACATGTATTTTAAAATTATTTCATGGCAGAGAAATATGTGTAGGACACGCACTGTAACACACACGGCAAAATACTTGACACAGAAACATTTCTTAGACAGATTTTTATTGTACCATGTCAAAATGAAATACACTGTCAGGAAAAAAAGCAGTATGTTTTGTTCATCAAGGTACAAACAATGTAAACATACCTTCATTAAAGGTACAACCCTAGTTTTACGCTCTAGTTGTGTAAAGGTACTCTTTTAAAACCTAAAACCTACAAAACAGAGCAATAAAATAAAGGAGACATGACTGGACACTAGAACGAGAATCAACAGAGCTTAAAAACATGACTGTAACTTATATTTCCTAACTAAAGTTACTGAAGGCATACACTTGAGGGTACTACCCAGAGACAGTTTGGATTCTTTCCTTACCCAAAGTAACTACAAAACTCAGAACACTGATGCTGGTCCACTAATGGTTTGAGATAATAAATAAAACTTGTATATTTACATTGTAGACATTGCACCCCTGGTTTCTGTCAAAATGTTTTTCTACAACACAAGTTTTCATATCAAACCACAATTGATTACATTTATAGCATTTGACAGGTGGTGTTATCCAGAGTGACCTACAGTGGAAGGCAAAGGTGGTGTCAGGAGTCTTCTCCAAGGACTCCTATTTGTGTTAACCTTCAGACCAAATTATAAAAGTAAAATAAATAAAATGAAACACTGCGCTATACGTGCTGTATCAAGAAAAATGCCATGTATTTAAATTTTTTGCCAAGTTAAACCCCCCTAGCTGGATGCATCTAACATTTTGCACCTGAGGGTGTAGAACTCAGTGGTTTTCAAGACGCTTTTTGAGTATTTTAGTGTAAAACAGCCTCAAAGTGAAAATCAGAGCCTTCCCTAATGGTATGCAAATAACACATGTGCTTTAGCAATGCAGCCAAACAAACCCAGCAGGCTATCGCCAGTGCGGTGTTTAGTCTCCAGGTGCCAGTTATCTGCATTTCTGGAATGTCTAAATCATAAACTGCATTTCATGATGGCCAGCCTGAACCTCTAATGAAGAAGTCTTTGTGCGTTGTCAGTGGGAATCCCTGAAGTGCTCCCCATCCCTGCATACCAAAACACTTGACATGGAAAAGCCTGTCAACACAAGTATTGCCAACCTATGCTTACATCCTGTTGTGTGCACGAGTCACTAACTATTCAAGAAGAAACCAAAAACAGAATCTAGCAGCAAAGACTTTTTCTTTATCTTCTGGCTGGCTAGCCTTTATAAGCCTATCCTATGAGCTCCCTCAGCTTGTCTTGTTTTTTCCTTATTGCTCATATGAGAAACTAATATAAAGGGAGGCTGCAGTGTCTAAATGACATCATCTATTGTTCCTATCTCCGTATTCTGAGAAATGTTCTTCAACAGGAAACAAAAGACAAGGGATCGCCCCCACAGACCCTCGCATGACCCCCAGGAGACCTCACATTCCCTGCTCAAACAGAGACTCTCCTCAGTCAGTAAGTGCCATAACGCCCACTATAGTGCCACAAGAGCTACGGCCAAATATCACTTTGATTCCAAGACAAGGGAATATAAAACTGCCTTTGTTCGCATTCCTAAAATTTCCAATGCAATTAGTGCTGGACTAGACAATGAAAAGATACTGTGCCAATCTATGGTCCACTACAGTTCTTCCATCATGTCAATGTTTCCACTAAAGGCCCATCGCAGGAATCCAGTGTGCTAGAGTTTCAGGCTATGCCGTTATTGTTGCTACAATAACAATGAGATCCACATGATGTCTTACAGGAGCACAGACCCTTCCGGCCCTTTTACAGATGTACCATGGTTTGCTACAAAAGGGAAGGAAAAGCATGTCTAATTCCTCAATAATGTAAACTGTATTCAACACGGAGGATGTCCAAACGGGGTCAGGTTGTGTAGCTCATGCTCACTGGTGCTAAGGGCTGAAAAAATGAAGTAATATTATATAACAGGTAAAAGCAAAATACTACACTCTACTCTTCTTGCTTGTGTCTGTTACCAATGTGTATTTACTAGGGATGGAAGCACCGTGATCATATCAGATTTGAACCAGATTTAAAACAATATTTTGTATATTACTTCCTAGGTGTCTAGTACAGGTTACATGACTATGGATTTTTTACAGGCTTACAGTTATGTGATAAAACCCGAGTTGATGTTGACTTATTGCACGTGACATCATGAATAAAACCACAGGAGAAGGGAATGCTTTGCAACAAGCAATTCCAAAAATCAAAGTCATTTCCAATGACTATCGCAGTGCTAGCCTTCAAGAAACCAGAGACATAGACCCCAACATCACCCAGTCCCTGACTTGTTGTCTTCTCTGATGCACCCATAACAAACTGGCTAGTTTTTACCCACAAGCCATCAGGTTCCTGAACAAGCAGTGAGCCTTTCACCAATACCACTGTACTCTGACACTTTATTATTATTGTTACTGTTATAATAATGTATTTTGTGTATATTTTGTGAAGTTGGTATTTATTTAATATATCTTTTTAATATCCCTTTTTTTAATATATTTCATTAGTATGTATATTAATGCTGCCTGGCTATAGAGTATCAACTTGAGCTCCAACACAAGCATTTCAATGCATAAATGACCTGACATGTTGTGCAAATGACAAATAAACCTGAAACTTGAACTTGAAACTTGTTCGTGTCGTTACCATGTGATCTGTGACTAGTCAACATCAAGCTCAAAACCTCATCACCATGCCAATGTGTCAACTTCTGCTGTAAAATTAAACATGAACATAATATTTCATGCACAAAATACTATGACAATCAAAAAAATAATGGATCTACAATACTAACACTGCATAAACAATGACACGTCATCCTCATGCTGAGATGTAACAGACATGGATTTCCAAAATAAGCATGTGAGCACAGGTAGATAAGTCTTAACAAGTAACCTTTTAAGACCCCAAAAAATGTCCAATGTCAAATCCATAGTGCAATGTGTTATTTGCACATATACCTGCTCGAAGCCACAACTGCAGTCAAGAAGAATTGTTCTGAGCTGTTGGCTGTTTTAGGAGCAGACAGCAGAACAGCAGCAGACTCACAAGAGACTAAAAGCATTAAACTATTTCTTTCAAAGGGAAGGGCAATATTCCTGGTATGTTCAGGATAACAGGGCTTGGAAAGCCATGATCAGACTGCACAGAGAGGTTAGTCATCATGTGGATAACATCAGAACCCCTGGGTGGCCCCTTGGATCACATGCCTTACAACTATGCACCCCTTAAACTCTACTGGACCAGAAGATATGACATGCTTGCTTGGAGGAAAGCACTGCATTGACAGTTTCGGGAATGCACTGAGGTAGTTATTCAATTATTTAGGTAAGAATTAAGGAATGACTTTGGATTATTTGGCACCCTCCCTTATGTCGTTTATTTAGTATCAATGTGCCAAAGTGACAGGAGTTCAGTATTTATGTGCATCAAGTCTCTTAAATGCATAAGATTACTCTCATGAAAAACAACATTGCGTTAGCTGGAATGAAAATGACTTCACCAGTGCAAAGGCACTGATTTGCAGCCAGCAAGCTCAAGAGTGAAAAACAGACCCACTGGCTCTCGATAAGCTGTTTTTGCCACCAAGCAACCGACCACAGGGCTCCCATAGGAAACCCCCTCTACAGTTTCCTCCTGCCTCAAGAGTGCGGCGTGATCACAGCCAGCTTGCTTCCTCTCTGTAACGCTCCAGATGCAGAAGGGACTCTCCATCAGCTAGAGCAGCAGTGAGGAGTGTCAGAGGGAGAAGAGGAAGCAGTCTGGCATCATCAGCCTGGTACTGCACTAATGCCTGATCAAATGCACCACTCCTTTAATGGGGTGGCTCTCAGCTTCACCAGCCTGCCAACCAGCTGGTGGACATTACCACAGCCCTGCAGGGGGGTATGCTGAAACATGGTACAGCCAGGCACAAAATGAGATGAAATATGATGATAAAATGAGATTAGGGAAAGAAAGAGGGGTGGAGAAGCTGAGGACTTCAATTGTGGCTGCACAGTGCATCCTGGATATGTATGGCAATGTGTAGCTGTCTAACATGTTTACTATTGATAGCCTAAAAGCTACTACACAGCTATTCTCATATGCAGTGTGTATATATGCTGCCCCATAAAGGGGTAAAAGGGGAGACCAGGGCAATTCGAATGCATGCAAAGGAGTTACTGCAATCAGCAAAACAGCAGAGATACCACATGCATGGAGCAGAGAGAAGAAATGCATGACACTCACCTCAGTCAGCTCGGTCTCTGGGGGGCTCTTCCTTCCCGTGTCCACTGCAGAGGCGAGGCAGACCCTGAAGAAAACCCAGCCCAGAGAAAACAACGACAGCAGCAGACTTAAACCTCCTCTCTCCCCCTCACACACACAGCATCTGGAGCTGCAATACAGTTGTTACCGAGGAGGAGTATGAAGGGGGATGGAGGAGTGCTCCCATAACACAAGCGCTATACTGTGCAACTGAACACACCCCCTCCCCTGGAGTCCACCCAATGGCAGCCGGAGGGCTAGCTATATATACATACATACATACACACATACACGTGCACACGTACACCTATACAGCAGACGACCACCACCCCTAATACCGCCGCTAGCTCTCTTAATGCATGTTTAGGGATTTAAAACTATTTAGTGGGAGGGATTCTGGAGGACAGTTTATAGCACGTCCAGCATATAATAGGGCATGGATTCTTCTGCTGGGGTGTGAATGTGAGTCAAAAAGGGTGACCTGCTCCGTGAAAGGAGGTCTCCTTCTACCAATGAGGAAAGCAGTTATGGAAGACTGCGAAAGCAGCACACTTCTCAGTGGGGGCTGACAGATTCCAGGACATGCCTCTCATTCTTGGGGAGCACTGGTATATTTCTCTGCATTTCCTCACTCGAATGTTCCATCCCATGGGCTCTGCACAGAGCAGACTGCACCGTTTACCCCCTACCGTGCACATATAAGACTTCAGCTTTGAGCTTAATGAAGCTGAGGAATGGGAAGGGGTGTGTGTTTCCTTTAGCAATCATCCTGACTTCACACACAAACATACGTATATGCCGCGATTGCCGCCCAGGCGCATGCGCACACGCCGTCCCACACCCTAAGCAGCACGGTTAATCATACAGTAATCGATATGGCGTTTTAACGATATATGAGCCATTATGGCGTGTTTTAACAGTGCAAACTATAAACTCATATAATATGTCGCTATAAGCTTATCTATGCATCGTTTCTCTAACGATCCTGCAGCCGTGGCACACATTAAAGCGTTTTAACCGCCAGGTCTCTGAAGGCGCGCGAGCGAACGGGGTGCTTCTCCTGGCAGGGGTGCGGAATTCGGCGCAACCCAACATACATAAAATCACCACGAGGGCTTATTAAAAGCAGAATGAAACCTGTCATATCACATCACAAAACCATGAAACCACATCCGCCTCGTTCATGTATATGTGTTCGCAGACAGACACACTCTGAAAGGTCTTCGGTAAAAGGGCTTTATTTTCCCACAGACTGATACCGGCCTCGCTTAGAAGGTGGGGGCTTCTGCGTATTAAACTGAACACGCTCATTTGGTTTGTGGCGGGTATGACTGTCTGTTTGTCTATAGCGAGGGGAAAAAAAACATTAGACGGTTATTTATAATAATCCGGCATCTGCGGTGCTTTTCGGGACCGCTGCATTTGCACTGCTCTCTCGTTCTCGCTCTCTCTCTCTGATTATCCCTCCTTCACGTCTTTGGCTGTACCTCAGTAAACTCCCCCTTTTCTGTTTCTGTGGCCGTCGAGTCCCTCTGCTGGCCAAAAGGGCCGTCTGTACAGCGGGATCTCGTGTAAGCCTGGGTTACATAACAGGAGGGTCTCTTTTACCGCCACACTCTACCTAAATCAATCCGCGGGCTTGTTTATGTGCTTCTGGGCAAAATAGAGCCTCTTGTAACTCTTGCATGCACTGTATCAGCCGGGAGTTGAAATTGCAGATCATCTCACAAAAACCTTCATTTACAGAACTGGACCAGCTTCCGTGTCACTGTAATAATCTTCCCTATTAAATCAACAGCGTGTTCTGGTGCGTTTGCTCCTTTCTGCATTTCTGGCAGCAGTATGCCAGAACATTTACCTAGTATCTCAAAATAACAGCGTAACATCTCTAAATAATGACATAGTAAGAAAGTGATTATTTAAGTAACAGCAGGAGGCTGTATTTACCAGATACACCGTCTTATTATTTCGAGATGCTAATTCAAATATCTGACAAACACAATATGAAAGAGACCCCAGGCTTCACCCTACTTCACAGTACTAGTAAATATTTACAGTATACCATCATATGATCAGTGACTGAAAAGCACGACTGTAGAAAACACTGGAATACAGTTAAGATCGTTCTGATGACATTCGTGACTGAAGAAACACCAAACCTGCACACATGTTTAATCGCTAAATGAAACGCGGGTTTAAATACAACCGCAAAAACAGAGCACGTGACAAAAGGGGGTGTCTCAGACATTGCCTGAGAAATTAAACGAACTCGCTCAACTCTTAATGTAATATATGCTAAATAATTATACACAGCAAGTATGTGACCGTCCGTGCTACTTTGTAAAACGAAACTGGGGTCGTTGTTGTTTTAATGCTCATGTTCTCCCGCTGGACCAGCGCCGCCTTCTCTGCAGGCAGCAGGGCAGTAAGGGGCGTGATATCGCTGCAGCTGCTGGAAAAAGCGCCAAACTTCTGCGTTGCTGCGAGAACCAGAGTAAACTCTTCTGTGTGTGTCTTTTACTGTGTGTTATTCGTACGTCATTCAGATTTAATACTGCTCGAAGATGTAACCGAAGATGTGTGAGGGTCGCTAGGCAGAACGTTGGCATTGCAGGTTTGTGTTTTAACTTTCTGATGCGACGTTGAACTGGATATCTGTGTAGCTGAAGTTAACTCGCAGCGTGTACAGTTGCTAGCTTAGTCAGCTAGCTTAGCTTACATGTTATTGTAGGTTTAACGTAGTTCTTACTTTGCGGTGTTTTCATCTCATAGATGAATAAAAAGTTTATTCTGTGCATTATTTAAGCTGGTTATGTATATAATTAGCATTAACTGTAAACTAGCAGTTATGCTACAGGGCTAGCTAGCTAAGTGTTAGCTTTATACCAACCCACACACACCCCTCTGTGTCGCAAGTATATTAGATAGCTTACTAGCTAGTCTGAATAGTTGTGTTGGGCTTATACAGCCAGTCGATTACACACAACAGTTTTCTTGACATAGAGGCTTTGTTACATGTGTTTGAAATAAGACTATTTAATAACCGCTAGCAACACAGAACATACGCCACTAGCCTCCGTTAGCTAGCCAGTTGTGAGGCATCAGAGGGCTTGGCAACGTACGACGTGTATCAGTCAAATGATCCAGGAGGGACAGAGGTTTCTTTATGTGTTGCTGTTAAATTAAAGGTTGATCTCCTGTTTGTCCTTAGGTGTTTACCCATCACAGTCTGATTTAGCTCGCAGTTTCTTCCTAGTGGGCGGAGCAGAATGCCCGGCCTGCAGGCCGACGGAGTGGCGGCTGCTCTGGGAAGCCCCAACAAGAAGAGCCGTCTCTCCCTTCGATTTTTTCAGAAGAGAGAAACCAAGCGAGCGTTAGACTTCTCTGAGACTCAAGCAGAGGAGCCAAGCGCCACAGAGCCGGAGGAAACCACAAGGTGTGACCTCGTGTACGCAGATAAATAGCCGACCTACTGTGTTATAATAAATTAACCTAAATGTAATTACATTTTATTTATTTATTTTTTTATAGTTGTGATCAGGTGGTGCCAGTGCCTTGTCCATCATCATCTCCTTGTGGAAAACGAGAGAGCCTTGTCCCTTTTGTGGGTCTTAACAATTTGGGAAATACTTGCTATTTGAACAGCATCCTTCAGGTACAGTTAAACAATACTTTGCAGGAGTGTGTTAATTCTGATTTATTATGGTTCTGTGCAACTGTTGTTCCCCTAGTGCTGTGTTCATATTTACCAGTGGCTTTCTTTTATTGCAGGTCTTGTATTATTGTCCTGGTTTTAAGGATGCTATAAAGTCACTTTATCATTTGTCCAAGTTAAAAGAGAAACCGAAAGAAGATGCCACTAAAAGTGAAGAGGTTTGTTTACATTTCCAGCTTGTGGGTAGTTTAGGAATCAGCCTGTTTTGCTGTTGTATACTGTTATGTTTGTGTAGATACCAGAGTATTAATACAGTTTTATTCTTAAATTTAATTTATTTTGCTGCTTAGCATGTCACCCCTAGTGGTGGCGTTCAGCATTACTGTCCTGTACAGACTATACTGACACACTAATAGAGTATATTATAGGGGTTTGGCAGGTGTGGTACACCTTGAAGGCACCAGGAACAGTTTTTATTTATATTTATTTAGAGTATATTATATTTTAAATGGCTTCAGGGGCAGTTTCCCAAAACCATCGTGTGGTACGTTAGCAACTTACCTTGACACAGACGCAGGTGTTTCCCAAAAAAGGATGGATGGTAACCACAGTTTGCATAGTCCGAACCATCGTTAAGCGGAGACCAGCATGGGTGGTTCCCAAAACCGTATTTAAATACTGCGGTTAATTTTAGTAGTGGGAACTACATTGTAGAGCTGTGGTTAGAAGCTAGTTTCCTGATTACCCCGCCGTTCATCGATTAGATACAGGCCAGGTAAAGTGTCATTTATGATCTCGAAAATTTACTATGAAATCCCCGGGTACGACACATTATATGACTGTCAAATGCTTTGAACGTCGTAGTTTCCCAACAGCACACCTCAGTGTATTTCTCTGTTTAACTTACAGCTGCATTCTTTAAAATAATATCGCTATATTCCCTGCGCGTGTGTTAGCTGTGTACCGTTAGAGCTTTTCCATGGTATCCACTGGTTGAGCAGGAGGTGGGTAAAATAGGCTCATGTTGCTGGTCCCCCGTTCAGACAAAGGACACATGTTGTCAAGGGTAAACTAGTTCAATGCCAAATATAGCCCTAGTATTAATAGCCCACAGTCATCACCCCCCTAAACCACCTTCTAAACCCCCAACCAAATGTGCACATCATCTGTTCATTTTAATACCTGGCATTCGATTTTAGAAAGGAGTGACCATTATAAAATAAACTGAATAAAAATGTGAGTTATTAATAGAGGGAACAGAAGAGACTAATTTTCTGACGATTTAACAGCAGTTGTTTCCTGAACAACCTAGTATTTCTCAGCTCGTTTTAAAAAAGGCTTTTCTTGGAACGAACATGAACATTATAAGCTCACAGTTGGGGTTTGTAGTTATCAAGTAATCAAATCTAGTAGTTCCAAGTAAGAATTTAAAATCATTTTATTTTCCAGTTTTAGAGTGCCAACATGGCTCTTTAAATAAAATAGATGTTATACACACTCTCAAGACTAGAACTTGTTGAGAGCTTTTGTTATACCTTATAAAAAGGTGGAAGAACACTTCAGATTTCCGAACATTTATTACCCCGCGTCTTGCGTGGCAGTGGAAAACCTATCGATGGCGATTATCAGCAGATCAAGCCAGGCTTCGTTTTTGAGAACACAGATGTATCTAAGTAATTTCATTATAGTGCACAAAGACGGTGTGGCTAAAGTTTCGTTCTAGCTTGCATATTATTATGTGTTTTATAATCATAATGAATTCTTATATTAATGCTTACTATGTTATTATTTTATTAAACATATTTTTTATTATTTGATTGTGATCTATTAATATTATTGTTGGATTTTTTACTTAATAAACATGGGTTGCCAAAATGACTTATTACGTGGGGTCACAAACTATCATTCTCTGGTCCTCGCCGGTTTTGTGAGCTTTCCCCGCAGTTTCCCGCTGTGAAAGTCCAACCGAAACCACATATCGGAAAACATTGTCGAGCTATGTTGATGATTCAACATGGTTCAAACAACTGGGGTGTCAACCTAACAAAGTACGACGCTATCGGGAACCGGTCGTACTTCGGAATGTTTGTTAGTTTACGATCTACACCACGTTGTTCAGTTGCTTCAGTCGTTGAGCGGGCTGCAGTCCAGATTGTAGCTTATTTTTAGATACAGACTGTTTAAATGTGTTCGTGAATTGCTGCAGCATATCCTCATTGATCAGCAGCTAAGCTATGCACATACAGCAGCTACAGTTCAAGACTGAAAGATGTAAGAAGACAACAACCACCACTGTTAAGAGTATCTCACACTTTTTACTCAGTCCAGTTAAGTTGTTTCTTGCCTAAAGTGCACAGACAGTTTGTTAGCTTGGTGTGTGTAGTTTTTTCTTAAAATGCTGTTTGATTTGAAACATTTGCTTTAAAAATGACTTATATGGATGACTTATTGTGGGGTGTTCTGCCTCCTCAGCAGGTTGAGTCTTGTGATGATTCCACTCCTGTTCATATGGAATTGTTGAGCAGTTTCTACAGCCTGATCTCTTCAGTGGAGCAGCTGCAGTCCAGCTTCCTGTTTAACCCAGAGAAATATAGTGAAGGAGAGTTGACCACACCACCACGCAAAGTTCTCAACACACTCAGGTATGTTATTCCTAAAGTAGAAATAGAAGAATAGTAGGAAATATGGTAGGTGTTGTCAGAATATACTTGATAATTAAACACAGCAGTTAAGCTAATTGTTGTGTTAAGCAAATGATCACTTACTTTGAATTCTCCAGTGCAGCCACCAGCTGATTATAGATTGACACATGGTGTGCTTCCCTCTTTACTTTGCAGGCAGCTGAATCCCATGTATGAGGGATATCTACAGCATGATGCACAGGAGGTACTGCAGTGCATTCTTGCATACATCCAGGAGGCCAGTGACACCATTAAAAAAGAACAGTGTTACCAAGATGACTCTAGCAAAACCTCAGGAGAGAGTGATTCATTCACAAGAGACAAAACGGATCAGTTCTCAGCTACTCCAGAGGAAGAGGAGGGTGCAGATGGTCAGCTAAGTGGGAAAAGAAAGAGTGACACCGAAGCAGGCAACGCCAAGAAAAAGCCAAAGTCTCAGTGCAAACCCAAGAAAAGTGAAGAAGATAACAAACCTTTCACTCGTTCAAAAAGAAAGTCCTCTGGGGACATCACTGGAAAATCTCTTGGTGATCAGAGAGATGAAGGAGAAGGAGAAAGAGAAAGGGAAGGGAAGCAAGAGAAGGAGGGAGGAAGCAACACAGAGGAGGAGAAGAGTGAAGGAAGCCCTAAAGAGGTAACCAAGAGGAAGAAACGCGCAAAGCTGAACTGGTTGAAACCTTCAGGGAAACAGCCCAGTATCTTCTCCAAATTTCGGAGTATGGGTCGAATCAGCTCACATGTGGGAGACAAGGCAGAGAACAAACGGGACAATGTCAACACCAATAATGATTCTCAGGGGCCACAAAGCCTTGGGAAGGATACTCCTGAAACTGAAAAGTGCGCAGAAAATCTGGATGCAACTGCAGCCCCAAAAGAAGGTAATTTTAATCCTTCAGGCAAGGGTGGTTTGGGAAATCCTGTAGTGTCAGGATCTCCTCCGCTTCGCTTGTGGGGGTCTTATGGGTCCTTTAACATTTCAGATGCTCTTGTTGCATGTGTACGTAATGATGCAGTCCCCATTGTAGATTAAAATAGCACATTTCTGCAGGATGATGGCATGTTTGCATTATTTAATAAGCGTTTACCTTTTTTTGTAGCATTTATTAACTGCAGCTAAACCAGTTCAGTTTTTTTGTGCTGTCTACAGGGCTACATGTTGCATCACCATGACTACTTTTTTTTCTATTACCATGAACAGAATTACAGTGCTTGGATGTGCTGAAGCAGCTTTTCCAGGGTCAGCTTGTGCTAAGGACACGCTGTTTGGAATGTGAATGCTACACGGAGAGAAGAGAGGATTTTCAGGACATCAGTGTTCCGGTCCAAGAAGATGAGTCAAACTGTTCAGACTCCAGCTCAGAGAGTGAGTGGATTTAAAGCACATACTCAAGACATACACTCCAGAAATGTGATCAAATCAGTGTATAATAACTTCGCTAAATCACAGCTAGACTTGGTTCCTCATTGTCGTCTTTCCTCCTCCTTCAGTTTCTCCAGATCCTAAGCCTGAACAGAAGACACTTAAATGGGCCATCTCTCAGTTTGCATCAGTTGAAAGGATTGTTGGCCAGGATAAGTACTTCTGTGAGACCTGCCACCACTACACAGAGGCTGAAAGGAGTCTGCTGTTTGACAAGACCCCTGAAGTTGTCACAATTCATCTCAAGTGTTTCTCAGCCAGTGGTTCTGAGTGAGTTTCTTAAATTATCTTTTGTAATTCTTAGTTGGATGCACATATAGTGTCTACTTATGTTCCCTGGATTTTTTTTTTTTTTTTAATTAACAGTTGCTGGTGGTGTTCATCCATTACTAAATAATTTTCCTCACTATGTCTCTCACTTCTGACAGGTTGGACCCATATGCTGGGTTATCTAAGGTGAACACTCCTCTTCATACTCCTCTCAAACTTTCACTGGAGGAGTGGTGCACACGACCCTCTGCTCCTGAGCAGGGGCATCACTACAGGCTGTTTGCGGTGGTCATGCACAGTGGAGTCACCATTAGCAGTGGCCATTACACCACTTACATCCGCATGATGGATCTCCATCAAACTGTTCTTAAACCACAAAGCCAACCTCAGGAAGATGGGGAGAAAGAAGAGGAGGGAGAGATGAAGCCTCTGAAGAAAGAGGAGGCTCTTGCACCAGACTATGATGATGGAGAGGTGTCATTCAGCTTGAGTGGAAAAGGGAAAAATATAACTAGCGGAACTGGCATGACTACTACTGCTAGTAAAGCGGGAGGAAAGAGGCCCTCAGAAGGGATTGGTCTCTTGGGAGGCCAAAGGAGCCTCTCTAGCTACGAGCTTAGCAGCAGCAAGCAGGCCAGTTCAGAGAAGCCTGTAAATATGGGCAGTACTCCGGTGAAGAATGGTGGGGTGAAAAAAGAAAAGGAGTATGAAAATGATGTTGTGAAAGAACAGAGTCAGGTGAGCTTTGATTTGGCCCTACAGAACCTTTTGGACTATGAGGGCAAGTGGATGCTCTTTGATGATTCTGAGGTGAGGTTCTTTGATGAAGAAGACTTCCTTAGAGCCTGCTCTCCTGAGACCTGTTCGACCTCTACACCTTACCTCCTCTTTTACAAGAAGGTCTCAGGAGAAATAAACTGACGTGTTAAGACAGTCCTATGACATCAGCTTAATTATTTCCGTACAAGTCATTGGTGCAGAAGAAACGAGGTTAAGGCTCAGTAGTGGTTAAATCTCAAACTGACTTGGTGTTTGTAAGACATTTGGCATTTGTAGCTATGTGATTCATGTGCACCAACTATTTTGTACTTAATGTACTTGTTCCAAGTCTTCATGACTTTTGCTCCATGTGAACTAAGGATGACCTTTTTGATGATCCTCTCGAAATGCACCTTGGCACTTACTGCAGTGCACTTATATTGTTTCTGTACTGCAAGCTTTTCCCCCTTATGGCCTAACGAGTCACTGGTTTTTATATTGGATGTTTTTAAAGATATTCTTATACGTTTTTCTTTTATCCCTGAATGGCTTCTGGTTGTTAGGGAGTTGACTTAAGAGTGTACATATACAGGTACCATAATATTTTAGGTGAGAAGGATTTTCAGTTAAAGCAGGAAGTGAATAGATGAATCCCAGCTTTGAGCTCTTGTGCTGATTGCAGAGACTAGACAGTTTGCGCACAAACACAGAACCAACTATAGCTTGTACTGTTCAGGACCAGAGTGTATCGTCTGTGGGTGACTGCAGGAATAGCTAACCTTTATTTTTCTAGTTCGACTTTCTTTGCTGCCATACCTCATTCCAGTGAAAGAAGCTTTTCTCTCTCTTGTCTGTTCTATGTGGCAAGAAGAGCTAAGCCGTATTCCTCAAAGCTAGATCAGTTAGTAGAACAAAATATAAACAAAGCAGATAATTGTAGAAATTATTTAATTGGGAACAGTGCACCACCAAGGTAGTTTCACAAACACCATTAGCGGACTTAAGTTAGCTCTAAGGAATATGGTGCTGCTCTCGGCTGTGGTCACTGGTGTAAAATCAAAAGCCATTGCAACTGCCTATAAGCAATAAAGAATGGGCTTTATTTTTGTGCTATGGAGAAAGTAACCTATGACTGCAGTAAAGGGTATATAATTGTTATGGGGAGGGGGAAATCCATGTAAATATTCCTTCAACTTTTCTATTTTTGTCCTGTTTTGTAGATTGTCTTGTACCCTTATTAAACACCAGCATATTAAAAAGTAAAAAACTGCACCATTTCTTTTAACAATTAACAAACATTACACCTTGTCCATTAAAATATTTATTTAGTAAAATATTTAAGGTAAACAAAAGCTACATAAAATTATTCAAGAATGTTTAAAACATTTTAATAACTTTAAACAAATGTAACAAAAAAAAAAAAAAAGATAAATAGTGGTACTTTTTTTTTTTTTTGCTTGTTTTTCATTCGGATTAAATAGTAAACTTTCAGAGTCGTACCGTGTGTGATAAAATGATTTAGGACACTGTAATAAAAAAACAAGTGCACACAGGATATTGAAGACAGTTTTTACACACATGCTGCAAGATCCACTTTCAATCCGAATGATTGTAACAGGCCGGTTCTGTAAACGCATACAAAATTGGAATGACATACCAACTTCACGCTTTAGCTTTTCCTTTCTGGCACCAAAAAAAAAAAAACACTGATTTTCCATGAAGAATTTAATATTTACAAACAAATAAATAAAACTGTGGCGTTCTTTTTGATGTTTCTTGGGTCTTCACATATCAAGCTTGCGAAGGCTCATTCTGCTAAAGGAGTCTCTGTAAGGAGAAAAATATGTAAGGCCAAATAAGTACTGAACTCTGCACAGTCAGTTTACAAATACAAAAATCCATGTGGGTTGTCTACCTTGTCAAGCTGTCCGTTTGCTGCTTGTTAAAATGGCAAAAAAAGCATCATCAGGCATGCTGTAATAAGCCCTCTTAGGGAAAGATCTGCATTTATCTAGCCTAGCTGTCACAAACTAGATTAATCAATAAGTGACATGACCAGGTCTTCTCCAGTTTTGGTTTGTGGCAGTCATGTGTCAACAGCCCGGATTTTTTTGTCTTTGATGTGAATAGCTGTATGACGCAAACTCCTATAACCTGACTTTGTAGAGATCGTGCACTAGCACGTTTCCTGACTAAGACTTCATGCAACCAGGAGGCCATAACAGATTTGCGTCAGGAACCCTTTGAATGCAGAAACACTGAATTCTCTCTGAAGTATGCCCTACCTACTGTTCCTAAACAGTGTAGCTGCTGCTAGCAAATTCTGTCATTTTGGATTTTCTGCTTCAAATTTCAGACTTTGTCCAACTAGGCCTGCTTAAATATTTCACAGTGTTACAGAGTGCTAATAAACAAAGTACCACAGGCCGAGAAAGAGTCTGCACACAGTGGCTGTTTAGAACTCCTACCTGTGTGAGTTGACCTGTAGCACAGGTTTGTAGAGTTGGGGAATCTTTCGGTTAATAAGGGGCTGCAGAGCCTCCTTCAGCCTGTGGTAGTTCCTCTCCAGCTCTCGCTGGTACTCCTTTTGGTCAGGACCTATTAAGCTTTTGTTTTTGCGTAGGGCATCTTCACACCTAATAATGAAAAATACAGATTTAATTACATGATAGGAACAAAACCAAATGGAAGTTTTCTAAGCGCACACTACATGATTTCAGCCTCAATATTCCAGTTCTGGATTTTTTTTGGGGAACAATGATTAGTAGCCAGTGAACATATGAGTAAACTTGGACAGAGAAGCAAGAGCAATGCTATGTTAACAACTATGAGATGACAGAAATTCTATGTGTTGTCCACTGAGCATTGTGACTGAGATTGCTTTTTTACCTCTTAGTAAAGTCTTTAAAGCAGAGCCTCAGTTTATTGTGGTGTCTGTAGAGTTTAGGATCACTGGGAATCTCTGACAGGAACACCTGGGCAACCTCAAGCGGACCCTGCAAAGAGTGGAGGGGGAAGAAAAAAAAAAAAAAAAAGGTTTGTGTACAGCAGTAAAGACTTCTAACTGAATAACACCCATCTGCCAATCTAAATAAATGAGCTTTTAAATCAGATAGCAATACAGCAAAAATATCATTAAGATACATAAAGATATTTACATGATACCTGGCCATCAATGAATGTGTGATGTACAATATTTAGTACACCACCTCCAACTAAACAGGACTAATTATGCTGTGTGTGGTTTTCCTCAAATATGGAGAACATCTACGATCTGGCCCAAAAGAAAGCTGTTTATCATAATTAGGTTTAGGAGGGTACAAATGTATTCCAGTACAGATTACAGAGTACCTGTTAAATTGCAACCTAATCCAAACGGTTACTATATTAATGTAATCTGATTCCTAGGCCTGTCACAAATTTCCTTCTCCGGGACTTTTTTGCTGCAGCAGAGACTGATAGACATATCTCTAGACCCTGATACACATATCTCTTTGGGTGAACGCTGCAGACCTCGAATCAGAATTTTGACAACAATTTTGCATAAAAGTAGATTTTAATGTAAGCCTTAATGTAATCGCTCTGTTCATAACGTACCTGTGATCTAACCACTGTTTTCTGTAACTGCAATTTAAATTCATAAACGTTTGTGTGTCCCGATTATGTAACACTGTTCCATGTATTACCACCCAACCTTGTTCACAATACTGATACACCATTATATTACCCACCTCTAATGCAAACTGCAGAGCACATTATCAAGATTATGATTATTAGCTAATGACCTGGTTTACTGTGGTTCCCACAGACCCTTGTAGCACCATTTGTAGCATCTTGGCATCAGCCGGGTCCTGGTGGGTGGCGAAGGCCAGTTCCTGTGTCTTCTTCTGCATGTCCTCAATGGCCACCTCAATAGGCATGGAGATGATCTGAGGACAACCCAGCAGAGGGCAAAGATGTTATGTTGTGCTTGGCTTGCTCAACAGCAGTTTAAAGCAGATAACTGGCACTGATTCAATGCAAACAACATGTGAGGGCAGGCTGACTGAACTTTCATTAACAAAGCCAACACATAAAATGATGCAAATGTTTAACCTTGATTTCACAAAGTTGTAAACACTGCTGAACTCAGGTTACCTCCTCCTTATGGATGATGTTGATGCGTGTTTTGATGTAGGGGAAGGCATGGCTAGTGGTGAGAATGGTTTTGCGCTTGTACTGCTCGTGAAGGTCTCCGTGTGCTCGGCCGTCCAGCGTGAACGGCGTGCAGTAAACAAAGCGCCGCAGGTTGTAGTTCTTATCAAAATACGTGATGCGGTCCTTCATCTCGTACGTGTCGAAGTAAGGTTCCACATACGTGATCTGAATGAATGCCTGCCGAAAGGACACATATATTTTCACACTTACATATTTTTCTATTGCTTCCTCCATCTAAACCATAGAGTTCAGATGTATATACAAACGTTACCTTATTTGGATCCAGTTTACATTTGTCTACTGGATTGGAGTCCTTAATGACTTCAACTTGATCCTCTCCAAATCTCTCCCCATAGAAACCCTGAGAAAGACAAAATACAGTGTGTGGTGCAGTCTACTGGGTCACTTATTAAAGACACAAAGAAAGGAAAAAGATGTAAACATACAAGCAGAGACAACAGCTTTTAACGAGTGTGTACCTCAAGTCGATGAGAAATTTCCGCCAGCTTGGTGATGGCCGGCTCTTTGTACACAAACTCCTGCTCGTCCAAATCACCAAATTTAGAACCATAAAAGCCAACTCTGAAGTACGTACCAAACATCCGCTTTCCATCCTGCAATAAATAAATACAGTCATTAGGAACAAATGCACGTCGCTCCATCTACGCAGCTACAAAAGACAGAGTAACTGATTACTACAAAAGCCTAAGCTTTATAATCCTGTATGGTGAACTATACTGATCCTGAAAAGCTTCTTGTTTGAGGTGGATTTGAGAAAAAGACTTCATGTTGACTTGGCACCAAGTTATCAGTTTGCAACAGCAATGTAAAGTCTAGTAAATGACTCCAGTGTTACTCAGATACGGAAATGGACTACAGGTTTTAGTACCACAGAGATGCAATAGTAAGCTGAACAAAAACAGACGAACACAGGAAGCCGGTTCAACTTTCAACACATGGAAGATCAATCAATACAGGATACGGTTTCGTATACTGTATTACTGGACATTTTCAGAGGCATCAAAGAGGAGAAAGTACAGACTGTGTGAATAGTATATATTTTAGCCCATGACTTCAGCACGTGATCACCAAACCTGGTTTATTAGAATCAGGGTTTACAGAAGTACAGTGCCTTGCAAAAACATTCAAACCCTTTAAAAAGGCATCAGGTTCATTTGGGCTCCAAATGGCACACACTTTCTCCGACTGGGTTTTTATTCCTAAACTAAATTCACTTTGTTTTTATATAGTGTTTTTAAATGTGACGTTTTATTATTTTCAGACTGGCACATAGTAGAACAACCTTTTGGTGCAGGTATTTGAGGGCAGTTTCTATCAGCATTGCCCACTATTTAGGAAAGACCCATTCGTCCTGTTAGATTTCCTCCAGGTTGTTCAGGCTGGTTGGATGATGCTTGGGGACCACAATTTAAGTACTGAGACCAACTTCGACAGGACTGTTCTTATTTTTATTGTTCACCCACTTCTGCCTGGTTTTGGCCTTGTGCTTGTGTCCTGATCAACGTCCTGCTGAGAGTTTTTCCTCAAGGTTTGTTTCTTTAGCAGGTTGTCTTGCGCTTTCTCTTTCTATGTTGCATCATCCACCCAAACTTGATGTATCCCCACAACATGATTCGTCCACCCACACTCCTCATTCTAGGGATGGTGTTTATTGAGGAACAGACATTTGCGCCACACATAGCGCTTTGAATTAGGGCCGCTGCTTTTGTTTCATCTAAGCACAAAACCTCATCCCACATTTCAGCTGGGTCCAGGCATGCTTTGATGTGGTTTTTCTTCACAACTGGCTTCTTTCTAGCCACCCTCCCATACAGGCCAGCTGTAGGCAAAGCTCTGGATATATTAGACAAGGTGCACCTTTACTCTAGTATCAGCCACTGAACGCTGTAGCTCCTTCAAAGTGATTCTGGGCCTCTCTGTGGCTTCCCTCCTTCTCTAATGCTAATGAACTGGTCATAGGTGGTGTGATGCCACTTTCTGATCTAACAGTGTTCACTGGGATATCCAAACACTTTTCTTGTCTTTAATCTGGAAAAGTTGAAGGTTTCTAATGATTTGCAAGTAGAAGCTAATTATGTCCTTATAAGGGCAATATTTCTCATCTGTGTAGGATCTAACTTCCCAAAGCACAGAGGTTGAATACGACCGATATCACTTCTGATGGTCAGTCTTTAGCACCAATATAATATCTGTAATACAGACACATTTGAGGGTTGGTTAATTTTGCAAGGCATTGTAAATATTACATAGAGCGTACATTTATATGTTAAATTTTGATGTCACTGATTGGCAAAATGCCAAATGTCCTTGTCAGATACCTCTAAATCTAAGCATAACACATAAGCAGATGTCAGAGTTATACAAGACCAGCTAGAATGCCATCGTTATGAACCAAGCAGCTCTTAATTCAAAAATTCAAAGGATGTCTGAGCACTATGACCAGTAATGAATATAGAGTGAACAGAATAAAGTAACAGTGAAGAGACAGAAGAGTCAAAGCAACAAATGCTACAAAGTTGCAGAGTGTTTGTGGATGATAACAGGGTGGCCCACAGACCCTTCGAGTTACAGTAGTCTCAGGGGGATAGTAAGCGTCAGGGAGATAGTAAGCATAGAGTGTGTTGCTGGTAGAGGGCAGCGGAGGGATACAGGGCTGGGGGACATGTACAGTTTGCAGTGAGGACTGGGAGTGGGCGACATGATGTCTGAGCTGAGCCAAAGCAGGCCAGTCATGGGGTCACCTCCCTATAATCAGTTAATCTCGCCTTTCCCTCCACAGCATCAAAGCCAATCGATTACATATAAGCCTGAACCATTCTGAAGGACATGACAGCCAAAGGATGTCCTTTCTACAGTCTAGGTAAAGTTATCAAAGGTGTAGAACGATCAGCTGTCTGAGATGGCTCAGCCCCTCTCTAGTTCATCACAGTCAGTTTTCACATTTTTAAAGCAACAGAAATAAACCCTGAAACTAGAAACTTACCACAAGACACAATAATTAAAGTGGGAAGAGGAGGGGTCAGCAACCAGGGGAATGAAAAAAAGGAGAGAACAGAATATATATTTTAATCAGGGAACCAGGAACCTCTCCGAACGACAAACACACAAACAGAAAAAGAACAAAACAAACCACAACACTACTAAACACCACAACTCAACTTTTTACTTAACGAACAGAAAGAACACAAAAGAACCCAAAAACCAGACACATGCAGGAAGGAGGGGAGGCAGGAGAGGAGCAGGCAGGGAGGAGGAAGGGAGGGCGTGAGTGTGGGATGAGCTCAGATACAGCTCTCGCCATTCACCAGATTACATGCGGTTACGGGACGGGACAGTATCGTGCCATACAGTCGAGGGAGGTCCTGATCATGCAGTACACCATGAGATATTACCATGAGATATTAATACCAACAAACACACAAAATCAATACTCAGGGGTCGATTTAATTCTACAAAAAGAATGAAGGCCAGCGAAGAAAACCATCCTAATGGACCTCATTGTAGGGGTGGGCAATATGAACTCTATGAAATTTATATCTGGAAATTCTGCTACATAATAAGAGCAATCCACGTGCCGGTTTATGGTAGATATGCCTTGAGTAAATGTTAAACCCACTATGGCACAGCCTCTTTTGGCTCTTACTGCTTTATTGTGGGACGTTGTTGTGTATGCCGTTCACTTTTGTACGGACATATCTCCCACCCCTCTACCAACTCTGCAATGACATTCTCCCACAGACAGGGTTAAAAACGGCAACACCGTCAAAGCTGCGCAGGTGAGACTGGTGGGGCTTTCAGTGTTCACTTGTCTGTGGGTTTTGCTTAAACTGTCAAGTTATAAATCGAACCCTGTGCTTCATGATGACTGTGGTGAGATCACACTGATTCCCGTGCTGATGAAAGAAAGATGTGGATGGAGTGACGGAGGAAAAATGAGACAAATGAAGTGACGCATTCGTCGACAACATCATCATTAGTATCACACAGTGGCTCCCATGCATGGCCTGCCAAAATCAGCAATGTTATCACTGCTTCTGTTCAGGAGAGAAAGGGCGTGAGAAAGAGAGAGAGATAGAGGAGGAAAAGAGAGAGCAGGGTGGGAAGGTTGCTGCCCGCACGCCATCGGCAGCAGTCCCATGGACGGAAAGATGGAGGGATGAATGGAGCCATAAAATGTCCGTAAAAAAAGGTTAATGGATCAAATTCACAGCAGAGAGAGAGCCAGGATAAATGACCCACAACTTGCACATGTGGGCCAAGCATTTAACCATGAGGTTTACCACCTACCTCCCAGCCAGTGCTCTGTGTGACAGAAAGAATATAGGACAAATCAACACACGCTCCCCCACACGAGGGTCACAGTCACACACACCTCAAAAGCTCAGCAGGGTTCCCTTACAGCCCGCCACTACGGGAAGCCCCACTACAGGACATATTCAGAAAAAAACGCGAGCCGAACTTTTCACCACCGCGTGGAGTAGCTGTAGTACATGCAAGGCCTTCTGAGCATTTGTCCTCTCGTGGGAAGTAATGATAGTGCCTCAGGTACAAAGTCTAAACACATGCAAAGCACTTTGCGCAGTCACTGAGGTGCTACTGTTGAGCATGTTAAGGATCTGCTGTGTGTGCTGGTGGAGACATATGAGTGTACTTTTACAGTGCCTCTCTTGCATGCATGAGAACATGCAGGGTAAAATGTTTTCTCTAAATCTGAGTATGATACTTTTAGTAGAAAGTACAGTACTGTGCAAAAGTCACCATTTGATTTCTAATCAAAAATAGGACAGCCACCAAAGGCATTTTCATTTCTGAGAACATCAGATGTAAGATAACCGACCTGCAGGAGTTAAAGGCCTGGGGAACACATAGTGAAAATACTGGTACGATAGTAAGCTTGAGTATTATATTACATATGCAGCAAAGCTTTAAAGTCTCTGAACAGACCTATTTGAAAATTGTGTGGGCGTGGCTAAGAAGTAACTTGACTGGCAGCTCTCTGCACATCAGTCCTAGCCTGATCCGCCACTCATACAGAACTAAAACGATTAACCAGCCAAATAAGTGGATGACATACGTCATGGACAAATATTTGCAGACTAAGTAACGAACGAACAAGTGAACAGACAAAGCCACACGTGTAGGACCGAACATTCTGACAGACGAAGCTATCATGTGACCAGACAAACAGACTATATTCATGTGTAGATAAATGAATGAGTGGGGCAGCTACAGTCAGGTGGTCTAGCATGCTAGCTTTTGGTTATGCTGGCTTAGCTTTAGCTCGCTAGGTTTCCACAGTGCGGGTGGGACAGGAGACTTAACCTTTTGTAATTAGTTACAAAATGCTTATTGAAGTGTTACCCAACATGAAGACCACCCAGTTTACATGGAGAAGAGAGAAATATGATGAAATATATATATACTGAGTACTGGACCCTGATTGTTGTTAAGACTTCTGCATTATGCTTTCTACTTTGTTTCCTCAGACTGAATATATAACGTTTACATATAGCCAATTTTGACTGAAACTACATAAATGGAGCGCAGTCTCTGACCTTTGCACAGTACAGTTGTCTGGAAACTGGTTAAACTTATTCACGTGCTTTTATGTGCATGACGCTAAATATGTGTACTGCGTGTACAAGAGGGTGTGCTTGTGTTGAAGTGACAGTGGTGATCATAGATGATCTGGCAAAGTACCGGGCTTTATAAATGTTTGAATGCAAAGTCCTGTTGGATGACTTAGACTGTAACAGCCAGTGAGTACATCGACCCAGCTCACAAGGGGCTAAAACCAGCACGTACCACTAGTACTGTTACAGAACGTCACAGAGTCCGAACATATTTACCTGATGCACAATTTTGCCAAAGGCTTCTTGCAGTTTACCATGAATGGTGGCCAGCTTCTTAGCATCCCTGTTGGCTTCATGAACGGGAATGAGCACTTTGTAGACTTCATTCACTGCCTCGTACATTCCAGCCTGCAGATAGAGCAACAGTGAGAGTGAAAACAAGGTCGCTTACCTAACATGATCCCCAAAGCCAGTTCCACAAGGTCAAAACGCATTACTGGTCCTGAGTGTGGGTGGAGATCGATCCAAGCAGGAAACTCATTCACAAGAATCCACTTAAGCGCATGTTGCATTTCTTGTTCACAAAAAGAAGTAGCAAAAGCTCACCACAAGCTGTCCCTTATTAGAGTTGGACTCTACAGGTCTGGATGTAAGCTGACTGCAGAGACTAGATTGTTCTTCATATTACATATAATGCAGTGTAATTTTCATAGGATAAGTTGGAATCTGCTGTCAATCAATACATAAAAATCAATGGGCAGGAAACTGTTCTTGTGAACATAGCCTATAGTCATAGCCATAGACTGAGTAGTGATAAGCATTATGCTACAGATATTAGACCTTACGTCATTTCCATAAACGGGTATCCAAATAATGTGCATGAATTTAAAAAAAATGGTGTTTGGACCAAGACTGAATTCTGTGCCTCACATTAAGCCAAATTGGCACCTGTAACCAGAACTGTGCACTATTTGTGGTAACAGATATTAAACAAAAAGATGATAAAATTACTAACTGTATGATCAAAAGATGAATTCTTAGGAAAGCTGCACCACAGATGAATGTTTAGAATTCTGTGCTTTTGTTTTATATTCAAAACAACAAAATACGACTACAATCCATGATTTTTTTTGCCCTATTCGTACCATAGAGAAGGAAGCTGCAGCCTGCTCCAGCAGCCCCACCAGGCCAGCCTCTGTGAAGTACTTCCCCGAACATATTCCCTCTTCATCTGGTGAAACCACATCGTCTGACACTGCTGACTCCTCCAGCACATTAGACGAGATGTTCTGAGGCAGAAGAGGGAGACATGTGACAATAAAACCGCTTGTTTAATGTTATGGCAGCAGATACAGGATCTGTGTCATTCAGGAAAGCACACTGGAAAGTAATAGACGCATGCAAGACTGTGCGTTCAACAACAAAAAAAAAAAATATATGAAAGGTTTCCTTTCAAATAATTTCTAAACACAGCAAGCACGGTCAAAAAACTGTGTGCATCCGTGCTCCCCAAATCCTTCCATCTCTCCTTCACAGCTCGTCAAGCCCCGCCACACAAAGTCTCTTTTCACACGCTATCAAATTAAAAGTCCCAATTTTCCAAATTACTATTAGCTTAAACTGACATTACAGTTACTCATAAAATAATAGAGAAATTACAAAAAAATACTCATACCCAAATAAACAATATGAAACCTTACGTATGCCTCTACCATTTAATGTAAACATAGCAGATGTGGCAGCAGACGTAGCAGCTGGATTGAGTACCTGGAAGGTGACGCATCCCACAGGCAGATATTTTCTATCCTCCAGCATACTGAGATACTCAGCCACAAGGGCAGCGCTGTGGACCAGGCACTGGGCTGCCTCCGCATGGTTATTCCTCTCAGAGTGTTTCCCTGCCATGTTCTGCAGCCACGTCAGTCGCAGGTCTGGAGATGTCTGATAACCTTTAGCAATCCTTTAGTTCAAAGAGACGGCTGACTTAAGATGCGCATATATAGATGAGGAGATACATATATTGATGTCTTCTGGCAAACTCAGCTTTTCGGTCTTATATGAAAAGATGGCATTGGAAATAGCCAAGGCACAACAAGTGCCTGGAAAAGGATTCACCCAAATGCAAGCATGAAGAGACGCCAGCAATTTGTACCTGTACATGAGATCAATAAGCATCTCGGGATCCTCTTGATGCTCCTTCATCTTCACTGTGTCTGATAGAATCATGTGTAGATTAAACACCAAGTCCTGAACCTGAAAGGCAAAAACAATTAAATCAGTTAATTATTAGGATGATGATAATTAGGAGAGATATAAACATGGGTCTCCTACATGTCCCAGACTGTACAGAAGTCCCAGACTGACCTGGTCAGGGAAGGTGGTCTCTCGGAGCTCCAGGTCCTCCTCAGCGTAGGTAAGGATGGTTTTAAGTGACCGCCGCAGAAACTCTTCATTGAAGTTCTGAGATGTGCCCACCAAAGACGACAGGGACATGGTCACCTGCATCTTTACTCGGGCAAAGTTCTGCAGATGCAGAGCACAAAATGATCAGTTTCTGAATTAACCTGAGCCTGAGCCAGACTGGACCAGTTTTAAGCTAAGTTTTCAAATACACCATCCAGCTTGAGTTGTATAGGTTTGTTTTCTATCAAGTAATTTTCAATGTAGTTATTATTCAGAGAAACAGGCCGGAATAAATTTCACATGTTCTCATGCATTCTCATTCATTTTGTAACACTGCAGTCTATAGTTACGGATGGAACAGCTTCAGAGTTTGTGAAGGTGTTCCTGAATGAAACCAAACATGAAAGCAAGTTATTTCCAAAACAGCTGCAATGTTGGATAGGAAGGTTTCTCAAAAGAACAAGAGCTAAAAAAAGCATATTTTTATTTCTCTCACAAATAGTGGTATTACTCATAAGATAGCGTAGATATGAGTGGTATATGCAAACACTACTCCTGAAAATGTCCATCATTAAGGGGAGAAAATGGGAAAAAGTGGTCTATAATGTGTTTAAGAAGAACACTCTGTCCTTCAACTGTGAATCATTTGCAAGCACACCAGGGATTATGGGATGGGTGTACAGGGTGGGTGGGTAGATCACAGTGGATCTATTTTCTTGAGCTTGCTTACAGTAAGTTAAGGATGTTTAGAGCAGCAGTTGTAGTGGGAGGGACTTAAATGTATCAGGGCTAACTGATCACAAGAAGGGTGGATGTTGTTATTTGCCAAGGATGATCAGCAACCTGATCAAAAATGTACTGAAAATAAATAATGCTTCTAGTGTTACAGATGTGCAAACTTCTAGTTACACTCACGTTGCCAATCTCAAAGTTCTGCCTCATCAGCAGGTAAAGGGAGGCACTGGCATGTGCTCTAATGGTGCTGATGCTGCTACTGCAATTCCTCAACAGACGCAGACACAGGTCAGCACACTGCTCCGTCTCCTCCTCAAACAGCAGCTCTGGGAACTATGGGGGAAAAAATGCATAGAAAAACATTCATTCTTAAAACCCTGATAAAGTCCTGAAAGAAAGAACCTAAAATGAAACAAGACATTGTGGTGTAGATTCTGTGGTGTAAAATCTTCATGATATCATTCAAAGTATCATAAAATTTCATATTTTGTCACCATGCTATTTAATTATTGTGTGGTTAATTCTTAATAAGGCCACAAATTCATATTCGGGTCACATGTACATTTTGAAGTGAATATATATTAATATAATACACTAACGTGGCCTGAATATAGTAACTCATGGCCTCAATATATGTTAATCAATAACGATACAGAATTATTTTTTTTTCAACTTAGTTTTGAAAAGTAGCCTGATGAGGAAAAGAAAACAAAAAACAACAACAAAAAAAAAAAAAAGCTTTGACTGAAACTGTGTCCTATTTACATTTACGGTATTCAGCAGACAGACTTACACAGAGCGACTTACAAAAGTGCTTAGTGTTCAGTCAATTTCACTTACAGTGTACAGCATTAACAATATGGTACATTGTTTTTAGGCTCTGCAGTTTTTAGTGGTGCTTAAAAATATCCACAACCGGTGCATTTAAAGAATCCCACAATGCATTGCAAAAAGCAGTGCACAACTGCTGTACCTTAGCAGACAGCAGCACTGCACTTTTTGCAAATAATGGGCATACCTGTATAACATCAGCGTCTAAACATGTTACCAGTGAATACATTTCACTCTAAGGTGATTCCGCTCCTGAATCACCACTCTTTAAACGTATGCACCATTAGACATCATTTTGCACACTCAAATCTGTCCTCACCTTCGAGACCAGGGCTCTCTGTGTCGCAAAGCAGTGCTGCAGATAGAGGGCGCTCTGGTTGCACGCCATACTATGAAGAAGTACCTTGAGGACCCCTCCCAGAATGCTCTCTTTCGACTCTGTCACAGACACGGTCTACACAGGATGCAAGAGACAGATGGAAACAGTCGGAATTGCTCAGCAAAATCTGCCATACTAATACCTTTACTGTGCTCTAATGTAGATCAAATTAACATTTACCTGCACTATGATTTCCAGAGTGTCTAAGATGATAAGATTGGCTTCGGTTGCCAGATTGCCGTCTATGAGAGCCTCATGCTCCAGCTCAGCTCTGGTTCTGGCGAAGTGGAAAAAGCATTTTTAGAATTGTTCTGTGCTGTAAATGAAAGAGTGAAGGGCTCCCTTGAATGCTATAGCGTCCTCTGCACAAGCATTCAAGTCAGTGCACTCAGAGGAACGCACCCTGTGCACACAGATTCAATTAGATTAAAGCCCACTGTACTTACTGCACACAATTCGTTCCCTGCTCCAAATGTAGGTGATCAGCCCAAACTCATTTGGTGTTCCTCCCCTCTTTACATTAGCTAGATTGGTCTCTAAAAAGACTTGTGAGCATCCTGCTGTGTTCCGCATTGACTACAAGGTCCTAGTTGTTATTAAGTCATTATTAAGTCATTAAAGCTGATTTCTTATGTAAAGTGTTACAGCCCATCCAGAATACTCTGCTCAACTGCAGCAGGGTTACCGCAAAATCCTAGGATCACGTACAGCTCAGCTGGTGGAAGATCTTGTATAGCTCCTAAACTTCGCAAGAGTGTCCCAGGGAATTTTCTATGTTAATGCTAGCATGTTCCTAGAGGGGCTACGACTAAATAATTTTTACAATCATCATGTTTATATTAGAACAAGGTTAATCGCATAACTATGCTAAGCTGACAACCAAGCATGGACAAAATTACAGGCTGAATTCAAGCTGCTATAGCTGGTTTCATCTTTGATCAACTTCAGTTAAGCTATGTGGACAACTGCATGAATTAGTCAAATTAAATTAAATTATTTTTTGCCAAACTATTCCTCAAAATTTCAAAAGCACACAGCATACACTTAGCAAGCTCAAGTGATTCAAATGGACTTACCCCATACCATTAAAATCTGCCCTTTCTTTACGTAAGCCATCTAGTGTCTCTGCAGTACAGTGGGCTTGAGGGGTTCTTAGGGTTTATGAGGAACGGATGTATAAATTCATCTATTGAGTCTACAAACCTAACTAATACAGGATCCTGGCTTCTCCCATTGCGCGGTAGGGTTTCCTTAAACCTGCACAGCACAGCGCTCAAGTCAAAAGAGGCCACACACATATTTCAATACCATAAGAGCTGCATCAGGAACCCATATCCAAAGCGCACAGGAAGAAGGGGGGAGCCAGCACCCAACCACGCACCACCAGCAAGGGGACCATTGTTAAAAAAGCAGACATGGCAGGCCACAGTTACAAGAGGACTGGGAAAATCCTGAAGGCTTATACTGCATAATGAAGCACAGCTTGAGTCAAAGGTGCACAGCTATGCACATGGAGGCACACTGGGAATGTAGGCTTTCTTAGGGCCCTTCGCAGTTGATAATGGCTTTGTCTAAGGGCTAGTGATGCAGGTACATCACACTGACTGTAATGCATGGCCACACACCAGGAATACGAGGCTTGGTCAAGCCAGGACTCAGTGGTAAACAGACTAATGGAATGTACTAAGTAGACATACGGCCTCCAGGAGCTGAAGTAGTACTGAATTGCGGGTGTTCTAAGGGTACATATGGAACAGGAAGGTTAGGGACTAGGGTACACACTCAGACAGAACAGAAGTTGCCCTTTCAGACAATATTCTGAGGCAGGCCAAAGCATCTGCTGCAGAATAGATCCCAATCAAGTACAGCATAAAACCTAGCTTTAAGTCGTCTGTGAGACTAAAGTTTTTATTTATGCCAATAGCCATGATGGCTATTTGTTTATCAGTGTACAAACGTTTTCCTGTGCAAACATTTTAATTTTTTGAAGTAACTTTGACTTGTACCTTTTATTTAAGCCTCAAAATGATAATCAAAGTTTCAACTGTCTGCCTTACTGAACACTGCGTGCTGAACAAGCCGCAGGAGAGGGGAATCATCGCTCACACCAGCACCGTTTTGGGTTCGCTTGCTGATAAATCTCCATCTTTTTTATCTCAGCGTTAATCTCAGTATTTTTAGGTGAGCTTCCATGGAAAACGAAGAAAGACACCATTTGTTACACATCATGGAGGCTTTTGAACCAAATCCCCTTTGAGAGACGAGATAAGAGCTTCCTTCTCTGAGGGGGCCCATCACCTCTCTCTGCAACGTCTCTATCTGGCGTTAACATCTCCATCAAAGCGAAGTATTTAAGTATTCTTAGTCATCAAAAGGCTAAACTCACAGTGCTTCCTTTTTTCCAGTTACATCACACCTACTTAAACCAGGGCTTTGGAAAAACAGCACAGCAATCAGGTAGTACACACAGCACAAGGGCACCACCAATCACGCCACTTTAGTACAACCATCTAACCAACGTCGACACTGGCTTGCTGCCCTGAATCTGGATTTATGTAAAGCTGCTCTATGATGCTGCTATTTGTTTAAATACTATAATAAGCAAATAAATATCATAATAATGTACACACACAAAAAGCCTTTGAATTAGTTTGCACTTCCCTGTGCACTCAGGGGAGCTACAATGCTAATAGTTGATCTACGACAGGGCAAAGTTTCTACAGCTTAAGCAGAAAGCATATTTATTATTAGCCACAGTATTTAACAGATACTGTGACATATGCATTAACAGTACTAACACTAATTCACTATTATGAGGGAGAAAATCTAGACATGCGCAAGAGGATAAGCTGATTTATTTTCTGACACTTGACGTTCATAAACTTCACTTTTAATCCTAAATCCTTGTTACTAGCAGTGTCAGCTACACAGCTGCGCTGCTGAAGGAATTATAGAGGGTTTTACACTAAGAATCCATTAAATGTATGTGTGGGGGAGGTTTAGCATAGAACATCAGGCAAGCTGCAGGAAATCAAGTCACTGACATTCTATATGGCTTCCTAGAACCATCTCACTGTAAAAACAAGGCCAAGATTTCTGTTTCTGCTTGGTATAGTGATGAAAAGGACTGAATCTCGCTACCCAAGCAGCCACCCTTTTTTCCATATCAAGCAGATGAAGGCACACCAGTCCTTCAGCACACTCAAGCTATTAATGCCCGTTAAATAGACACAGCAGTCTAAGTCCAAAAGCACCACTCCAAGCACCAGTATAGACAAGCAGGGAAGGGAGGGGAGGGCGGAATTCATCGGTTGGGGGTTGCAAAGAAGGGATGTTTGAAAGCGTAGCACACTTGAGATGTACAATACCTGACTGATCTCTGGCTCCTAAACACACAGTACATGGAAGAACAAGGTCAAATGGAGGAGTTATTCCACACCAACTGCTAAATGTATACTGCGTCAAGTTCTCCGAACTGAAGAGTCAAAGGTAAGACATGATCGTAGAAGCTAACATTACTGAATGGATGGATATGTGGGAATTTAACGTTGTGGCAGTAAAGTTAAAACAGGCCTGTCACAGTTATTAGATTATCACCTGACTGTAGTTATCCAAGTTGATGGCAATACTTAAAGATCTTACCGCAACTACTTAAGCTGACTGCAACTTTTCCCACCCCACAGTTGATGCAAATATGCATAAATAAAAAAAAAAAAAAAACAGAAACACATTTCAACCTCACTGTGGGCCTTGCAGCGACAACAACGGTTCTATCCTCTGTGTACAACCATTTTTGAAATAATATACGATAGGGGTCCATAGAGCACAAAATAACTGTCCCATGGACAATAAGCCTGTGACTGGCCCACAGGCATAACATTAGTTAGCATGACTAAAAAGTTCTTCCTATAAAACTTGCGTGGAGAACATTTTACGTGTGAAAGTAAATGTTTCCTTATGGAACTATTTCACTCGCTAGTTATGAGGCGAAGAAAGGACTGGTCAGATGTTTTAACCTGCTATGCTATACAAGCACAGGCAAGAAAAATTTTGGTTGTGTACCCTTGTTAGTACTGCAATCCAGCACTACAAGTTTCCATCCACTTGTTAGGAAATCTCATCTGGTCTTGTAAATCTATTCATAAAGCCTAAACAGCTAGGAAGCATCTGGCTGCTATTTTCATTTTCATGATTGTGACAGGCCTAGATTAAGGTATGAGATCTTAAAAGTCATCAGTGAAAGATTGGATGGTGATTTTAGAAATTCTGCAAAGCACTACACACACAAGCAAGCAAAAGAAGCAAAATCCATGAGCTACACCACTATTACCACAGTCCGTAAGCTCCAACACTCAACCTGAACTGAGAAGTCAGGACTTCATTTATATTTCAGGTAGTTATCAACACTTTCTGAATGTGTGGATTGCACTAACGGGACATCACTGTACAGGCAGTCTATAAAGATCAGCCTGCAATTTACAGTTTGAATATGAAATAGACAACAGTGACGACATGAGTGGTCATACTTGTCCATCTTTTCACTGTTCTGACGCCAGTGTGTCATATCCTTCCGCCAGCGTAGGTTTTCCTGACTGCCAAAGGCACTGCCTGATGGACTGCGCTCTAAAAGAGAAAGGTTTTAAAAGAGCTCCATCACACAAAAGTCTCTACTTTGATGTTCCTTCTTAGATATGAAATCCTGAAAGACTATTCAAACTAAATTCAGATAGACACGATCCCAGCACAAACCTAGCTGTCCTCGGCTGCGTCGCACCATCTCCTGTCTGGCTCCAATACTGCCCAGGATGGCCTCTTCCAGCTTGGCCTTCATGTCTTTAGACTTCTTGAAGGTTAAACTGTTCATGCGCTCAAAAGCTTTCTTTCCCTGCATGAACAAAAAATGGGCCTTTTTTGTGAGATGGATGGACAAGGGAAAAAACGAAAGCGTTAACCTACAGGGTTAGTTTAATCGCTTAATTAATGGACTAAAAACAATCAGGGAAAACAGTTTCTTGACAGCAAATGCTGTTGCTAAAATGATTCAGTCCACCTAGAAAGTTGTAAGGGGCGGGAGCACCTTGTACTCAAAGCAAGAGACGCAGAGGTAGAGCATGTCCAGTAGCCGGTTCAGCTGAGATACGGAAAGATCTGTGAACCACTTCTGCAGCACCATCTCATCAGCGTTCTTCAAAACCCACAGCAGACAGATGAGCAGACTGCGACTGGACTCAGGAGAGAAAGTGCCATGCTGACGGGTGGCCTGGGAGAGGGAGGAGGGGGATGTTTATCATCCTATACATACAGTCACTGCATCTTTTGTCGCTCCATCCTGGCAGGCTAGGTCGCATTACCTGCGGGTTGAGCAGGAAACTGCTTGGACGTGACATCTGCGGAACGGAGGTCCCTGCTATTGCCATGGCTACAGTCTGACTGATCATGCTGTTGCCCTCAGCTTCCTGTTCATCTGCTCCAGGCCCACCGGGACGGCCCCACTGGTTATGTGATTCTGTAAGAGGGGTCAAAGTCAAACCACATCAACAAGCATCCAGCACATTCCTTGCTCTGAAGGAACGCAGCACGTTTTCTCTAACTTTAGCTCGACGTTCTGTTGTGTGTTCCAGTGAAAGTTGGGGCTACGCGTAAGGAGACCGCTTAAAATCAGACTTTTTGGCATAACCACATTGAACAGGAAAAATGCTGAATGTCTGAAAGGCACAAACATGAATGTATGAATTTCAACTTTTAAAGCCGTTTGTGCTTGGTTTTAAAACAAGTTATTTTTACTACTCAGATTGCAGATCATGTGTTTTCATGCTTTAAGCACAATCAAGAAAGGACTGATCAGATGTTTTAACCTGCTATGCTATACAAGCACAGGAAAGAGAAATTTTGGTTGTATACCCTTGTTAGTACTGCAATCCAGCACTAAAAGTTTTCCATCCACTTGTTAGGAAATCACATCTGGTCTTGTAAATCTAGTCATAAAGCCTCAACAGCTAGGAAGCATCTGGCTGCTATTTTAATTTTCATGATTGTGACAGGCCTAGATTAAGGTATGAGATCTTAAAAGTCATCAGTAAAAGAATGGATGGTGATTTTAGAAATTCTGCAAAGCACTACACACACAAGCAAGCAAAAGAAGCAAAATCCACAATTACCACAGTCCTTAAGCTCCAACACTCACCCTGAACTGAGAAGTCAGGACTTCATTTAAGGAAAACATGAATGTATGAGTTTCAGCTTTTAAAGTCGGTTGTGCTTGGTTTTAAATCAAGTTCAAATTTAAAATGGAAATCTGGACATGCAACTTATTTTTACTACACAGATTGCAGATCAGGTGTTTTTTTTTGTTTTCTGTTTGGGCCATTTGGTGTGGTGCCTTGACATGAGAAGTTGCAATGTGGACATCAGACTATCAGCAGTCTCACACCTGCTTTACATTACTGACATGCCAGTGTTTGATGATGTTAACCAGATTTAGAGAGCTCTTTTGTACATACCGGTGAAGTCGTGCAGCTGGGGCAGAGTTTCCATAACAATGCCAATAAGAGGAAGGTACAGCATAGCAACTCTGGCTTTGACCTCAGGGTCAGCATAGCGGGGGTCAGAATCATGGCTGGATAGCAGGTTATGGACCACGCTAATCACTTTCTTATGCAGGCCAAACATCCTACACACAAACAGAAAGAGTCAAAGTTACCACCAGCTAGCATGATGCTCGATGCCATTATTTCCACTGTGATGGTATAATTACAGAACAGGAGGAAGTACAGGCATGTGATTACTGTCAAACACACTGAATGGATTTCATGACACTGTTAAAGCATGGATTTCTAGTTTTGGCAAGACAGTGTTCAGATATGCAGAACACTATTCGGGATATCAAATATGCTGATGGATAACAGGCAAGACAGTGTAAAAAATGAAGGTGAGATGAAATGAAACGAGACATGACACACACCAGTGTACTAACCCATCAGCTTCTGGGTCCAGAATAATGGCAAGTTCAGTCAGAACCAAACCAGCCAGGTAGTGCTGCTCTCTGAAGGGAACTGATAACTCAAACATGTTAGCAATCTTCTGGTCCTGCACATGGGTGGAGAACCCAGAGCTCTGGGTAACCGGAGAAGAGAAGTAAGGAGAAAGTCAGTAGTAAGTCAGTCAGCATACAAGTCTATATGTCCAAACCCCCCATCCCAAAAATTTTGTCATATATTAACCAGTTCCTCAATCTTTCCAAAAAATCTAATCTAACCATTTGATTTGGGATTTCATGATGCACCAACTTATTTGAATCATAATTCAGAATTCCTGTGCGATTTTCATTCCTACTTCAAGCTCTGTGGCACTGTATTTTTTACCTGTGATGTGGCGGAGGACACAGAGGGAGAGGGAGAAGCGGGCGGTGTGAGCAGACTGCAGGGCAGATTTAGTGTGACATAGTGCTCGTGGCTACAGACAATCCTCAGGAAGTCCAGCCTCAGAGACTCCAGAGTGGGGTTCTGAAGGGCATACAGCTTAGTGGACACCTGGATAAAAGAAAAGGTTTTAAACAACGACATTTAGGGACCACAGCAGCTCAATCTGTAAAAAGCCAACATTTCTGTTACTAAATACACATTACGAAGAATAATTACAAACTGCCAAGGTGAATTTCAAGGTACCTGTTTCCAGTATGTCTTGATAAGACTGAAAACAAAGCCTCTGTCCATGACGGAGAGTAGGTCATTAAGGAAGAAGGCTAAGCTTGCATTAAGCCTCTCCACCAACTCCAGATCCTAAATGAAACGAAGAATAGAAGCCAAGTTAAGCACAATCAATCTCAACTAAAAATGAACAGCTTTACTCTTGAGACCACAGCAAATTAAAAACAAATAAAAAGTATTAGAAGAAAACCTTATCCAGACTAAAACATCTGAGCTGATCTTACCTTCTGGAAGCGTGAGACAATGTCACCAGCAATGGTGCTAACCAGAGCCGTGATATCGTCCATGAAGCGCTCAGGGAAGCGGTTCTTCCTGGGAGACTCCAGACGGTCAGCAAAGTATAAGTGATGGATTATGCTTTTAACCTGGAAGCAGAGAATATCAAAATAACCATCTTCCATATTTTCCAAGTAGAAAAAAGTGATTGCGTAATAACAAAAAAACAGAAGCTCCACACTGTTCTCCCTGTAGCATTACACACATAGGCCTACAGTAATATGAAATTACATAATTAATAATTAATTAAAATAAACAACAGTCTCTTTGTCTGTAAAAAATTGAATGCAAACCCAACGGGGGTGCAGGAGTCTCCAGCTGTTCTGAAGTAACTAAAAGCGAAATTTTAAGAGGTAGCCTTCCCAGCTATCTAAATGTTTATCATCATTTAGGTTCTTTATCATACTTACCATCAGCTCAAAAAAGAACCAGGCCTGTTGAAGGGCTCCTTCCCTTACACTGCCACTGCTCACCACCCACTGCAGAGCTAGCTCCTCATGGAAGAGCTGAGGAACACCACCAGATCATCAGATCAACAATCATCCACTACTACCTACCAAACTAATCAACAGCACTGTATGCTAACGCTACAAGAGAAGCATTAGTCCTCTGACATAGAATCCCTTTGGTTGCTGTAAAAGTGGAACCCTGGATTAAACAGGGTGAGGGAGGTGATGGTGTTGGCGGGGTTCATTAGCACAGAGATCAAACATCAATATCAATATAACCCAACAGGCATGGCTAGATCGAGTGGGTGCTCCACACAGCATGTATTTCACACAATCACACAATCATCGGTTTGCATTCACGACAAAGACGGAACACGTAATCAGCATCCAACAAGACCACAGTCACCACACCAAACACCATGAAACCAAGAAGCACACATCCACAGACAAGACAGGTGCAGGTCAAGGCGAGGAGGGGGGGTGGGCTCCTCCCCCCACGGTGTTGAGTCTCTACCTTTTTGGTCGGCAAGCGTCCTGTTAAAGTTTGCAAGAAACTGGCGCTCTCAGTGTGCGATGACATGCGATTGCCACTGCGCTCCATGGCCTATGGGTGGGGATGAATGGAAGGGTGACAACAGATTAGTGTGAAGGACAGGAGTGTGTGGTGCCATCTGCTACTCAGATAGACATAGCTACACACACGCGCACATACACACACGCATACCCTAAAGACAGAACACAACAGACTGTAAAAGCACAGTGCTGTACAAAAGTCAGAGAACACAGAGGTAACTCATTTCCAGTCAAACCAGTCATTAAGTACAAGTTACCTTTTTTCCTATGGCAGGAAAAAAACTGAACACATGCAGAAACCTCAACAACTAGGGCAGATCAATAGTTTCAGTATTACTGGGTCTTCCATTAGCCTTCATTATAACTTCCATTCTTTTCTGAAGACTTGCTTTCAGTTTTTCAATGACAGCTACAGGAATATTTTTCTATACCTCCAAAATTCAGGCTGGGAAGTTGGTTACAATTCCTGTTTCTCAATATCAAAGTAATCCCATTTTAAATCCACATCTTAGACTTGACATCAAATGATATTCTTTTTTGTCCATGTCCTTTTCTCAGGAACAGCTTATTGACAGCTACACGTCTCTTCAGACGTCTAGTGTTGAGTGTTCTTGTCACACAGGAAAGATAGACAGTAAAACGTGGATATAGCTTGATTTTGTCCTCTCCTTCAAAGACGAAAGCTTTCCACACTGTTTTCCAGTTGGTGACGGTTTAGGTGATCTACCAGGTCTTAAACGGTAGTTAGGAGCCCCATTTCCTGTATCTCTTGCAATACATTTGAAACACCAGTTTATACCAGATTTATGTTTTTACCGGTTTTCTTATGCAAAAAGAATCTTGGCAGAAAAATGTTTTAACCCTCAACCATGTTTAACAGTGAAAATGGGGTTGATCAAAAAGATCAAATAAATAAAAAAAAAATTAAAAAAAAACACTAATTTATAATGTTGACGGCATCATGCCTTTTTCAAACTCAGGAACAGTGGGAACTTACTGCCTCAAATCAAATTTCTCTTAGACCTTACCAACCAACATTCCTCTAGAATCTTATTTTCCTCACAAACATCTCTTCAGAAATTAATAACTTGCACGTAATTGCCATTGGTAATTAACTGACTGGAAATCAAAGCAACAAGGGTGGTCTCTGACTTTTGCACAATACTGCACATGCCAACAACATCCGTCCATCAAAGATATAAACTGGTTAGGATACTGACAGTATATCTGCCAAAAAAGGTTAATGATTAATTAATTAAGATTTTCTTTTCTTTTTTGAGCAAAATTGTGAATGAAAAGGTTTCAATTTAGTGTAACATAGTTCAGAAAAATAAGCAATCATCCCATACATAGCCATACACACTGATTACATTATTTTCACACGACAGAAACACACAAATAAAACACGTACAGACACAAATTCTCTCCAACTTTCTCATACATACACATTTACATGCAGCATCTCATGACATGCTGTAGTGAGTGAGAGTGGGTTTAGTCATTTGGTGGCCATGCAGTGCCCGGAGTGTGATTAAGGCAATGGAAATGAGAAACAAGGAGGGTTTAGCAGAAGAAAGAAAAAAGAAGAAATGAAAGGGTAATGGGATATTTATGGATGGATGGCAGGGAAATGATTTAACCTCTCAACCACTTTTAACATTGATAGCAGGGTCAATCAAAATGCTAAGAAAAATAAAAACTAATTCACAATGGTGACAGCATCTTACCCCTGTCAAACTGAAGGGGCGGATTGGGGACGGGGGCTTATTGCGCTTCCTAACACTCAAATCATCAAATGTCTGTTAAACCTAATCAACCTACATGCCTCCAGAAGTCCCAGAGAACACAGGGTGACATTATGTCTATATGATATTGATTGATATTACAATACAATATATAATACATTATATATTACATTAATTAGTGTTGTATCTTCAGTCATCTATCAAAGTTTGAATAATAATAATAATTAAAAGAATAGTTAAAAAAAAAAAGTCATCTCTGAAAGTTTGAACACCTCTAGGCAAATTCTATCCTCTACAGGGTACAAACCTAAAGGGGACCCACTATGTACATTTTTAGTGTTCATCATTTTATTTTTGGGGTCTACTAGAACAGATTTACACGCCTCAAATTTCTCACCATACTGTACATTTGAATTCACCCTCTGTCTGAAACGCTCTTAGAGCTCCTTTGTCTTAAAGCTCCGCCTCGTGAAGAGCCCAGCATGCTTTGATTGGTTGGCTCACCCACTCTGTCCCACTCCAATACTGCTGTGGCTTCTCTTATAATGACATATGCTCTGCCTTATTAGTTTGAGTCAGAGTCCGAACCTGAAAGTCCTGATCCACCTTCAGAAGCTAGACTGAAGCAGGAAGTTTCAGAGCGGGACGTGTCAAGCTTTCTAGTAGGCGGCCAATAAGGACAGAGAAGGGCTGGAATTCCAAAGAGACGTTTCAGGCAGCTGAGGAAAATGGTTGCAGTGGGAGAGAGTTTCTCCCTCTGGCATGTACTGTTGGCATTACAACTACAGTTGAATAATATTTTGACCAAACTGACTAAATACATTGGCTATTTATTGGGCAATGGACAGTTATTGACAATTCATACCTTGTACATGCATATTGTGTGCCCACAAAAGCAACCTACTTAGAAAGACAAATGTAGGTTCCCTGGGGGCCTAAAAGTAAGCTGTACAGCAAACTAGCCTAGTTCTATGCAGGAAGACACCGTAATATAAGTGGCTGAGGATCCATTTGTTTTCTACCCAGTATCAATATGCTTTGTCTATAGATTCCTCAGTAATAGCAATCATGTTCCAATTAATTAGTAAAAAAAGTAAATGTGCTCTATATAAACCTTTTTCTCAAACTCTCAATTTAAATGTTATATAAACAGAATGTTAAATGGTATAATTTAGAAAAAATTTCATTGTTTCAGAGATACAGTACTATGCAAAAGCTTAAGGCTTTTAAAATCAAGAACACAGTTTAAGACTAGTTATCTTGACAGGATACATTTTAGAAAAATACAAATAAACAAGCACAATGACACTACACAGCTATGTTTTTATATTATCTCTATCTTTGTTAGAAGAAGGTTTGGTTTGTGAACTTTAATGATACACCAGCTATCGCATGGATTCTATCAGCAGCACAGCAGACTTATTTCAGGAAGATAAACTAGTCATTTTGATGTACTTTTGTAGTCTGGCACTGACAAAGTATTAAAACAAAAAAGGCTTTGCTGATTAACAGATCACTTCTGAGAGAACGCCTATTTAATGACACACAGGCTTGAAATCAATATTGATTCTAAGCCCATATGGGCCAATTGGAGGCCTGCCAGACTGATTCCATCGAGTGTAACAAAGTGAAAGGTCATGAGATTTAGAGGGTGTATAACAGACTAGTGGTTGAGGGTTTAGTTAGGGCTTTACCTACAGGCACAGACCGAACTGACATTGTGAATAAAGGGAGCAGGAGTTGCTGAGTGAAGACACGGGATCTAAAAACAAGGATTTATGGGTACTGAAGTCTTTAGTGGTGTTGGGCAGGTGTGTGAGGTGGTTTTGTTTCTTTCCATGGGGTTGGGTTTTATGAATGACCTGCATAGTATCAGATGCTGAGCCAGGGCTGGTCCCCCAGGGGGCGCTCTTGCAGCCCATGGTGTGCACCCAGGAGTTGGAGCGATCTAAGCCCTGCGAGCCAAGGGGGAGGGAAGCGAAGGGGTCACACGGTCACAAGGTCACGGGCAGGAGCGAGCAAGCAAGGGGAACAGCGACAAGTCAAAAGTTACAGGTCAATGCCACGGGTAAGCAAAAGGGGATAAAAGTCATTTAGTTCAAAACTAGTCATCTTTTCAGACACCCAACATGGAGAAAATAGGCAAGTTAGACTGTTAGAAATTACAGTTCACTTCATTAAACAGGATCAGACAGGTAGTTGGGAAGGTTTGAGAGCATTATTTTGTCATTTCAGTCATTATAAGAGAGCATTCACAATCACCAAAGATACAAGGCAGCATTCCCTGCTTTATAAACATTATAAAACCTCAAAAACATCATAAATATCACATTCAAACAAGGATTTATTCACTGTAATAAACTAATAACACTAAACTAAACATTTCTAGTTTACTGTATTTATTAAACAACAGCACATCACATAAGGCAGGTTAGTGGACAAACCTCAACTCCACATCAGAGAAATGCTTTCATTCATAAGCATTAGGCCTACTTAAGTGTAGTAAGTCTATTCCAATCAAATGGCTTTGTTCCAGCCAACCAGTTAGCTGGTCATAGAAGAATTGATTGTGTTTTCCATTACAGGTTCTGATTGCATACAGACCGTTATATGTGGAAGTGGTGTATCTGCTTCACTGCACTGCACTGAGTCAATCTCTGCATCACTAAATTTACAGCACAGCAGTTCTGTCAATGTTTTTCCCTTGTCTGTAGGTTGATGTTACAGGGGTTACATAGATAAGATGTTCCAGCTGATGTTTGCCCTATCAGAGCTATAGGAATGGAACAGGGTTGAGAAATGCTGCCAGTTTAGTCAGCACTACGAGAGTCTCTGGCCTTTTGTAACACAGTGACTAATTATCACCACTGATTTAGGAGTCACAGAATTTCAAACATGCTTCTTAATAAAGTCTGCTAGAGAAGCTATAAACCGCCTTAAGATTGAAATACTGGTCACGTTAACCATCATAACATGAACTTCCTTGACAAGGTGATGTGAGAAAATGTAGGAAATTAATGTAGATGTGCATATAAATTGGGTGTGCTATACAGTGCATTATATACTAGGGTGCATCCTGATGTTTAAGCAGCTGAACTGCACAGGCAATGTAAAGTGCTGGTTGAACAAGCTGGCATTAGGCCAATACAAAAATACACCACCTCTCATAACACCAGCAAGTGTTCCTACCTTACTGCCGATAATGGAGCGCACTTCATCATCTGGGGATGTAGGCGTACCAGAGATGTCTGGGTTACTGTTGCTGAGGCTACGGGATCGGTTCAGATTGAGGCTGGCGGGTCTGACGGCAGAACGGGCCATCGTAGCGTAATGCACCGAACCACCCAAGCCTCCTGGACCTGTTGACACAGACATAGCAGAGACCATAATAGGTGGGCACCAATGGTGTTTATTCCTTATAAATTATGACTTATGGGTCAACTAATACAAGAGAAGAGACCAGAAGGCCAACCTGGAGAAGGCGAGTTGGGGTCCATGTTGGGCAGACGGAAGACATAATGGATGTAAGATGATAGGAGGCTGTTGCGGCCGTGCATGTCTTGGCTGGTGTCTAGATACTTATGCAGACGGTTCACTATGGATGCCATCGCTTCAAAAGAGGCCTGACCCAGATTTACTGCAATAAAAGATAGAGGCGGAGGGAGAGGAGGAAGATTGAAAATGAGAAGTAGGCTAAGTAAGGGCATTAATCAATAATAAGATGCAAGTTTTTAATGATAAGGATTTATCATGTAGTTAATAAGAAAGATAAATAGATTAGGGCAAGGTGGTACCAATCTGTCCTGCGATGACGGGCGGTCGCACCACCAGCAGTACCAGTTTGTCCAGCAGCAGGTGAAGGAAGCGCACCACTGGCTCCAGTTGGGAGGAGCTGAGAGCTGCAATACTAGCCTTTAGCTCCGCCTCCAGATTGTTCTCCATGATTCGCATATCTCCGATCCTCACTGGGAACATGTGCTCATCCAGAGCATGCACCAATGCAAAGAACTTATCCAGATACTGGTCCTGGGCAAGAGGAAGGAGAAAATTCGGTGAAGCTCATTTCTCACTTTACAGAAGCAGAAACTTAGTAGAAACAGACATGCAAGAAACAGCAGCCCTTTTAGAAATAGGATGGGAAGGCATAAGCCACCTGTGTGTGGATAGTGGACACGGATACAACTTCGACATTGAACACTCCTCTGTGATTATCCACCCACTTCATACCAGGTAGAGGAACCTATAACAATATATGGATGACATAAACAGCAAATGCATAACACTTTGACAGTAAAGATCAATTACTGCACTACAAACTGCACAAGTTCTCTTCAAAAAGGTACACTGTGTGAGAAACCTCATGTGGAAATGTGTGGTAGAACATTTCCCAATGTGGGTTGTGCTTCAGATTCCCTTCCCTGAGCTGATGAGTCTGATGATTGCGAGTACCCAAAGAGAACTATAATCTACCACTGCCGCCATCTTTATCCTTCTATTGTTGAATCTGTGTTTGAGACCTAAGTAATGAGCACGGCTTCATTCTGAGCCTGTAATATGATCCAAAACACAATATGATGCATCTTTTTACATTTACAGAGTGATCTGCTGCACCATACAGAGGTCAATGTATAGTGTTTTTTATCCCACTGACTGATTATAATATGATCAATTATTATTTTTTAAATCATTTATACAATTAATAAAAATGAATAATTTCTTATTTCATATATAGGCAAGCTTTCATTTCTAGACCTATGGATTACTACGGGTGCAACAATTAACAGGGGTGCCAATATTCACTAACTGAGATACACTACAGTAAGATACACTGCATTGTCACAACAGTATACATTATAATCTAATCTAATAACGCATACATAAATGCACATGCTATCAGCAGAACCAACAGAATAATAATTCCATATGGAAAGCTGTGGTTATTTGGTCTTACGTCAGGAGAGAGGACAGAGTAAGACTGGGGTGGTTTTTCCAGAGACACCGGTAAGCAAAAGTGTCCCGTTCTCACACGTCCATTTTGCAGCATAGGGATCCACTGCCAGGATAAAAAAAAAAAAAAGAAAAGAAAAAGACGTCAAAGTCTTATTAATGAAATGGTGTTGTTTCAGAGTGTAAAGTTACGCTTCTGAATAACTCAGTTTTAAACCGTTGTGATTAAGAAGCTTGTACCGTGTATCCAACTGGCGTTTCCAGGGGAGTGTTTTGTTTCTGCTGGCAGCTGACGTGGTAGAAGGTGAAGAGGATGTGATGATGGTCAGTCAGAGAGGCTGGCAGCTTAATTTTTACCTCATCATGGAAATCTGGGGAACTGTCGAGATACAGAGGCAGCATGTAAGAAAACTAGTCTTGATAAACCACAAGTACAGTGGCACTGATGATGAAACACAATAGCACATTTCCAGTCTTTTCTTCTAGCCAAAGTCTTTAAAAATGAATAAATACGTTCAATAATTTCATAAATTATCAAAACAAAAGTAAAGTGCATACATTCCAATGAGCCTTTATTTGCTAGTTAATAATTTTTTAACAATAAGTCTTCGTTATTTAGTGTGGCCACATTTTGCCTTTTTTGTCGCTTATTATAATTGTTACTGGGAGACTTGCTTTCGGGTTTTTAAAGAAATCTGCAGCGTATATTAAGTTTAGTCTTGGTTGTAATTTAATGGGTGTTTTGACTGGACCTTAACTAAATGTAAAGGTGTGGTCTCTGACTTTTGAAAAGTGCTGTAGATCACAAAACTGCAGTAAAATAAAAAACAAAGAATATAAAAAATTATTTGCAGATGAGTTTAGAACAAAAATCCTACCAAGCCCTTTTGTGCAGTTGTTCATGGCAAAGTATTTGTCACTTCTAAACTTCAGGACCATAAAACATGAAATATTTGCCTTTAGTGACTTCTTTGTACAAAGTGAATGAATACAGAGAGGACATCTAGCAGGACATCCCTCATGTGAAGCAACGGGGCTTTTTCAGTATATTTACCCAACGACCCAAATACAGGCTCTGGCCGTTCATTCTAGTATAGCTAATATTTCATTATACAAAACTGCCTCTGTATGAAGGTGCCATTACTTAATCACAGACATGCCTACATGTTCACAGACAGCACATACAGCTTCTCTGAATAGGACCAAACAAAACATATGCAGGGAGGAAAGGCATAAACATGTCCAGCAAAACTGCAACTGGAAAGCGTAACATGTACTACAGTTACTTCAGCTAAGTTTAATAAACCAGTGGCATCATGTGTGAACCAGGCATTAGATTAACACAGGAGAGATACTGCCTCAGTGTTAGTGCAATGCTTCATCTTATAAGAGGCCATAGAGAGCATGTTACAGATGAAACATAAGAAGATGAAATAACACACTTGTAAACGCTGTTATCGTTATAAAGAACTGAACTCACCGGTTATGATAGACCACCGCTGTGTATGCCTCCTTTGAGAATTCTCCACAGCTGGATTTACCAAAGATCACCTGGAACATCACAGAAGGAAAGGCAGTAAGTTGACAAACCGTTAAATGCATTTGGTCGTTCAACAGTAGTTGCTGCAACCACACAGGGTTTCAAACAGAGCCAGATCACAGAAATCTAAAGAGGACAGAGTAAAGACACAATGCTGATGACACCTAAGCCTACACAATATAGCGCTTCTTAGTCTTTAATTGTGGTGATTAATTGTTAATAGTAATACCAAACAGGGACACACGGGGCCCCATAATAAACACCTGAATGTTTCACACTCGAAATTGTGGTAATGAACTTACTGTGACGTTGTGCTATGCTGTTTAGCCTGCCTCACCCACAGCTGTCAAGCTTCTGTCTTTGACTAGCTAAAGATGCAGTACTGGTCTACAGCAATTGTAACTATGCCCAGGGTACGTCTAAAACTCTACCGCATCAAATTTGTAAATATGAAAACTTGCCTGGTTTTCTCTAAGGATTGACATAAAGCGTGCATAGTGACGTTCTGCTCAAAGTGAAGACAAAAGAGCTTTAATCAGCACAGCTAAGGCAAGTTCCAATGCTGAAATAGCAATCCAAGGGCCCCTTTATCAACTAGAAGGATTTTCAAACAATGAATATATATAGTAGAGGGCTGAAATATGAAAATTAGTCTCCAACCATTTGCTGAATGTTTTATTATTATTAATTATTATTATTTTATTATTATTTTATTATCTGACTGCCCACAGTCATTACTTACAGGCATGGCATTGCTGGGGTCCTCTCCATTCATAAACTGTACTTTCACCGTGATGTTGCGGGCGGAGCCCTGGCGATTGGCAAAATTCAGACTCTGTGGGTACACGTACAGCAGGTTCCTAACAGGCAGAGAGAGAGAGGAGAAGGCACATAAACACGGTGTCACCAAATTTGTTTTGGCAGTTATCCGCATCATGTTTTATATTAATCTAGAATATTTAGAGTTTAATCTGCTAGCAGATCTGTGGAATTAACTGTGAGGGCAAGATGATAAAGGGTTAAAGCAGTTTATGCCCCATCTGACAGCACACTCCAGTAATATACAGGTCTCACTGCTGAAACAGCTCTGAGCAGTCAAGTACAGTAAATAAAATACCATAAATACTCCCCCCCACCCCCTTCATGACTATGAATGTCTCAGGGGATGCTAGATCCTGTCCTTCATGAGTTCATTCAGAGGACTCCACCTGATCAGAGGAGTCAGGGTATTCTAGCGTACGCTTTATTTCTTTCTGGGCCATTAAGGGTTAGAATAGGAAATCATTAAGATGAATGGTTGACATTACCATTAGTGCTATTTTTTAAATCACACCACTATTCAAAAGCATGGGATTTCTTGGAAAATTAATCATTTACATTTTTTATATAATAATTTACAGAAATTTAGATATTAAATTATTAATATTCTAGCACAGACATCCCCATTTACATGCTTTATTACATAATGTCATACCATGCAGGAATAAAGTCACATCATGCAGGGATTTTCTTAAAACTTAAATAAGTAGCATTAGGAGCCAGACAAGGAGAAAAGTAAATGTGTGTCCTTGTCGGGTTGAATCTTGCTTAAATATTTATAATCACATCAAACATCATTTTTAACGTTACACGTACAGCTTCAAACAGAACCTCCAGCATCATGTTTGAATCTTTAACGTATACATCATAGAGTGACGATATGATGAAAACAGTAAATAAATCAGTCACATCTTCACATGAAGTCCTTCAGCAAAGTTTTGACTGACTTGTTGTTCAATGCTCTTTCAACAAGCTCGCAATCAACATATCCGTCCACTTGGGGGAGGGGTCTGAAGCACAACCAATGTTAAAACAGCCTGTTCTCTAGCGTGTTGCATGCAGTTTCGACCAGAGAGATCTCCAAATTCCCAAACTTAACAAACCGCACCTTTAACAAGAAGCTACAGTGCCTGGGAGGGTTACTTTATTCCTTATATGTCCCAGACATGTTTCTGAGTTTTTGCATTTGCCTTTATATAGAACATTTAAACCAGCAAATCCAAACTCCACAAAATTTCTTAAGCAATGTCTAATATCTAATGTAGTATCCCTCTGTACATCTCTCTCCTCCTCCACTCAGTTCGTCTCACTCCCGTCTGCAGATTCGGGCAAGTGTTAAAAACGTCACTGATCACTGATTACTTATTACATATCGTCGCTGTCCAAAGAAAAACAGATATCTCCAAAATGGCAACTTTACAGGAGAGGCCAAAAACCTCTTTTAATTTGAATGGAAGTCAATGGAACCAGACGTCTTTCCAAGACGTTTCGGGTCATTTCTTTTGGTTCATTCTTCATTAAATCTCCACACAGTGTAAACAGCAGCTCACGTGATCAAATGAGGCATAAAAGTAAAAATCAACAAAAATGGAGATACATGTTTTTCATTGGACAGCGATGATATGTAATCTGTCACTTAATCCAAAAGATTATAATAGTAATGTCTGATCACTTTTTATTACTTTTCTTTTATAACTATAACACAATAACCAATCAATTTGGTAGAAATCTTCTCTGGAGATTCCTCGTCAACCATACTTACTAAATGGAGGTCATTAATATAATCTATGAATGTACAATGGCCATCAACTGCATCCTTTCTTCCTAAAGCCAGAGTTTACAAGGTTTCATATCAGTACTGCCTGCTTGAACATTTTTATGATGGTTATAGATGCCTTATTCCCCAGGGGTTTCAGCAAAGCCCAGAAAGCAATGTGTCCCACAAGTTTAAAAGTTAATAAGAAAACCTGAGAGCTGATTCTCAAACCACCATATTTGAGATATGTACCATCTGGGATTTGAATTTTAGTATTAATCATTTTATCATTCATTTTATTTAGTCAGTCAAATTTCTTGCTCCTTATGAATTATATGAAGCTTGTAAGCCTTCCAATAACATAATTGCTACACTGATCTGCAACAGCACAGTCTTATATTACTGAAATACTTAAAATCACCAATCAATCAATATTTATTTGTATAGCGCTTTTTACAACCAATGTCGTCTCTAAGCAGCTTCACAGAAAAGCAGTTTATATAAAGGAAAAGGAAAAGAGAAAGTCCATGTATAGAAGTAGGAAAGGAAGTCTGGGTTCAAGCCCCACATGAGCAGCCTGAGGCAACAGTGGCTGAGGAAGAAACCTTGAGTGACGACAGTGATTCTGAACATTTGAACAGCGTTGTTCATGAAGTGATAGAATATGACCCGTATAAGAGCATACACAATAAACTACAAAGTCCAAAAGTATCAATTGCCCTAACACATGTATTAAGCAGCTTAACAGGCTCTAATCCTGATGATCTAAATCAAAATTGTAAAAAGGGAACTTTTCCTCTCATATAAAAGGCTTAAAGAAGCAGAAGAGGCTCTGGAAATTGACACTCACTGCCAGTGAAGTTTGGTAGTAGCTTGAAATAGATTCTGTGGTTTAGTGAGCGGTAGGAGGTCTCAGAGCAGAGCATGGAGGAGTGCATACATGGGGTGACATGCCGTGAACACCACAATGACGTGAAGCTCGACCTCCTGGGAGCGGGAGGGTCACACACAGCCGAGAGAGCACGCCTCTCTCATGCACTTAACTCTCCTCATCCCTCTCCATCTAACGCGGCTATTTCTTTTTCCATTTCCTCCGCCTATCTCACGCTCTCGCTAATCTACAGATTCAGCAGTAAAAAAAAATAAATAAAAAAAAAAGATGATAAACAAATGGTCTATTAAAGAATCACTAATAGCAGCCTTAAAATAACACCACAACCCTCATTTATAATAGCTGGCTTATTACTCAGCGAGTTCATGTTTGCACAGGACAAACTAACATATAAACATGGCCCTGGCATATAACGCACACAGGTTCACCAGCATTCACCAGAGGCAGACAGTCAGCAGCCTCAAATAGCTTTTCCGTGCGGAGAAGTAATGGCTATCATAACTACACATACTGCCATACATTACCATTTTGAAAAACAAACCTTCTGATCTGAACTTTTGATTGCATTAAAACCTAATTTGCATATTGCAAATGTCATTTTTCAACTAAAGCTTACAGCAATGGAGTAACAGGATTAAAGTGCTGGTGCAAATGTAACCCTGATTAGGAACCTATAAGAAAAACTTGATCCTGAGCCGGATCCTGTGCATCTTCACTCCCCCTATATATGAGCTAGAGTTTCTAATTTATTGAGGAAATTATTTAATTCATTTCTTTAAACCCGTGGCTCTCAATCCTACTCCTGTGCTCTGAGCAGTGCTCTTCCTGCTCTAACACACCTGATTCAACTGATCATCTTATTCACCTGTCTGATTAGAGTCTAGAGCAGGGAAAGGACATAAGTTATATAGAGCAGTGATAAGAGCTCTAGGTCCACGACCCTAAACCCTTCTGCCCAGTCTCTCGGAAGAGTCTGAAGCTATGTGCTACTACACCCTACTAGGCCTCTTGAGCATACATAGGGAGGTTGGCAGTGTTTGCTCTGTCCACAGGCACGGATTTAGGCCTAGGGTTCATTCAGGATGACCATGCAGAGGAACAGTCATCACAGTGCAAGGAGGATTATTACATGGGAGAAAAACTGTACTCCACGTTTCATCACTATCAGACCAACACCTCGGTGAGAACGGGTGAACTGAGCATCGAGGGAAATGATGTGCATATTTTACAATAAAAAACACATTTTCAAATACATTTTTGATCTGGAAATATGAAATATTAATAGAACTTATGTACATTTATTTATTTAAAGCATTGTCTCAGAAGAACAAGGTCTGAGATTAGGGTTACATGTTGCAGATCTGTGTTTGGTAAACATGTTATTATGGCTCATAAAAGCTCTAAACAGCCCTGTCGAGCAGGTTATTCAGAAAACACATAGCTGCTGTGACTTGTGTTTTCTGAAGTTGGTTTCCTGTTTGGCACATCTCTTTTTTGCTTATGCTTAAATGGAAAATGTAACTGCCGGCCCAGTTAGGGTGGGTCCATTGAAACGCCGCTGTTAGCTTCAAGTTCTCTCCTCAGTTGGGTACATTTGAGTGACGTCTTCACAAAGAAGTGAGTAAAATTCCCCATCTCATTAGCAGGGTCACCAGTTACAAACCACTGCAAACTATTACTGTACTCTACTGGGAAAACCAATAGCATTCCCAAACAGGTGATGAATGGAAAGATTTATTTGTTAGCCATTTCAAACAGCGCAGTTTATCGTCCATTCAAGGTGAGCTTACTGTATACAGCATGGAGTCTACCCGTTTTGGATTCATAGTGACCCCTGCATAGAAAAGCACTAATATTAAAATGCATGCCAGTCCTAGAAATCAATTCAACTGAAAATCACAGATTTACACAGAGTGTTGTTATTTTAGCAAAGTTACTATAAACCACAGGTTTGAAATAGTTTGTCTGGATGTGCAGTTTTAGATCATATACACAACAGTTTAATATAAGCCTTCAGGAAGAAAAATAATCAACTCAGAAGGTAGGAACACTGAAACCACTGACTGAATGTAACCCCTAAAGGGGGAGGGGGGTCATTGCGCAGTTCACCCACTCAGTGTACACTTTCCTATGACCTATACAGGTCACAACAAGATTGCTGGACGCAAACAATGTTTCACAAGCCAAAATGGCAATAAATGCCCTCCTCTATAATATGACTTACATTTGCTTTATAATATATTGTACTTAGTCATTTCACATTTGTTTCATCTAAGCCTTTAAAATAACCACCTTCCTCACGCTAGGACTGAACTCTCTTTCTTCCCCTGTGGAGGCGAGTAACTCAACCATTCAGTACAACGGCCATTTACCAAAGACACGTTAAAATGAGGCGAAAACTTAACGTTAATGCAAACTCAATTCGACACAGTGCATAGAAGCACATGAGCTAGCTCAGGCTATACTGGTCTCTCTTCAAAATAAGAGTCCTGAACCAAGAACACAGCACCTACATTTAACCAAATCCAATAATGTAATTGTTATACAAAAAGTCTAATGCCACAAAACATAATAACTAAACAAAAAAGTCAAATGAAAAGTTTGCTCTTGTTGTATGACTGTGTGGAATAGAGAGATATTTATTTGGTTTTGTGATCTCTGCTGCTGAGACAATTCTGGCTGTTTCTCAGCATTGCAGTGCATAAAGATTATGTTTGTAATTTAGATGGAGGTAGCTGTTACCATTTTTTTATTTTGTACAATAGTAAATGGTAATTTGTTGTATCTTGTGTTACAGCCAGCCAGAAACACAGTATTTATTAAAAAGTTATCGCTTCTCATATCCTCATCATGATATCTGACAGCTTTATCGAACACTGCACTGTGCCAGTACTGTGCAGCCCTAGAGCAGGAGCTATAGTACTCATCTGCACACTACCCTACAGTACAACACAACACGGGAAAACACAATTACATAACCTGTACTGAAACAGAAAACTGAAAGACACCTTTTAGAAAGAAAGAAAGAATATATGGAAAAAATAAAAAATAAAACACAGTGTTGGAGAAAGTAAAAAAGTAAGGAAAGACAGTGAGAAAGAAAGCGACAGAAAAGAAAGACAGAAAGGAGATGAAGAGGAAAGGAGACAGAAAAAAAAGAAATATTTTGAGAAAACGGAATAACAGAAAAGAATGAATTAGACAAAAGAAATAAAAAGAGAGTATCTGAGTAATTACATACACATGATCACTGATGAGGCTCATAAATACACATTACACAGCACTGATGTGTCCTTAGCTGTGACCTCACTCACTGAGCAGTGGCAGCTGCAGAGTGGAGAACGGCACTGCGAACCCTCACACTCTCAGACCTTACAGTGGCACCTGAGAGTGATGTGGCGCTGATTCAGCAAGCCATTAAATCAAACCAAGGGGCATAAATTGTGTACTTTTATTATTAATTCCTACTTCAGCACCAGGTCCCATCAGCCGAACGCGGCTGTGGCTATGATGAGATCGATCGGGCCGATGATTCATTAGCGCTCTGGTGGCACTGTTCGCTTCTGCTTATCAGCTGCAGCAGAGCCACAGGGATGGCAGGCTGGATTATGGATGTGCAGTGGGAAGTTATGCTGGGGTAGGCAGTGGGGGGTGGATGTGCAGGCTGCTGTAATGTGTTTGCTCTGATGGAGCCTCCCAAGAGAATTTTTTTTTTCGTTTGGCTAGTGGAGGTTAGCAAGCATAACCAGTTTAATGATCAACGAATCCCCCCTCCCCTCCCTGTGCAGAGGTATATATACGCTGAAGCCAGACTAGCTCTCTTGCTGTTGTTCTCACAACAGTGAGAGGAAAGGAGAGAAGGAAGAGCAAGAGATCAAGTGATATCGGACAGGAACAGAAGTAGCTGCAGGGGCGTCTAAGAATCAACATGAGGGTTGCTAGCCTGATACTCCTGGGGAGCTTGTGCGCCATCAACGCGGCCCCAGTCACAGAGGCACCCACTCCCAGCAGTCCGCAACCGGTGGAAGCCAGGTCCCGCTTTGCGATGCTGGACGACGTGCGCTTGTTGGCTAACGGCCTCCTCCAGCTTGGACAGAGCCTGCGAGAGTTTGTTCACAAGACCAAGGGCCAAATCAACGACATCTTCCAGAAGCTGAATATCTTCGACCGCTCGTTCTACCAGCTGTCGGTCGTGACCAGTGAGATCAAGGAGGAGGAAGAGAGGCTGAAGGAAACCACCACCTTCTTGAAGGCCAACAACGAGGAAATCCGCAACTTGTCACTGGAGATCAACTCCAAGATCAACAACATTCTACAGGAGCGCACTCACCTGCAGAGCAAAGTGGGCAGTCTGGAGGAGAAGCTGAAAGGCCTGTCTCAGAGTATCGTGCCTCTAGAGCAGCTCCAGGAGATCACGGCGCTGAAGGTTAGTGGACCTGCTTCGGGCTGCAAATATCTCACTGGTTCACAAGATTTGCCACCATATCATCCGGTCATGATGAATTCCAACTAATCAAATGTCACTCACATTTAAGACCTACATACTTTTAGGAGACTGTCTTTTCTGATTTAAAAATAGAATATTGCAGTCATATTCCAAAGTCTGAGCACCTGAAAGAGTCTGACCAGTTTCTATTTATCTCCTATTATATCTTTTGCACCATCCATGCTTTATGTTTTATTATCTCTCTTTAGTTTAAATTCAGCACATAGACAGTAACTGTGCATTATAATGTGCAGGACGTGTTCACATATTTTTGGTTCAATCCACAACACCACAATTTGAGCAGAGGCACCTGCACGAACATCTTTTCTCTAGTAGAATAAAAAAAGATGCTTCAAACAACACGAGTCAGGCTGTAATCTGAAGAACGCCCCCTAACACAAGCACTGAAAAGAGTTTTCTTGCAGGATCTGATTGACTCTCAGGAGAAGACCATCAAAGACCTGCTGATGTCAGTGAGAGAGCAGCATGAGCAGCTCAACTCTCAGAAAATCAAAATCAAGAGCTTGGAGGAGAAGGTGCATACTCTGCTTTGCACATAAACACCACCGAGTTAACTGAACGGACACGCTGATGTTAGGTCATTAACACATTCCTGTCTCCACTACATTTTCATTTCAGCTTAATTACGACCCGCTCCAAGAAACAGCTGAAAAGTCTTCAGAATCAGGTCCAGAAACACCAGAGCCTTTAGAGTACCTAACAAGCAACTCTACCAATTCAACTATGGACACAAATGGTGAGGGGCAGAGGAAGAGAACAGGCAAACCTAGCACTAGTCAAAAATACATAAACTGTGTATAACTCTTCTTTCTTTCTTTTATTTTTTAAGAGTTTCCCACAGACTGCAGTGAAGTGTTCAATAGAGGCCAGAGAAGCAGTGGAGTTTACTCCATCAAACCCAATCAATCAGAGCCATTCAACGTGTACTGCGATATCAGCTCAGGTAAGAAACAAACACAGTCTATCAGAGTTGATCCAACAATGACGTCAGCTAGGAAAAACAGCTTGGTTGGCTGCATATAACTCCTAATGAGGTACACTGGCTTCACCTAGGCATCTTTAGTTTTGCATGAGAAGTGCAACACAACAATAACCAATGCTGCCAAAACAAACAAGTTTGGGTGACATTTTTTCAATACTTGCTGGCTACATTCGCATTTTTGCTGAACCAGTCATAAATTAAAACAACCACTGTTTACACATTTTCCACAGATGGAGCGGCTACGGTCATTCAGCGCAGAGTGGATGGATCCATAGACTTTGATCAGAATTGGGACAAATATGAACTTGGATTTGGAAATTTGGAAAGTAAGCAACACACACACACACACACACACACACACACACACACACACACACACACACACACACACACACACACACACACACACACAAATGCTATATAAGGTGATGCAATAATAACAAGTTATATAAGTCAAATATTGTTTCCTGTGGGTCATTTTTTTCCACCAAGTCAGTAAATGAGATCAATTACTCTGCACACAAACATGCATCTCTGAACACCTCTCCCATGTATTTGGCAAATAAATGACAAGTTAACCCTTACATCCCCATGTCTGCATTTAGGCAGGTTGCATGCTTCTATCATAAGGGCCATAAGACAGGAAACCACATATTGCGTTTGTAAGTTCACCCTTTAGTGACCTATTAAGCATGGGATAGAGCCATGCAATCTGAACCCCAAGTCTACATGTGCAGACTTAGGGTTGAACTTGGACCCAGGCCAACTGCATTTCAAACAGGCTTTAGGCAGCAAGTGTCAGACGTCAGCCTGATAACACTATTATGTCATGAGGAACTTCAGGGGAGAACAGCAGCCTATTTTGTGTGAACAGCAATTGCTATCATAGTCTGCAGATCGCTATGAGAGGAGGACTGTTGCAGATTGACAGGATAAAATGGTACAAAATAAACAGACTCAAGATTTCTTTCGAGATCTGTCAAGAAGCCTCCATGCTAACGAAAATCAAAACACGCCTGCTGGGTTTGCCTCTGTAAACCCTTACAACTGCTGACTGACAACAGTATATGGCCCAGAGAAAGCTGAACAAAAGGACACACCTTTAGGCTGTACCAAAGAGAAACTAATCTTCCACTCAGATAACATACCAAACCTGCCTGTGAATTCCACTTCAACACCTTCATCTTTTGTATTACAGAGGAGTTTTGGCTGGGCTTGGCAAAGATCTACTCCATCGCCAGACAGGGCGACTACATTCTAACCATTCAGCTGGAGGACTGGAAAGACGAGAGAAGATTCATTGAGTACTTGTTCACTCTGGATGGCCCCGCATCTTACTACACAATCCATCTGACACATCAGTCTGGAAACCTGCCAGATGCCATGAGCAACCACACCGGCATGATGTTCTCAACCAAGGACAAGGACAACGACAACCATGAGGACTCCAACTGTGCCCGTAATTACACAGGTAATAGACAACCGCTCTTCTTGAAAAGTCATTTGTAAGTGTGAACAGCCCCATGTCAAATGCTGTGTTCAGTTGAATTCCCAAGTGAAAATAATAAGGCCGACAGTCAGAAAATCTGAATATGGCATTTTCTTGCCAAATACACAATGTTTGTAACATATTGGGATAAAAACTACATATCTAAAATGTGTCAATTCAGCAAACATCCAGTTATCGATTAATTCGGGGCTCTTTATCATATGACTATTTAGAGAAACACTTGATTGACATATCTGTCTTGTGAATTGCAATTAATCCTGATGCTTCATAGGTGGCTGGTGGTTTAACGCATGTGGTGACACCAATCTAAATGGCCGGTACACCTGGATGCGCTCAAGGAGTCGTTCTCTGCGGAAAAAAGGGATCTACTGGAGACCGGGCAGGGGGAGCTCATACACCCTCAAATTCACCAAGATCTCCATCAGGCCGTCGTCCTAATTCCGATGACCACTGAACCAGGTTGATTGGGCAACCCTTAATCAATGAAAAAAAAAAAAAAAAAAAGGTCACAAAGGCCAAAACTCCGGCCAAAAGAAGTTTCCTCATTCTCTCAGACCCAGTCCAACAGTGCTGACGCTTCACCAAAGAATGAGGCAACCACACCGGGTCATCAACCTGTCAGCTGCAGACGACTGCAGATACGTTGCATGTACTCATCCTTTTTGAATGATTAGGAAAATTATTTATATAGAGATCACAGGCATAGCTGAATGTACGTCTGGACTAATAATCGTGACCTCCTGCATGCTATTAGGAATTGTGATACATTTTGAAACCACCTGTATGATTGTACACCAAGTAGCCCTAGAAAGGAAACCAGTGGGTAGCATTACATACATGTTTAATAATTGTCTTGTTTTTATATCGCAGTTTAACTTAATACCGTATTTAAGCAGTGTTCGTATTTGCGCTACATTAGTCAAGGAAAGTGCTGATAGTAGTAACTGTTCGCTGTTATATTACTGAGTCATATTGACTCACGGCTACACACTGTGCACACTCAACTGTACAGTATTTTGTTTACGGATCTGTCTACGGAAAAAATGGTGCAGCATTTTTATAACAAAAATAAAGTCAAACATTCAACAGTCCAATAGTCTGTCTTCAGTACAACCATGCACTGTGGAACAACTCTAAACACACACGCCAATCATCTTTTAATCCACTCAGAACAGTTATGACTACATCAGTTATGATTTTGACCTAAATATCAATAATTAAATATGGATATGTTATTCCTTAGCCATAGTATCTTTATACCTAGTAGTTTGAATTGCCTCACAGTTTTGATATACTGTTATTTATATGTGGCTGGTGTAGCTCAGCGGATAAGACCACTACCCGCCACAGAGCCAACACCACATGTGGGAGACTGGGGTTCGAATCCCAGTCTAGGTGACTATGCTGTGCTACACCAATAAGAGACCTTGGGCAAGACTCCTAACACTACATTGGTCCACCTGTAATATGATTAACCTTGTAAGTCGCTCCGGACAAGAGCGTCAGCGAAATGCCATAAACGTAAATTTACTGGGCAACCTTTTAGTTTGAGTTTCTGTTTTACCTTAAAGTAGGGCATTCTAGTTACGTTCTGGCACATGTACATCCAGTCAAAATGTACTTCCTCAAAGAGCTCAAACTGTTTAGGTGCATGCCATTTCCTTGTACCTTCGACTATCAGAAACTACTGGAGTTTGGACCAGTATGAGCCTCTACTGTGGACAAGTGGACCCAACTGATGCGGCTGTTAGGAGTCAAACAGCTTTTAGGCAGTACGACAGGTAGTGTAGCAATCGCTTTGGTGTCCATGTCAATCTACGACCAACCTCAAAAGACCAGCGCACAGTGACCGGTGCAAGAGGTCACTGCATTTCCACTGCCTTGAAACCAAGGTGGAATACTTTTGATTGACTGTGTTTGACAGTGGGAGGTGACACAGTGACTGAAATTTGTCTGAAACATTTCCAACTTGGCACAGAGGCTAATGTCTACAGTGTTGTTTGCACTGTTTGTACGTCTGATATGGACATCCATTTGTGGCATGGCGAACTCACACTGGGGGAAGAGCTATACCAGTATTGACCACTACTACCAGAATCTTTGTTAAAATGTGAAAAAAAAGGTGGCATGCCTGGAAAATGACAATTTGCTTATTTCAGTGTTTCAATGTAGCACACAAATGAACTACAAAAAACAGATCTGATAAATACAGCATCCGCCCTTATTGTGGACGCTTCATATCTAGAAATGAAAAGTTTATTAGTCAGACACCAAGCCAACATGTCTGAAACTGGGGCTGACCTAGAGACTGCTTTCATGTAATGCCAGCCTTGTTCTGTACCATCGAGTAAACATGTCCTCTGTAGAGGGCTATGTCAACATAACCAGCTGATAAAGGTCTTTGCCTTGGAGGCCTTGACTAAAATAGCTGTTTGGTCACGCATCACAACTTGCAACAAAAGCTAAGCAGCCTATGCTTAAAGCATATCTCATCAATTTCCTGAAGCAATTTCCACTTTGCTCAGCAAAAGCGGCCTTACTGTAAACTCTTAGCATCACTCACAGACCAGTTGGTGCAAGTTCATTGTCCTATACAGCTCCTAAGCTCTCAAACAGCATGTGAATGTGTAGCTAACAGTCAGTATTATCATTATCATTGTTATTAGTACTGTTAGGAGCAGCAATAGTAGTAGCAGAGGTAGCAATAGCAGCAGTAGCAGTAGCAGCAATAACAGTTGTAGCAGTAGCAGTAGTAGTAGCAGTAACAGCAGTAGTAGTAGTAGTAGTAGCAATAGCAGTAGTAGTAGTAGTAGCAACAGCAGTAGTAGTAGTAGTAGCAGTAGTAGTAATGGTAGTGGTAGTAGTAGCAGTAGTATTTGTTGTTGTCCAGTTGTGCATACAGTTAAGCAATAGAAAAGGCTAAAATGCCCTACCCTATATGTGACTCTTAGGTAAGAGTTTAGCTAAAATGTAAATAAACCCCAGTACCTGTAGGTGGTGTTGGGCACGTATATGTCCCTAGCTGGGAACTCCAGGATCTCCCTGGTTGGCCGCACACGGCTGTCTGGATATGGCTTAACCTGGAGCAGCTCTGGGGTGAGACAGTAGTGGGGGTTCTCAGGAGCAGGAGAGATGTCGATCTTCAACTGAGCTGTAAACAAACAGAATGATAAATACCTCAGACTGTGTTTGACCATTCCCTTCATTTAATCAGTTAATAGACATTTACATGGGGTTCTGCACAAGCTGTGAGAAGATGCTGGTCTACGGTTCCTTGACAAAAATGCTAGCTAGTTAATAAAATATCAAATATGTAGCACCTGTTATTTTACTGCTTAAAGCTTGGAATGCAACCTTCCAGATGTTTAGCAGATATTTTGTTAACTGATCAATTTGAAATTCCAGTGTCATAGGGCTCTGGGCTCTTGGAGCAGGGGGCCTATGCTGGCCCCTCAAAGAGATACTGATACAATTGTTGTACCTGTGATTCTAGATCTTAACAACATGCTTCACCGGTGCTTCTATTATCACCACACACACAGTCTCAACCTCTATTCAACTTCATATTCTTAAAACACTCATAATCTTGTGGTAACCACTTCCAAAACAGATCCTTCGTGACCTGTGCATTATTTATTGATTTAATAACTCAAAAATGTAACAAAAATTCTCCTAAGATATTTTTATATGCATTTTAAGATAACCATATTTGGCTGGTAGCTTTCTGACAGCTGAATATGACTTTATTCAAATAAGTAGTAATTAATTTGGCACTGGGCCCAGAGAAAAAACAATTACACATTTACTGATCCTTTCTGTCTCAAATAATGAAAATTGCAGGCACAGCTAAATAGGAAACGAAAGACCCGTACTGACTGATAGCAACCACTCTAGACAGAGAATATTACATAAGGAGGCCAAATGAGAGATTAGATAAACTCCGTATAAACCCGGTTCTGACAGAGGGGGAGATGAAATCTCTGGTAGGCTTACACGGTGGTTTTACGGAGAAATTGGTGGTGGACAGATAAACCCGATATGTTTTTAAAAAAGCCCTTAAGCTACTTTCTCCTGAGAACGATGCTCACAGTTTTAATGATGTAATTATAGATCTAGGAGCAGATTTACTAGAAGAGGTGCTAATTACAGACCGTCTGCAGGAAATGTGCTCTGGTGGGGGCGGGGAGACCAGTTCTCTGAGTATACATGCACAACTTTGGAACTAACTTGACCAATATCAACATTTAAGGGTCAACATTTAAACCAAGTAAGAGTGGGAAAGGAATGCTTTGTTTATTTTCCCCCTTTATGTTTCTGACAGTCCATATTTCAATTTGTCAGTTTTTGCTTTGTAATTGTAAAATAATTATTTTCAATATGAAAGTAAAAAAAACAACTGACTGTCAAAATAACGACTCATTGTCTCGACACATAGTACATCAAAAAAACGGTTACTCTTTGATTAGAAATGATTTATTTTTAGATATTAAATCATGATTTCTACAGACCGCTGGTCCTTAAATTATAGTAAATTGCAACAGTCACACATTCACTCCAATAAAATCCCAACAAAGGTAGGGGCAAATGCAAAAAGTAAATATCAAACCTATTTAAAATGACACATTGTTTGCAATTTGGGAGAAAAAAAACAAATAAAAAAAAACTAAAACAAAACAAAAAGGAAGTCAGCATCTTTTTCCTCTAAATTTCTAAGAAATTCTTTCCCTGGCCTACAAGCCTGGTGGCCTTAAATGAGAACTTTAACAGACTAATCATCTTTCTTTATAACTGTGACTGGTTTTGCAGTATGGTACAGTTATCACCCTTCTGGGACAAATAAATGTGTAATTGGAATTTTTTCCCACCCTTTAGCACAGCATAGACCTCAAAGTGTATGTACTATGTGTTCTGACTGAAAATCCATTAAATGTAAGGTCATGTTATATGAAATACATTATTGTGGCTTAAAAAAAGCTGCAATAATAATAAGAATAATAATAATAATAATAATGATGATAATGTGATGATGCTATAGTGAGATAAGGCACAAACCAAAAATGACCTCCAATAAGCTGCTTTAAACGGACTGCACCACACTAGTACAAAAACCCATTATTAAAACCGTTACAAAGCTGTTCAAAGCTGTTACCTGTGATGGGTCTGAGTCTGCGTAACACCGAAGAAGGCCGCCTCATGTCAGCCAAGAACTTGTACAAATCCTCATCGCTTAGTCGGTCTCCCTCCTAGCAAGTAAAAACATATAATTTAGAAATTTTAAAAGATCCTACACGGTATCATTTCAAGAGTCCAAAACAAAGCAGTCAGGTTAGGCAATGGGTGTGTTGGGGTAGAGTTCAAAGAGTCATTCATTCATTCATTCATTCAAAAACTGAGTCTGACTGCACGCTTCAGCATTCTAAAGTGAAGCCCAAAGTCTGCCAAACAAACTCCAACAAGATCCTAACTAACGGTTAGTTAAGTGATCACGAATCTGGAATTACTACAGAGGTGCCACTGATAGAAATATAACTGACCGAAGTAGAGAAAGAAACCTGGACAGTGGTCATTTCTACACTCTATTAATTTACTTGTATTATATTATTATATAACATTATTATTTAGAACAGTCAGTTCGTCAGGAGATTCTCTGTTCTCTTATGTCAATATCCTAAGCTGTGGAACTGGGGTCAAAGTGTAAAGACTGACCTGTTTGAAGAAGTTGGTGACTGTGAGTGTAGCTGGCCTGAAGCTAGTCAGATTGCAGCACTCATCTCCACTAGTGGTCCTTTCCAAAGACCGACGACCCACAATACTGGAGTTCCTCCGTTCTGACCAGGAACCTTTCCGCTCTGCAGACAGAAGGGCAAATCAGGCCAACATTGAAGCCCCAAGAAAATGTCTGTACTAGCACAAGAACCCAACTAGCCAGAGCAAAGATCAGGCTGGGTTTTTCACAAAGACTGCAGAAGTATAACCACAACAACTCTGAAGAACACTGCATTAAACCTTTTTAAAATTACCACATCGCCTACATTCCTATACAACCTGTCATTTTCAGAGCTCAACTGACTCTAGGACATGAGCACATCATTGGGCAGTTGAAATGCTATTAAACATACTGACCAGGCAGCCCCATTTCCAGATCAGTGTCTCTCTCCAGACTACCAGCACTGTTCACTATGTTCATCAGGTGGATGGCGGTCCAAGCAAACGGCATCCTGTAGCGGCCAAGCCGCTGGCAGAACTGCTCCGACTGACTGCGTAGCTTTTCCAGCTTCTCTTTATTCTACCACAAAACAGACACATTACCCTTAAACATCAAAAGACTCATGCATTAAATATCATCATACTGCAAAAAATTCAGCTATTAAACTGACTTACTTTGGCAGCATCTGACTCTTTGAAGACCATGTATGGTTCTGCACATTCACCAATGTCACCCTGCTGTAGAACCTTTTCAAGCTACATAGGCAGAGAATAATAATAATAATAATAATACATCTATTTATACAGTGGCAGGAAAAAGATTAAAGTGAACATTATCTCAAGAGCAGTTACTGACCTTGATAACCAGGAAGACATCTTGAGAGGGGTAGGTGATGGAAAAGACAGCAGAGCGGGCTAGGGTAGAGATAGCAGCCGACTGGATGTGAGGGCGCAGCATAGATTTGGTTTGCTCTGAGTTCAGGTCAAAGAAAAAGTTCTCTGATATCTGAAGATGAAGAGAGATGAGCAAGTTAGGAATTAATATCAAGACCTCAGAAACAAAATGCTCTATTAAAAGGTGACTGCTACCCTCTAGTGTTCGACTACAGAGAAGCACCGAACAGACGTCCGTAGTGAGGCAGTACAGGAATGCATTATCCACTAGTAATCCATTTCAACTGAATCCAGAGGCAGAATATGAATGGACAGCGGTGATTTTCATTGACTTGGCTTTCTGTTGTTTTGATATGACGTGCAGTAAACGCAAAGCTGTGCTGCAGCGTTGGGTGTAAAACAGGAATCAGAGCCTATCCTATAGAGCCCATTTGTTTCTTAAATACGGCATATGTATTTGGAGGCAAAAGAAAAGCCATTAATGCCGTCAATGCCATTAAAGAGAAGCGTCACAAGACCACAAAAATCTAAATCAAATCAATTAAACCCAAATACAAAATATTAATGTCAAACTCAAATGCACTGTACTCTGTTGAGTAGCAAGAAACCAGGAGATGAACTTCAAATCTTACAGAATTCCAAAACAGAATGCGTCACATAGGTAACGTCAGTGTTTCACAAAATTTCTTGTTCATGTTTTGCTGTCAGATGATCAGGCAAAATAGAGGGTACAGCACAAGTCTCTCAAATCACCAAATCTCCCTCTACATGAAGTAAAATACAAAAACACAGAACTGGACAAGATCTGTGCTTTTATCCATACACAAAAACAAAACCACAGATCCATTTTACAGTGCGAGCTGGAGACACGTTTGCACCGAATCTGAAATTGCAACATTATAGAGGCTTTTATTTCCTTGTTTAGCAAGTACCTCCTTTATCTTTACAGGTCCACTGCACACGCGACATGCATACAAGCAGGTCTCTTGACCCTCTTTCACGCACACTGCTCTTTTATAAACTACAGTCTTGACTCAGTCTTTTAGTTATGTCGCTGACTCGCTGATCTCAAACTACAGAACACGTTCCAACTACAAGATACACTTCCTGTATGTCTTCCTTCTCAAGCAGCCAAACCTCGACTGCTGGCCAGGTCAAAGACACTCTAGGTAGGCATAATTATGTTTAGGAAAGAGAAAACCAAGACATTTACCACAGGCTACGACACAGCTCTCTAAAAATTTCAGGGACTGCACACTCCTCCCTGTTTTGCACTTACTGTTTCTTTTCCTATATTTTTATTTGCATAGTTTATTGCACAGTTACTGTATGTATCTATGGACTATCCGTTTTCACCTTTTACCTTTTCCTCATGTGCCATGTTTAATGCAGCACTGTGTTTCCAGGGCTTCACTCAGCACATAACTCTGATATCAGGAATAACAAACCACTACACAAGACAGTCTCCTAAAATGGATAGACTATGTATACAAAGCGTCGTTATTCCTACAGAGTTTACTCAACATGTATCCAAATACCAAAATGTCAAAGCAAATCTGACAGTCTATTAATTACTGTCACCATTTAATTTCAAACCCAGTGTGCTGAACCACAAAGCCATGAAAACAAACGTACACATACGAACTTGACCCACAGCCTTAGCATTCAAATGCTTCGACTGACCTCAGCAGCACAACAAGTAAATCCCTGCAGAAGCACCCACATTTCAACCAACAAAGCACAGAGGCAGGCATAAGGGCTTACCTTCTTCTTTTCCTTGACATCGTATAAGGCCAAACTCGCAAATATTGGCTCAATTTCAATTTCAAACCTTTGAAGAGAGCAGAGAGTCAGCACAAAGCAGCCGATGATATGGGATTTCAGTGGCGGGTTAAGGAAGGGAAAGCTATTAAAACGCAGTCCTCCACTTACTTCAGGGACAAGCACTTGACGAGCAGCCTCTGTCCAAAGTGCTCTTTAGGGACCTCAGGCACACAGTGACGTTCTATCGGTTCCTCCTTAAAAAAAGAAAAAAAAACACCCACAAAAACCATGAACGATACTGCAATCGGATAAGTACAAATAACCAAACCAGAATGCAAGAACACAATTCCATACACAACAAATGCTGTTCAGCCTCGTATCTCCAAAATATGGTATTCTCTCTGTGCATTAAAACATGAGGCACACAGCTTAAGAATGATTTAGGCCTGAGAAGAAGCCATATGCTTCTTAAAAGGAGAGTTGTTGCATTTTTAGGTTTGAAAAGGAATCATCTGAATGTCCTCTTCCACCTGTCACTCCACAATTGTGGTACCCTGCACATGAAAGGATGTGGGATTGAAGATTGATTGGAGCTGCTTTGCCAGAATTTCAAGACTAGCTTCTAAAGAATCCAATCCGAATGCTGCATTAGAATGCTGAATGATTCAGTCTTTGTGTCTCTAAACGCTGATCATTTTCTTCATTATCACAAAACATTAACGGAGTGTCTTATTCAAAGTAGTAGTAAACCGACAATCACGTCACCATACCTCATCCAGAGCAGGGTACAGAGCAAAGAGCTCACGGTGGCGGTTGGATTTGCGCTGGTCCTCGTTGTGGTGGTCAATCTCCTCATTGGGCACTCGGTCAAGCAGGTGAGGCAGCAGAGCATCAGGCTGAGAGTTCTTCAAGTCAAATATACTGCAAGCCCAGCTCCCCCGTGGAGTGTCATCTATAGACATGGACCTGCGCTTAAGATCATCCTGCAAGACAAATACACAGTATGGAAGAGCACATGACATAGATGAGCTCATGTATCGATTACTTTTTGGATTACTCTCCGAGACGTCATTACAGTGTCCACACAGTCTTACCTGATCATCCTGATAGCTGCTTGGATCTGGCAGCTCATCTGACTCGAAGACCTGCTTGGGTAAACCTCTCTGCCTCTCCTTCTGCTTATCTAGAGTGTTGGGGTTAAAGCCTGTACCCAGCTTATGGTACCTGTGGCATTAAATGACAATAAAATAAAAAAAATAATTATTAAGAAATCATCAAGCTGATGAACTGGGGGCTTAAGAAGACAGGCGTCCTGCACAGTTTGGTCCAACACACTTGTCAGATTACTGCCATCATTTAACTATGCTGGACACCTTTAATATTAGAACTTCAAGACCAAAAAAGATAGTCGCTCCACTGGTAACACCAGCACAAGAACTGTGTATCAGGGGCTTCATGAAATCGGTTGCTGAGCACCTGCACACCAAGATCCTAAGATAGCTATGCAAAATGTCAAGTGTCGGTTGGAGCGGTGTACACCATGCCATGACTGGTCTCTCCCGGAGCAGAGGAAATGTGATCTCTGGAGTAATAAATCATGCTTCACTATCTGGCAGTCAGATGGACAAAACTGGGTTTGGCAAATGTCAGGAGAACGACACGTACTGGAATGCACAGTACCAGCTAAGAGTGTTTTTCGGGGCCCTTAGTTCCACTGAGGGGTAATGCTAAGGGTCCAGCATGCAAAGAGTGTTTAGATGATTACAGGCTTCCAACACTGTGGTAAAGTTTTGGGGAAGGCCTTATCCCGTTCAGCATGACTTGTGCCCTGGGCATAAAGCGAGGTCCATAAAGACATAGTTAGACGACTCAGGTATGGGCGAATCTTTCGAATGAAGTGGAATGTTAATATACAGACAGGCGTTCTTGTCCTTGTCCTCACCGAATGGGCACAAATTCCCACAGATTCAAATACAAAACGGGGGAACTCCATATTAATGGCCATTGTTTCGAAACGGACGTGTCCCAGTATTTTTGGCCATATAGTTTAAAGATAACAATTTTGGTTAACTCAGAAAATCACAACCAGATTTCATTTGTTGTTCATGTAAAGCACTCAGCCAGAACAGCGTTCCTCACATAACCTTGCTGTTCAGACTGGAAGAAAAACCTTTTACTGTGACACAATAGCAGGCTTTGTGATCCTAAACCCGTGATAAGGCTATAAACAACCCTGTAACCGTGTGAGGGACAGAGCTTGTGGTGCTCCACTCTCTCAGCCGTGTAACAGACAGTTTATTGTCAGACTACAACCTCTGTTAAAAGTTAAAGAGCAGAACAACTGTTACAAGCACCAGAAAGTAACACGATCCACAAGCAGGTGAGAGTCTGCTTGGACACTCTAGGTGAGATAACAGTAGATCACCAGCTCTCTATTATTAAGTACAAGTGGTGTAATTAAGGAACTAGGGCCTAAGGCATGCCAGCTCACCCCTTTACCACAAACCTGAAATATGATCTCCTAGAGAAAAGCAAGGGCAATTCAGAACATAAAAGGAGAACAGGAAGAGTGGGTTTGAAATTGAAGGCACATAGTAAAGCACAGAAAACAAACATGGCTAAGATTCTTAGAACAGCGCTGCCAGATAGCCTGCAACAGAGATCGCATAACATGATCCTCACCTCTACCGTGCACGCTGCTTAGCAAGACATGGCTTTGTAACACAGACCCAAATACAAGATCAAAATCACATTCTGTTATACAAATATATGAAAGCTGAGTTTCGTACTTGCGGTTGACAACTGCCCAATCCTCAGTGTAGGATCTGATACAGTCTCGAACATGTGAGTCATTATCTCTGAAAAACAAAACAGATCACATAGATGTCATTTTAACAGCCGCATATTATAGTTCTAAGCAAACACATCATGGACAGCTGATTACAGCTGATTACTTCCTTTACGGCAATAAAAATAATAATATTGAAACCCTGGATACTGGGCAACAACCAACACTTTTTCTCCCCTTTAAGAATCAAGAAGCCTTTAAAATGAGCTAACACTGAAGCAACTCACTGAAGATGATACTTCCAGAAGTATAGCATCACACATAAACTATTCAAATGCAAATATCCAATGCAGTGTTTTCTGATACTGTCTGATACCGACACCAATAAATAAAATTCATCAAGGAACATCTTTTTCCACATCCAGCCGGCCTCTAATCACTTCTAACCTATACGTCAAGCAGTGCTGTTACGCACATCAGCATACTCTGAATACAAACCATTTACCTCCCAACTGTGTTCCCACTGAAGTACGTCTGCCTTCTGCTTTCCTAAGCTAAGCTTTAAGGGCTACTCCTTTATTGAAGCATCTTTACAGCACTTCAACCAATTTTTCAAAATGTCTGTGTAATTTAGTCAATGAGATTTGTAAAGTCATTCAAAGTCATGATATGAAGGGGTGCACTGTAGAGAAATCTTTTAATAGTGGTGATATGAACCAGGGGTTGTAACGTCTACAACACAAACACAACTATGTTATTTACTGCTACGAATGAAGCTACACATGTAAATGTTGATAACAGTGCAATACTTTCCAAGCACCTCTATGTCATGAATGTATTTTTAACTACACATTTAAGGCCAATCCATGTTTCAAAATTATCATAAACAATGTTTCAGACATCGTATAATGTAACCACTGGATGTACCAAAAGTTTCTGCAGCAATTATCCACTAGGGAGCTTTGAGGAAAGCCTGACATTTGGTTCCTATACCCAATTCAGATGCTACGTTTTTGTTCCCTTTGAATCCTGAACATAATGACCCTTCAGGATATTAAAATTTAGTGACATTCAGTATTATGCAAACATTTGGCTGTGTACAACTTTGTCCCTAAAGTCTTACAAACACACAACAGGATACAAACAGTCTTACTGAAGTTCACTTGAGACTGTTTGAACATGAGGGAAAACTGCTAATTGAGCATAACTAGGTTATGGCCAGTGAAAGTGGGCCTCAGAGGAAAGTGATAAGAGCAGCCGCCCGGACATGCAGAGAATCAGGGCCCAAGGGAATTCTGAAACTCCACTAAACAAAACAAACACGTTCCATTGAGAAATACAAAAAATGATGCATGGGAAGTTATGAGCAATAAACAACACAGAAAAGCGTGGGAATGACCAGGGTAAACACGACTGAAGAGGGCTGGAGAGGGATTCGAGTGATAGGAGCTCTGTCAAATAGACACCTAGTAAATTAGCCTAATTAGCCTAGCCTAAAGACTAGCTGGATTTACCAAGTTTATGTCATTTACATTGCCAGCATGCAACGCAGCTCTACCAGACCACATGACAAGACTAAAGAATGAGCATCGTCTTAAATTCTCATTCATGTAACTACAGAACACCACTCCACATGGCCCTTACATGTATGGCAGGCATAGAAACAGAAAGCACCATGCTGCTCCTACTCCCAACTGAAAAGCCTCGCTGCTGCTGAATCAAAATAGCCCTGCTCTGGTGTGTAATTATGGGTGTTCCGCTCCTGACAGCCATGGTTTTCTTTGCCATCACATTCAACACAAAACTTCAGTGTTTCCCAGAGGAAACTTGTCTGGCTAGCAACACTGACAGGGATAGCCATCATCAACTAGTCTCTGCAAGTCCCTCCATCACAGGTTCCACAAAGATGTGGTACACTTTCACTGAGGAATTAGGAAAATCCAGTCTGGCTTCACGCATCATGTGAAGAAAGGAAGAAGTAAATTTAATCTCGGATGTCTCTCCATTTGACAGGATGGGAATGACTGGTTTATATCAACTGCTCTCTCTCTGCAGATGTTTCCACCGCAACAGTTGTGGCTGTCTTGGCCAGTGTTTCTCAACATGGGACATTCTGGTGCCGGTAACACCGCCTGCTACTCTAAAAAGGCTCGGTAATGAGCTGGTTAGTCTAGGCTGGTGATTGTAACTGGTGTGGTGACTGTCAGCAGTCCCACTGGCGTCAGAGATCCTGTTCCTCTGGCTAAAACTTGCTGATATCACATTCTCAGTGTTTCTCACAGATCTAAAACAATCCTGGGTGAGCACTAAATTTATGGATATCCAAATTCATCACAGCATATTGTTCTTGCTCTCTTATTCAGTTAAAGCACAGATACAATGACAGTAAATCCTGTTTTTCCCTAAAAGTTATAAAGTTACATTTTTAAATGTGGAACACCACGCAGACTGGCCAGAGTGATGGTTTAGGATGCAAAAAAAAATGATTACAGAGAAAAAGTGTGATGCTTTGCATCAGTGCCACTGTGAGGCCTTCTTGAATCATAATAAAATAAAATATGTTCTCCTTGGAACAAGTTTTAATAGACCAAACATGGAAATTGGTTATTTTTAAATGGCCCAAAAAATAAATAAATAAAACTTGTGTGGGCATCAAAATGGTTTGGGGAAGCAGCCAAGCACAGCCCATGTGTGGGGAAACACTGCGGTATAAAATAAGGTCTTTAACAAAATAAGCTGGCATTATATCCAGATGGCATTGTAATCAATACAATTCACTTGCACACAGTGACAACACATACTCTACCCCCACTAAGCTGCCATATTTCAGATGTCGAAAATGTCTATGGGTGCATCTTTATCATAAACACACATACGCATGCACACACACGCACCCTTCCTCTGGAACAGCCTGGCCCAGCGTCCGACACTCTCTGGGCATGTAAAGCACTTCAATATCATCTGGTGGGAACTCAATCAAGTCTCTCAGAGGTCCTGACTCTATAATTGGAGGGTGGGTGATCAAATACTCTTCAAAGTCCACTGGCTCCACTGGCTCAGTCAATGGGACCTGCAGATAGTAATGAAGAGAGAAAGAAAAGACATTTAGAGAAGTTACAATTCATTTACAAATCATTTGAACTTTCCATGATACCTATGATATATTAATTGTGCATGTGGTAATTATCACTTTACACTGTGAGTAAAGTAAATTTTGCAGTTTTGGCTTATTGAATCCACCTCTACCTTCTAACTACTCATGTTCAATGTCTTCATTGTATCATTCTAACGTCAAAAACATTGCTGTACAGTGCCCAAAGTGTTCCTACCCCACTAAAGGGGTAAAGGGCATTATGAAGGACATTTTGATAGAGTTTTGCTCTCATCTGTTCACAAGTACCCTACAAAAACTGCTCACATCGAAAGGCCCTGTGGGAGGCTGTCACAATACCCTTCAGACTGCCATGAGAGACAGCATGCTTTTGAAGTTGTGTCTGCAAGAAGTGATGTCATTACTAACCAAGCCAGTTCTGTTCTGTCAGTCTAACAGCCACTCTTAAATTCATCACCTCCAGGGATCAAAATACGGTTTTAAAATTACAGGTGTCCGGCTCATAAACCACAAACCATGAGCTACCTAAAGCACCTGTGATTAAATATAAACACAGTCATTGAAACCCTTAATGAAAGAAATCTTTGAATTTAACAGCCCATAAAAAATCATTCACAAGAACAGGGCACACATAAGCACATAAAACACTGTTAGGAAAAACAGACAATGCTGATGCTGCTGTGTGGCACTCACCGAGTTGTTCGCTGCATGCCCACCCACATTGAGGTTTTTGAGGAGCTGAGGGGAACCTCCATACTGACCAGCAATCTGCTTCCTTACTTCAGCAGCTACAGTCCTGAGGAGCAAAGAGAAATATTCCATGTTATCATCATGCTTCCAAGATAGACAGATCCCATAGATAACAACCCCCGTCACTTCCAGCGCAATCAAATCTTATGCTCAGTTTTGTGCAAGCCGTTTTTAGGGGGAAATGCTGTTTTGGGGCATCAGGTCACATGAAGAGTTGGCTAATGTTGAGAAGCTACATGCATTTTCTTTTCTTCCTTCTTGACAATCTTACCCCCTCACCAACATCCACCCACCAATCCACCTTTGCCCACGCACCAAACCATGTTGTGCAAGGCTTTTGAACAGTAAACAGCCTGCATGCAAGCTACACTTGAAGACAGAGTTCTTTGGAAAATCAGGCTTTAATCTAAGATCACACGCATCATCACGCATATCCATCCACAGCCGTGCCCAATGCAGATAGTTCTTCACATATTCCGAATCACTAACCTACACTAAGGTTATGTTACGTTGGCGTTACACATGTAAGCAAAAGCTTTACTTTTTATGGCATGTGCTGTATTTATTTATCATCTTGCTGCCTGACTGTGCCAGATATGGCATAGCCTTGCCCCCTATGCAACACTGTCTGGAGCAGTGGCAGGGGGATGTCTTACCCAAAGGCCTAACCAGGTATAGTTTGGGTTTTGAACCTGCAACCTTCCTATGCCAGCCTCAACTCTCTTACCCCCAGGCTACCACAGGCTTTTTAAATAATTCAACTTAAACTGACTGCTTGAGCCCGTTAACAACCTGCCGAGGTTAGGCTTAGTGTTAAACACCGCTGTGCTCTTACGTAGGGTCATGTTTACATGTTTCAGGCCTTTCAGCTATGCGAATATTCCATGTTTCCACGTTCATGACTGCAAACATGCATGCATTAGTGTCACCCTGCATGTTTACCTCCCTCCAGCCAGCCTATTACAAAGTATCCTAGTCCTTAACATATGTACTTAACACACATATCACATTATGAAGTCCTGTGAATCAATTCAGGATATATGAAAAAAAGATCATGATGGATTTAAACCTGTATTATATTTTTCCCATCCCATTCCTAGTGCCTATTCAAAGCACTGAAAATATACAGCCTACATTCTCATCACAAACAAAAGAAGATGAAATAGGAGATGATTTTGCGCTTATTGTGTTTTATTTGTGTTCTATTTATAATCCCAGCTGAGGACTTGTGGTTAGCAAAAGCTTAGCGTCTGAGCTTTTCTGCTTTCTGATCTTCACAATACTGTGTTGAGATCCGTTTGTCAGGTCTGTGAGACGTGCTGAGTATCAGCACTCAGAAAACATGGGTTAATGAAGATTACTTACGTCCATCAGTGTTTAATCCATTTGTTAAAATGTGTGATACTGAATTTTTCTCAGTACTACCCAGCATTGGGTCAAAGCTCCGACATCTAAAACTAGCTCATAAGCTAAGGACATGGAAAAAAGGAAAAAGTTCTGTTGTGGGAAAATCAACATTTTGAGCCCTTGTTACCTAATTGTCTCTTCTGTTTAATCTGGACAACTAAATGTCTCACCCATCCCTCGTCACACACGACAGACACAGCTCTGACATATTAGACACACAAACATCTTAGACCCTCACAGCGAAACACCTGGGTCAACAATCCCAAGGCTCCCTGACAAAAACTAACCATCCTCAGGTGACCACACATAAGGGCCCTGTAAGGTCAGAGGAATGGTCAGCAAAAGCGCATCTACATTTTCACTCAGGAAAAACATCAAATATGATGGCAGACTTTTTCCGAACAGCGGAGGGCAACACAGAGAGAACCAACAACATACTCCCGGGCGCCCTTGTTGATTCTGGACAGTCCTTTATTTAGACTGGGCATTCCTTGAAAGGGGTGATTAGCTCAAGTGCCTGTTGTTTACAGAGAGACTGCCTCTGTACATCACAACAACAGATATATCATAGTCTGGCCAGTTATGTCATTGTGCACTGAATCATAAAGACAAGCAGAAAAAGAAGTTCTCTCTTTCTAAAATAAGCAGCTGAGCAAGGAGTGATCATTTTAGTTTCATTTTGACTCCCAACATTTTATTGGCGTCACTGCTACCTAAAACACTGGACAAAACTCAGAATTCAGTTTGAGGTGATGCAATGGTGTCTCTATATTATCCATTTCTAAATGGGGGCATACCTGAAAACATGTCTTCTGTTAATACGTTATTGTTTCCATGTTCAGTTAATAAACACTTAGAAAGAGTTTAGAGAAATAAACAATAGCCTATACATGCAATACAATACACCTTTATTGGCTGCAGTCTGTTGAACACATTGTGTGAAACTTGGAATGATTCACCTTACTATGGCTGTGTATTGACAAGAAGCTGTCGATGATGCATACAGAATACAGAATCGTAATACAGAAGCTACAATTTGATATACTGCGATACTGTAAGCAAAGCAATTTTTAAAAATATATATAATTTCTGAAAAAACTGTGACAATACAAAAACACACCACCATATGCAGAGGTGTGCGCCCTCATGCTACATGTTCACAATGGAATGGAGGAGTCTAATGATGAACTGACATAATATGTCAATATCGCAATGTTCAATCTTTTCTTGGACCTCTTAGGGACACAACAATGTGAGAACCAATTTAATGATGCTGATATCATAGAGCTGGGCAATATGGATATATATATATATATATATATATATATATATATATATATATCGCGATATGATATATATTATATATTATATATATAATATATATGTATTTATGTATACACCATTATCGCGATGCATTTTTTCACAATTCAAGAGAACATGCATTTCTGAACTTACTATAGATATTACCAATACTGGCAGAACACTGAACAGTGGTAACTGGTAACAGGGCTTTGTGCAACAACAGTAATTTTGAAAACTTGATAACTTGGTTCTTTTTACCTCGTTCCAACAGATCAAATGCCTGCAAAGAATTAATTGTGACATATTGTGCATATCCTGAAGTACTGTAACATCACATTTTTGCCATATCACCCATCCAATCCAACATTTTATATGAACAGCCCTGCTGATACAGATTACTTAGACACTGTACAAATCGAGACTACATCTAGTCAGCGTTGCAGAGAAATGTAGCACCTGTGTGCAGAAAGTCACAAATGCAGTAAAGAATATAATCCAGGCGGCAGCAGCCCAGCATCACCTCCTCATCGGCCTCCTTTTCTTTAAAAAGGACACAATATTATCTTTATCTCGCGCACCCTTTTATTGCTCTTCTAATTTATGGCCACAGAATCTAAGAAAAACATTCTATACTGTATAATACAGACCGACTGCCTCTGTGGCCTGCAGACCTACGCACAATTCTGGATTTTATTTATATTTTATTTCCTGGTTGAAAAGTAAACAGCAGTGAATATACGCAACTGAGCCGATACGTCCGTCCGAAATAATTTAAGCTAATGACCTTACCACACACCAGTGAAAAGACAACAAGGCAGAGGGATGCTGGAGGTAAATAAACCACATGTGTGATAACTGCTCGAGAGGCTTCCGCCTGTGGAATGTTTTAGTACCAGATCTGTGGATATTTCACGAAAGGACACCCAAGGCCAAATGTCAAAACTGGACAACCAGACAATTCTCCAGGAAACACCTTCCTGCCCTGTAATAAGCCACCAGCCAGATTATGAAAGAACGGATTGGATTCTGCTTTCTCAGACATGAAGAATAACCTTTCAGCAGTATCGCTCCACTAATACCTAACCGGACATAACCCGAAACCCAAATCAAATCAGTGGAGAAGCAGAGGCTGTGTCTGTGTAATCACTGTCACACTGCATTCCTATTCTCCAGATATCTCTCGGCCATGTAGCAGAGTTTTAGGGCAACTACTGGGGTGTTCAAGGGTCCAAATCATTCCAAATGGGCTGTTGTGATTAACAGCTAGGGGCCAGAGCTGAAATGACCACACACAAAAAGGATTAGTTAATCTGAGCAGGCTGGATGTAAGAAAGAAGGAATCTGCACTGACAAAGTTAACGTTAAAGATGATCAGAAAGGATCACCGAGGCTGTAGACATGGCCAACAGGCATTTCTGGAAAACTATGAGCACACGTGTTTCCTCTTTCAGAATCCCATATGCTTCATATCAAAAGATCACAGCGGGAACGAGTTAGACTAGCTGTACAGCTCCAGACCAGCAGCTCTCATTTAGAGCTCCCACCACGAATATAGATTGCATAAAGTACCCCTATATTAAGCTGGTGGCAATAAGAGTGGGCTGATTCCTTAACTCTGAGTACTGGATTGTCTCCAGTGACCCAATTCATTGCCTACGTGAACATACAGCAGCGTTGTGGCAAGCAGCTCAGCTCAGTCCCTCCTGAGCCACAGCCCCTTATTAAACCCCATCTAATACCGCTACAGATAACCTGGTTCTCCTTCAGCACGAAGAACCCCACAGAAAGCAGGCCAGACGCTGGATCTGAGTGAGTGACCAGCTAATGATCTGCGACCAGACGCTCCTAGATGTGTCAGAATGTCAAGCAAACGCTGCCTCCCCCCAAATCAAAGAATCCCCCCTTAAATCCCGCAGCACAAGGAAGGAGACCATCTCATCATGTAGTTTCGGTCTGTAGGGAATTAAATACGACTGATCTTGATTTCAGGAGCTGATAATATATGCACGACGGCACAAAGCCATCGCTGAGTGCGGCTGGAGGAGAAGCAGGGTGGGTCACTCAGGCATCTCTGATTGCAGACTGTATAACAGTGCTAGGCTAGGCTAGCTCGCTAACCCAGCCTTGCTGGAGCTCAGTCTCTCTCTCTAGGCCTTCTTTGGGAATGGCTGATCCCACATAGCGATCCTCGGCGGTTAAGCAAGCCGAAGAAAGCGAGCACAGAGCGGGCGCGAACAAGCAGCTGCAAACTCAGACCGGAGCTGAACAGTCTTACCTGCTTATTTTTTGGGCGAAGGCTCGGCGCTCCGCCATGGCTGTGGCCGCTGAGCGCTCCGGTTCCCAGGCCAGGCTCTCCAAACGTCCCCGCGGCGGACAACGCAGTGGATTACCGTACCACACGGCGAGGCTACGCACCACGAATCCTGCCCTCACTGGGAAAACACCCTCAGGCTCACTACTATACACTCACACACTGAATAAACAGTTTGTTTGACATCGCTCTCCAAATAAAAGGCGAACATTTCAGTTTCTTTTCTCTGCTGTTCCCTTTTAGAGAGTTTCAGTCAGACTGCAGGCACCGGGGGGCGCGTCACTGTGATAGAGGGGGCATGATTCACATCCTGTACACCAAACACAACAATGGAGCAGGAAACCAATAGAGCTGGATGATGTGTGAAGTGTATCCGTTATTTAAATCCTGCAGTTTTTTTATTCCCCGTGTTTACCTTGATAGCCTGTGTAATAATAACATTATCATTATTATTATATTATTAATAATAACAACAATAATAATAAGAATAATCATCATTATTATTATTTTCATGATTATCATTGTCTCAAAGTTGCCTACACATGCTTTTAAAAACACAGAACCAGTAAATACATTTGATGTATTAAAAATAGTAAACATTTAATAATGCATAATGTAAGACTGCAGAGTGTTCAAATTGTGCCACTGTAAAATGAGTAATGAATAATTTAATCAGATATTTAGATATCACTACTGATTAAAACAACTGGGAGCTAATGGTGTGAGCTGCTTATACATAAATATATAATATACACATATACTGTGGTAATATGTGGTGGAGATAGTGGGTGGTTAATAACTCATAAAAACAGAAGATTCATTTTCTATTTTTCTTTCTGGTGAGTTACTCTTGGGTTGTTTTTTGCCAGCTCTTAATAAAATTATACTATTACCACTACTACTACTACCAATAATAATAATAATAATAATAATAATAATTAACACACTCTAATATTTTGTTGGACTGCATCTAGCTTTGATCACAAACATGCTTTTGCTGTGGCATCGTTTCCACAAGCTTCTGCAATATAACAACATTTATTTCTTATCAGAGTTGCATTAATTTTTACCCAAAATCTTATATTGATGATGGGAGATTTGGACCACTGCGCAAAGTCGTCTCCAGCCCATCCTAAAGATTCTCAATAGGTCTGGACTCTGTGGTGCCCAATTCATGTGTGAAAATGATGTCTCATGCTCCCTGAACCACTCTTTCACAATCCAGGCACTGTCATCTTGGAATATGCCTGTGCCATCAGGGAAGAAAAATCCACTCATAGAATAACCAGGTGGTTCAGTATATTCAGGTAGTCGGGTGACCTCATTCTTTGGGCACATAATGTTGCTGAACCTAGACCTAACCAACTTCAGCAACCCCAGATCATAGCACTGCCCCTACAGGCTTGTACCTTAGGCACTAGGCATGCTGTGTGGGTCACTTCAGCAACCTCTCTTCTTTCTCTAATGCGCCCATCACTCTGGAACAGGTTAAATCTGGACTCATCAGACCACATGACCTTCTTCCATTGCTCCAGTGTCCAATCTTTATGCTACCTAGCAAATTGAAGACGTTTTTGCTGGTTAGCCTCCAGCATTTTTTTTCAGAGTTCTGCTTCTGGTTTTCTATGATTTGATTTCTCCAAAGGTTTAAGTGATCCCCAATCACCATCACTAACATTCCTTCCTCAAAGATGATGTTTCCTTACTGTCCTTCCACTTTTTAATAATGCGTTGGACAGTTCTTAACCCGATTTTAGTTTAGTTAGTACTAGTTTAGTTTCAGAAATCTTCTTGGATGTTTTCTCTGCTTGATGTGTACCAATAATTTGACCCTTCTGAAACAGATTAACATATTTACCTTGACCACAAGGTGTGTCTTTCGACATGTTTGTTTAACAAATGAGAAGCTACTAACTGCATCAGTTATGGTTAAATAACTTGTTGCCAGCTAAAAAATAATCACCCATGCAGTAATTATCCAATAAGAGGCCCTTACCTATTAGCTATGTATATATTATGATAGAATGATACATGTGTGTCTGTAATATGATACATATTATAAATGATACATGATAAAATATAATAATGATAAAGACATTTGTTTAAAGATTTATTCTGTAAAATGCTTTTTAGGCTATCAGTATTTTTTATTTACGTTTAGGTTGTTTAGGCTATTAGTATTTTTATGTATGCACTTACAAGCAAGTTTACTAACAAGCAGAAATGAAAATATATATCTAAAGTGTCGCAGCAATAAGGTATTAAACAATCACAGGGAATGAAATGAATCATTATACTATGACACTTCTTTGCAACTTTGTGTCAGTTTTGTTTTATCATCTTATTACTGGGAAGCTGTGAAAAACTAATAATTAAATAACAAGATTACTGACCATTGGTAACTTTTCTAGTGTTCCAAACTTGTGTTACCCTGTATAATAACCAAATAATCCACATTGTATATGTTAGAATTTAATAAAATAACAGCACTTATTGTGATATTATTATGATATTATGATATGATAAGCAATTCTTTACAATTACTGCACCAAAAGCCTTTCGAATACAGCATCTTGTTGTGATTCTGAACTGTGTCCTATTACTTGGCCTAGAATGCCTAAATTCTCTCTATAGCAACGTTTTCTGTTTTGTCACGCACACACAGACAAGTTCAAACTAGCGCATATATCGCAAATCTGTCGAGGACACTTCAGAAGCTCAGTGCAGTGGACGATAAGGTGGTAGGAATATGTTAGTGGGCGTTACCCAAAAAACGTTCGGCCTCCTTCACGTATCTACCTCGTAGTGCTGGGGAAATCTCGCGAGAACTGCTGCACTGGAAGCTACTTCCTCAAAATGTAAACATAAGTGATATACAAGCAAAGTGCGAAGTGAGGTCGTATGTTTAGTGTTGCAAAGCGTCTGAGCAGGTACAGTCCCTTATTTTCGCATTAGCTATGCGTATGTGCAAAGTCTCCACTGTGCTTTCGCATTTCTGATGTTTTGTTTCCGGAGTTTATCCTTTCAGCTAGCGGCTAGCATCACACAACTGAAAGCTTAGCAGCTTTGGCTAGCTAACTTCTCTAACTTGGTTTTATGAGTCAAATAAGTAGACTGCTGCTGCAAAGGCAACTCGTTTAAGGGCATGCATGTTTTAAAAAAATGGCAAAATGTTATGATGAAAAGTTATGTCCGGTCTGCCGTGACCCGGGTTTAGGGCAGTTGGGACAGCGTTTTGGTGAATTGGTCTAATCGCTGTGTATTAGTTGCGCACATACAGCAATATTAGCAACAGGACTAAATACCCTACAAGTCTGCCACTGCTAATGTTGATGGTAGATGCCCCACCATTCTAGGTATCTCACATGCCAATCTCAAAGCTAAATATAACCTTGCTAAGGTTGTATACACTGTTTTCTAGTCAGTGAATGTCTAGATAGCCTTATTATTAAAATAAATAAATAAAAAGACACTTGCATGTAACTCGCTAAATGTGTCAGTCTTTTTAAATACTGTGACCTGTTACTGTTTTATAGCATTTCCAGCCTTTTCCCTGTGTATGTGCTGTGATGGGTTCTATCTCTCTGCGGCTGATGAAATGGAGACTAAAGGGACCGACGAGGTGGATAAGCTGAAATCGAGGTTCATGTCAGCATGGCACAATATGAAATACAGTAAGTTCTAGAAGCTACTGGCTTCAAATTAACCGAATTATTTTAAGATGCTTAACAAGCTTATGAAAAGTAAAATGAACAGTTATGAACAGTTAAAAGCTAATGACAGAACTGGATAGTGGTTATGACAGGCAGCAGTACATAAGGAGACTTGGGTGGCACTGGAGAGAGGACTACTGGTACATGAGATGTGGGTGGCACTAGAGAGAGGAATAGTGGTACATGAGGAGATTTGGGTGGCACTGGAGAGAGGAATAATGGTACATAAGGTGATTAGGTGTCACTGGAGAGAGGAATAGTGGTAAATGAGGAGATTTGGGTGTCACTGGAGAGAGGAATAGTTGTACATGTGGAGAGTTAGGTGTCACTGGAGAGAGGAATAGTTGTACATGCAGAGATTTGGGTGTCACTGGAGAGAGGAATAGTTGTACATGAGGAGATTTGGGTGTCACTGGAGAGAGGAATAGTTGTACATGCAGAGATTTGGGTGTCACTGGAGAGAGGAATAGTGGTATATGAGGACATTTGGGTGGCACTGGAGAGAGGAATAGTGGTACATGAGGACATTTGGGTGGCACTGGAGAGAGGAATAGTGGTACATGAGGACATTTGGGTGGCAGTGGAGAGAGGAATAGTGGTATATGAGGAGATTCGGGTGGCACTGGAGAGAGGAATAGTGGTACATGAGGAGATTTGGGTGGCACTGGAGAGAGGAATAGTGGTACATGAGGACATTTGGGTGGCACTGGAGAGAGGAATAGTGGTATATGAGGAGATTTGGGTGGCACTGGAGAGAGGAATAGTGGTATATGAGGAGATTTGAGTGTCACTGGAGAGAGGAATAGTGGTACATATGTTGATTAGGTGTCACTGGAGAGAGGAATAGTGGTAAATGAGGAGATTTGGGTGGCACTGGAAATAGAAATAGTGGTACATGAGGAGATTTGGGTGTCACTGGAGAGAGGAATATTTTTAAGAGAACAAGCACTAGTAAGAATACAGCATTTATTAATACTATCAAGAAAGAAAACAGTTTTGTCTGTTTGGCCCTTGGCTCTCCAGAAACATTGCATTAGTTTACTGTCCCCAATATGGCTTTATTTTTTGAAATCTAAAACAAAATGTAATTGTTTTGTTACAGGTTGGGTTCTGAAAACGAAGACTTCTTTTAGTCGTAATTCTCCAGTTTTTGTGCTGGGGAAGTGTTATCACTTTAAGGCAGATGGTAAAAGAAACACTACACACATTAATAAACACACATCATTCTCTACTGTATTTGAAAAGCCTTGATTGTTGTGGACTGCTGCTTCTTCACAGATGAAGAAAGCCCTACAGAAAGCTGTACCACTGATGACTTTGATCATGATGCTGTCATGGGCAACGTCGATGACTTTCGGAGGGACTTTGCTTCCCGTGTTTGGCTTACCTATCGTGAAGAGTTTGCTGCTCTCCCAGACTCTGCCGTCACTTCAGATTGCGGATGGGGCTGCACTCTCAGGGCTGGGCAGATGATGCTGGCCCAGGCACTACTGCTGCATTTCTTGGGCAGAGGTAAGTTATGAGTGTTCATATTAATGTTGTGGTGATGCAGGACACTCCTTTTCTGTGTTCTAATTTCCAGTAGTTAAAGCCTGCTGTGCTATCTTAAGTCTAAATAAACTGCATTAAAAGTAGCTGTAGGTTTTAAAAGTAGAAGAAGTAACAGAGACATAGAGAGATGCTCATTATAATGTCACTGTCTCTTATTTTCTTTTTTTAAGGGGAAATAATTTTTTCTGTGTTTCGACTTCTCACCTCATCTTTTATGCATTTTCTTGTTAAGAGTCTTTAAATATAATTTCAAGATAACACAGTAATTAGTTGAATGGTCACATCACTGTTATGAAAATTGAGAATTATGGGAATGAAGTTCATCAGTTAGGTGAACTGAAAGTAGAAATGAAAGTTTCTTCATTTGGAGGAAGAAACCCCAGTTTTAACGCCCAGTTTGACTCAGAAGTTAAGCAGATGTGCTAAGGGCAGAAAAACACACCCTAGTCTGCCGTTTTTCTTCTGATTTAGAGTGTATTGTACAATGACACTGAAAAAAATTGAATACTTGTTAACCTACACAAAAGTATACTGTTTTAAAGGTATGTGGCTGTGTAGGGATCGGATTCCTGAAATCTAGTTTGTCATAAACTCTGAAAATAATTTTGTTGTAGGCCGAGTTGTTTTCACTTGTTTCCTTTTAAACATTTAAGTCTAAAAAGTAGGCTGTTCTATATTTGAAATTCTATGGTTTCTGCATGCTGTATGCACAGACAAAGCACATCAGCTAACCTTAGAAATTCATGCCTGAAATCCATGCATGAAGTGTCACTTAATGTCACTTTGCAGATCATAGTGCATAATCTGAGACTGTATCACAGAAGGCAGCCTATCTTGCTCTTTCTTTTTTTTTTGTTTGTGTGTGCATCTTTAACTTTGTGAGAGGCTGTTTAGCTGCTTAACTGTCAAAGAAAAAATACATTCCTGATTGTGTATGATGTAGTTAGTATGATTACTGGAGAAACACTATGCAGTAAAACTTGATAAACCTGGTTTTATTGGTGTTGCTAATGCTGCTAATGTACTATACATGTATTAGTAAATTAAGAGGCTGTAAATATATAGTTTTCACTCTAGCTGTTCACACAGATTTAATTAGACACTGATTGCCGTCATGTAATTTGCATGTTTTAGGCGATAACCTGAAAGCTTATTACTAACTCTCAGTCTCAAAAATAACATATGACAATAAGGGTCACCAATGTAGTTGATTTGATTAGTCTCTTCTGGGATTGGTGGTGCATGCTTTAAATGCAACTCTATATTTTTTTTGCATTGAAATAGATGACTACAGTAATGACAAGGTTATCTTCCTAGTCTTTCTTCATTGTTCATGGAGAAATGCATGCTTAAGTTCCGAAGTGAAACAACACTGGATCCAGACATTCTTATGAAACCAAAAACGGGGCTGTAATTGAGATTTTATTTCAAACAATAAGTCTGGTCTCCTTTGGCGAGAGGATAGCTACCTTTAATAAAACAGGTTAATAGAATAGGTGATCTCAAATTTCAATTTATCACCTCCATTTGGAAAACAACGTTTAAGCATCAGTCTGTGACGATTACTAGTCTGAAATATGCCAGTACAGAAATCTCTAGAAAGTAAATGATGGCCAGTAAATGATATTTATTGATCAATTACATGAACTGACACTTAGCAAGGTTATTACCTTAATACCTCAGAGCCAAATCCAGCACCCTTTATGACCCTCGCCACTCCTACCACTGCCACTTTAGGAACCCACCATGTTTGTAAGAGTAAAATGCAGTAAAAGTGAAATACTGGCCACACTGAATCTTGTAATTGGACTGTTCTTTAAGTGTTAGCCCTTCTCATTAAAAGTCAAACTTAAATGTGTCTGTGAAATAGCTTGGTGTGATTTAAGGCAACTTTATCTGAGGTCTTCTGAAAGGCATTTCTGTCGCTCATCAGTAGCATATGGACAATTTCAGGCTATTTTAATTGGATAATTAACTAAGTAAAGATTGGCTAATAAATGTACACATAATGAAAGAGCAAAGCTGAAATGTACAAATGTCTCTGTTCTTTGTGTATTTTGTTCTTTGAGACGTTTACCATACTAACTTAAATTCCCCAGAAGAAAAACTGCACAGACTAGCGCTGTGGAGTGCTGTTACGTGTTCACTGTGCTTTTTGAGAACCACAGGGAAACTATTAGCTGCTATCCACTTGTGGTTGCTTTTATTTACCCGAAATTCCAAAAGACTTTTTTCATTCTCTGTATTTTCTCAGACTGGACTTGGTCTGAAGCACTGACTTTGGAGGCTTTGGACACAGAGACACGGACTAGCAGTGCAGCACGAAGGCTGGTTGCCTCTTTAGAAGCTTCATTCCAAGGAGACAGACCAAGGGTCTCAGAGCCCCTCTGCCAGGGTGGTGCAGAAGAGGCTCATTCTCACCTGAAAGAGGTGTACCACCGCACCATTATTTCCTGGTTTGGAGACACTTCCTCTGCTCAGTTGGGAGTGCATAGGCTAGTCCATCTGGGCATGACCTCAGGAAAAAGAGCAGGGGATTGGTATGGTCCTGCAGTGGTGGCACACATACTCAGGTTGGTATGTTTAGTTCATGTCTGCGCCAAATGCTACTACTCTGCTGCAGCACAGTATTAACTAGCACTGATGATAACAGTAAATGATATGTAAAATGCTATCACTGCCTGCTTTGTGTTTCTCTGGGTGATCTGTCTGCAGATGTAGTGAGGGCTATAAAAACAGAATCACATACCTTTGGTCCTATTTTGTGAAAAAAGTGAAACACCCCCAAAAAACACTACTTCTTAATACAGAATGTCATCAAATAGTAAAAGAAATGCAAAATGAAATTACAAAACAACATAAACTTAAAGTGCAGCCTTTATTTCTTAATAGCCTGGTCTCATCATAAGGAATTATGGATGTTTGTTTATCATATTATCATGACAATTTTATTTTTAATTTATTTTTGCTCTCATAGCTCTGTGTTGATTTTTGTCCCTTAGTTTTGTTTTAAATAAACAAGATGGCACTCATTAATGATGTTTTTATGAAAATATATTTTCTTAAAATCTGTTCTTAAGAATCTCAGAAGAGTGTTTTGGAGTTCTACTGGGGTCTTAAGAGTTAATAAAGCATATATTAAACTGTCTCACAGGTTGTTCATAACATGTCTGATGGTTTCTAAGGATAAAATTAAAATGATTGAAATAATTAACTCTGCATTCTGTTTCCTAATTGTTGGTGGGGTTTAGAAAGGCTGTGGAGGAGGCAACAGACCCAGGACTGAAAGGCATAAATGTTTATGTGGCACAAGACTGCACAGGTATGGAAAATCAGTGTGAGGAATTGTTGTTCATGATGACAGATATGGAATTGATGACGAAAGCTAGAATTTGACCAGAAATTTTCAGAAGAAATTAGCCAGCTATGAAGCTTTGTAATGTACATTCCAGTATACATTGCTTTAGTTCGTTTCTCAGAAAGCTCAACAGTTAATTCTTCATTCTTACCTCAAAAACGTAATAAAAGTAAAATGTTTATGCAACTAAATAAGTAATATATTAATTTTCTGTGGGAATTCTGAGGGTTGAGGAGTGATTGCTTTTTTAGCTGTGCAAAATGCAAGAAAGACTCAAAGAAATGCAGTCAGAGATTCCTATATGTCTGTACTAAATAACTATGAGAGACAGGCAGATGGCCTTACTGTGACCTCTGTGTTATTGATTAACTGTAGTATACAGTGCTGATGTTATTGAGAGCCACTCAGCTCAGGTGGACACGTGTGGGGACCCTGAGGAGCCTGTCGCTGACAGCAGGGCCGTCATCATCCTCATCCCCGTCAGACTGGGCGGAGAGAAGATTAACCCTGACTACTTCAACTTTGTCAAGGTGAGGCTGGTTAACTATGTGCAGTCACTCGTTAACTTTCAACACAAGGTAAAGAACTGCTAACATTTCAGATTCTAAGAAAAAATGCAGACCTGTGTGTTTAGGACTGTCCGAAGCAGGAAATACAACCAATATCTCAGACTGAACTTCAGTGTTGTTGAAAAATATCCCTGCAGATTTCTTTGAAAGCAAGTGTCATGAGAAATATGGAAGTAAGAATACAGGCTGGACAAATTATATACTGAACAAAATTGTGTTGATATATCATTGTAGTTTTCTGTTAAATAACTGGTCTCTGACTTGTGCATAAAATTCTAACAAAATATAATTAAAGCAATATCATATAATATATTATTATAAATAAGTCTAATTATTTTATTTTAATATCTGAACATGTCAATGATTATAAGGAAGCCAGCTTTCACATGCACTCGCTGCTCTTTTACTTTTAAAGCTGATTGTATCTACAGTGTTTGCTGTTTGCTACTTTGGCCACATAGATTTACTGGCATCTACAAAAGGTGAATATGGGTAAACATGTTACATAGCAGTGTGTCAAGATTACAAGATCTATGTAACAGCAAGAACTCTGGTTTTCCTTGTGAGTATCCTCAAAAGGATAATAACAGAAATGTTCTTTGTTTATTACATTTCAGCATATTTTCTTCTCCCCAGGGCATCTTAAGTCTGGAGTACTGTATTGGCATCATCGGTGGGAAACCAAAACAGGCTTACTACTTTGTTGGATTTCAAGGTGAGTCTTTTACCCATGCTCATTTTGCATAATTTTCCAAGGGTTCAAAAAGAGAACAAGTAAGTTAATGCATTCCGTGGAGACACGAGCCCCATCAGTGAAACAGTGCTTATTTTATTTTCTCTGACCCATCAAAACGGTGCCCCATTCATCACGTATGAGCATCCCAGGCAGGAGTTATAATAGATTTCCATAAGTAGCATGCGTAAATGTCCACGCTACACAAAGCAGCCCACTCTCCATCACCTTCAGCAGCCGGTAGGAACCTTCAGTTGTACATGCTGGTAGTCAATATTTACCCATTTACATTTTAGCAATTTGAAATACAGCTGGCGATGATGTCTAAACGACAAGCAATTCATTCTCCCTGCCAGGTCCGACGTGCCGCTTGCATTTATCATATGCAAATGACGGAATATAATTGCGTGTTTGTAAAAGTAATTTTCCCGCACCAAAATTAAATGACAGTCCCTTTTGCAGTGTAAAAGAATGTGCTTGTACAACGGGATTTGATTATGCAGGGTTTAATCCAGTTTCGGAAGGACTAAGAAAAGAAAAAAAAATCCTGCATACTTGAGCTCACAATTGTTAGAAACCTAACAGACTCTGTGGATGACTTTGAACTGCTCTGCATAGAAATTGAGGAAGGATATGCATTATAATAATCGGGGTGTTTTTTTGAATAACTTGTCTTTTGTTTTGTCCTTGCAGATGACAGCTTGATTTACATGGACCCTCATTACTGTCAGTCTTTTGTGGATGTCAGCACAAGCGATTTTCCTCTGCAGGTAATGTGGAATTACAAAAAGCTGACCGCTGCCTAGTGATGTGAATTTAATAGTTTCTGTTAGTACTTAAGGGTATGAATCTTAAAGCAGCCCTCTGCACTCAATTACTGAACACAAGAGAGTCGATTTACCCCTCTGCCTGACATCTAAGACTTATCTCCTACAAAAAGGGAAGCACAGTCTGAAATATGTACTGTTGTGTATATCAGCTCTAGCACACAGTAGTAGTATATCACCTTCTTCTTTTTATTTCAGCATCATAACTTATTTTTACATTTTGGTATGCGATACGATGGACAGAAATACAGATCCATCCCTTTGGCCTGTCTGTCACAGCAACCAATTGCTAGAATATAACATTTTTTGGAAAAAAAGAAAGTTTGTTAAAATATGTTTAGGGTGGCCAGTTTTAAACTATAATTAGTTTTGTTGGGTTCCCATGGTTATGTAGAAATTCTCTTCTGACAACCTTGTAGCACCTGCCACATGAACATCCCTGTTAGATGCTGTTAATCTATACATCAGTATTCAATTCAGAAAGTAGTAATTTCATTACTCTGCTGTTTTTAGTCTTTTCATTGCCCTTCACCAAAGAAGATGCCTTTCATCAAAATGGACCCCAGCTGCACTATTGGATTCTACTCTAAAAGTGTTCAAGATTATGAAAGAATAAGCAATGAACTGTCAAAGGTGAGTGGAGATTAGCACTTGTATATAAATTCTAGAAAGAAAAACTTGCAGAGTCTCTGTGTGAGACTGAGTGGTTACCTTTTTAGTCAGGTTTCAAGAGAAGTTAAAGGAATAGTACACCAATAGCCCAATAGCTAAATATTGAAGTGGTTTACATAATGCATCCACACAGTAGAACTTACTGTGAATTATAAAAATGAACACTTTGCAGAGTGGCTGAATGCTGCAGACAGACACTTTTAAACCAAATGTCTGTGCAGGATTGATTTCCTACTTTACTTTACATGCATGCCCATCCCGCAGGCATGTGGATGCTCATTACATTCAAGTTTTGTTTCTATTTCTAAACATTTATCTTATTTAAAAAACCTGCAATTTAACCACAGTCTTTGTTGTCCATATATTTGTTTGACATTGTGCACGCTAAGGGTTAGGAGGAATTCTGCACAATACCCCGTCATCAGAAAGTGTCAGGAAGAAGTTTTTAGCAACACAGTAAAGTTTTTGTACATTTTTGTAGTTTTTGTAAGTAATATATACATATATATGCAAATTATCTATAATAATAATAATAATAAAAGTCAAAAGTTACAGAACCTTTTGTCATTTTATGCTGTATTGAAAATAATTAGAAACTAAAGTGTGATCTTGGTGTGTTCACTGTAGATGTCTTTTTGTTCCAAAACTAAAGCTACATTTTGACACTCAGCATGCCCTGCTCAATTGACAGTTTGATTCTTCTTTGAGCCATTTCTACAAAAGTAAATGTGGTCCAGAAATCTTTATCTGATGTCATATGCTTTTAGAAAAATCATGTTCTTGTCGTATTCCCACTGTGTATGTGCATCTGAGAACAGTCCCACCTGCAGTGGGTTTAGAAGCTGCCAGCAGGGGGCGGCATTTAGCTGTGTAAAGTAACATACTCTCAACTCTGCGCTCTGTTCAAGGCATGGACCTTCTTACCAGGTGCTTGAGGTGAACTCCTGATAAAGATGATCGCTGCCTTACTATCTTCATTTGAAATGATAAATGTTAAAATCATTCAATTAAAATTTCATTTGCTTCTTTGTAACAAAGAGTTTATGTATTTGCTTCTCTGTGTTTATTTGGGATAGGTGCTGCAGCCGTCGTTGAAAGAGAAGTACCCAGCATTTACCTTCATGAAAGGACACGGGCGAGATTATGAACTGTCAGCCCCTGTGGAGAAGAAAGAGTGGCCTTTCATCAGAGACAAACGAAAAACCGGGACTACTGCGGGGGACTTTGTGCTGCTGTGAGTTAGGACCAGGAGCATGGAGCCCTAACCTTAGGACTGTATTTACAGAGTAGGAATGCTGTTTTGGACATGGCATTTTCATTCCAACACCATGGCTAAAATGGTTCAGTCACATCAGGTGCAAGGAATTATATTGCTGGATGCACTGTGTATGTTGGGCTTGTTCCTAAGCAATATCAGGTTCCGGGTTTATGTTTTTTCTTGTCTGTTCTGATCAATGTCTAAGAGCAAGAAAGCAACACCATCCATAAACGGCACTCAGAGACTGACATGTTCTGTGAACACAAGCCCTGATCTCAACCTAACACTGTAAACAACCTCTTTCTGTCCTGCACAGATGCTTACACTCACTCAACATATGTTTCCTGTCTTATCAAAGAGGAAACCTTTTCAGGGTGTTATAATGATGCCAGTGAACAGTAATGTGTCCCATATATCCAGTGCTTACTATAGACCTTTAAATGTTTCTTTCCTGAGCAAATTAGGCAGTGTTAATGACATGACAGTTGGTACTTAATATTTATTCTTTCTTTCACAAGTCTTAAAATTCATAATTTTTTTTTTCCTGCAAGGGATGCACCACACTCCATTATGGCTGTAAATGCTCAGCTTATCATGGTGCAGACTTCCAGATTATAGCACTGTGTGCAGTAATCGAGGAGAAGTAGAAAACAGTGTACTTATGTAGTGGTAGGCAAAAGTTTGGTCACCAAGAGCCTGATTACATTTTTGTTAAAAAGAAAATAAGTACACCTCCTCTACAGAGAACACTTCATATTTTCTGTTTATTTGCTGAGTTTAACATATTGTGGGCAAAATTAAACGGAAAATAAAACAGAAAAGCCTGTAAAGAAGTTATGGCACATTTTTGTGCTGTATTTTTTCCCCCAACATGTTAAACCAGCCAATAAATTGAGATTAATAAGTGCAGAAAAATGCCTTATATAGGTGTGTTCGCTGTAGTCTTATTTTCACTTAGAAACTAAACAGAAATGCAGTTTGACAAATGTTGGTAAAGCTTTGGCATACAACTGTAGGCTTGTTAATTCTACACAGCCTTTAAACATGTAATAGTGCCTCCTGGAAGCATGCAGGGTAAATTGTTAATACAAAAGCTTACAAGCTCAGTTTGCTTCCAAAATGTACTGTAGAGACGGACTGAAAACGTAGCACCTTTCGACAGACGCACACACAGTGGAATGGGGCATGAGTACAAGATTTACAACAGTCTATGCGTGTTTGATGAGTGAGTGTTTTCTGCTTTAAGTTAGGTCCAGCTCTTTATAGATGTCAGTGCTGCTAATACCATGTCAGTCTTTACAAGAGATAAATGTATTGTTCTGCTTTATGCAGGACACAAACCACAGTAGGTCAGAGCCATTGCAGAAGGATTGATAAAATGTAAGTGAAGTCTCTCAAGCCATTTCGTCTCGCCTATAGGCGTTTTTAATTAAACCACAGTCTTCGGTCAAGTTCTCTTCTGTTGTTTTACTTCAGGCCTTGAAAGAACTTCTGGCCCACATCTTTTCAAAAACGTGTTTTGCAGATTAAGGAAAATGCATAATGTATGTCTTATTGTTGTGAAGGGTTTTATGTATAGTGATTTTGGTAAGCAGTTGTCTTGCCCGTTGGTGTAAACCAAAGCGCTCGATACTTAATATAGCTTAACACTAGTTCTCATTCAACTAATTTGTTAAATTGTTGGCTTGTGTGAGGAGACCTCTGATGTTTTTAATGAAGGCTAAAGCTTTTGTGGACTACTAGTAGATAAAACACATGCTTGTTTTGCCAAAGTCAGTTTTCACATCTGTCGTTAATGTGTTGTTTTTAAATGTTGAGCTCCACCGTGATTTAAAATAAATGAAAGACTTCAAATAGATTATATAGATTTTCATGTTTTTATTTTAAATTCTGGATTTTTCTTTTCAAAAAGTTACAGAAACTGCACAGAAACTCTGATTTCTTTACCGTGGTGGTAATAGAAAGCAGGGTACACAATGTCTACAAAGCAGATATGGGCATTTTTTTAGTTACTGCCCAAAACCACCTTTTTCAGAGGTTTTTGAAGTAATGTTGACAATATTTTATAATTATTATAATTAGAAGAAGTCTTTGCACTGCTACATTAACCCCTCCAGTATTAATGTTGTTTTAAAAATAAGCTTTAGTTCTATACCTTCCCAAATTGTTCGTAAAACAGTTTCTCAGTTATCAAGCCACATATTCATAAGCTGTGCATGGAAACTTTCTATGAGGGAGTTTTAAACTCTCCACATGTCTGGTTCCATCCACTGCTGCTGTGAACAATTCAGATGCTGTAAGTTTCTTTAGAACTGAGCATGTCACATTAAACCACTCTGTATTTTTTTAATTATTATTATTATTATTATTACTTTTTTGTTGCTGTAATTTCAGAAGTCTAATTATTTGAATTGAACCTTCTTTCCTAATAGTTGTGCAGACCTACAGATGAAAAGTATCCGCACTTGTTACCCTCCTCCCATGCCCTGGTAGGCCGAGGACGGGAGAAACTAAAAGGAGACGCACAGCTGGTGATTGTACACTCTTCAGAGGAAAAGAAAATTTCCTTGTGTCGGACTCAATGTTGCCATGGTTAATTCTTCTGTTTCTTTTCCGTTTGAGCGATGCTTGTGCTATTTTCATGTTAAATACAAATTCTTGCACTAAAAAGGCCATGGCCTCTGATTACAGGCCCTGTTTGGGGGAACAGACTGCCCTTCTGAAGACCAGTGCAGAAGAATCAACTGTCTGTTTATACCGCCGTATGTCGTGAAGACGGCAGCGTCTGAGTACAATGAGGCCATCGATTCGCAGTGTTCTGCAGCACTTGTGTCTGTGATCACTAAATTCATTCTGGGCTGTTTTTAGGAAACGGCGCACAGAGGAGAGAGGAAAGGAGCGCTAAGGCAGAAGAATGCAGCAAGATGCCGACCATTCTGTGAGTGTTACATGAAAGAGCGTTTGTGCTCCAGGGCTTCGGGGCTTTGAGGGGACTTTGTGTTCTGTCTGTATTTACGATGCTGCCTGTATGAATATTTGATTAATGAGTCATGCTCTCCGGGGGGTAAATGCTGTATCCCAGCAGCGGCTGCAGCACAACACCGAGCCTCAGCACTCTGTTTTAACAGAGCTGCCAATAGAGGCATTGATTCCTGCAGATTCCTGAAAAATCTAATCTGTGCCGCCTAGCAAATTCCACACATGAAAGAAGCGGGAATTCTTATGAGAGACATCATTCTGCACACAAATTGTACTGAATAAAGTTTCCCTCTTTTCCTTTTTCCCGGGTCACGTTTCGTTTTGATGAGATAGGATGTGACATCTGACTCGGCCGCAGGCTACGCTTAGAGGACTGGACATGCAGCCTCAATGGACTGATGACATGTTGAAAAGATTTTTTTTTTTTTTTCTTTTGCACTGTAATCTGCAATCTGGATCTGCAGGACATTAATGGGTTGATCATGTTGACCTAGACACCTCAAATCTTCAGCAAATGTGTGTTTTTATCAAATAAAGTTTAATAAATGACACAATAGGAATATGCCCAGCTTCCAGGGCAAATAAAATATGCTGTCAAGGCCTGTACCTCAAAATCCTGTAATGCTAAAAATCTGTTCTGATCTGAAGAGCCAAAAGAATTTTCAAGAACTATGAATGTTAGTTATTTGCAGTACTGTGCAAAAGTCATAGACAACCATCCATTTATTCATTTTCTAGCTAAAATGGCTTGTTTCTGAGGACCGTGGTTATAAGACAGTCCACTAGCATTAGTAAAGCAAACGTCAGAATGAAAAGATAAAGAGAAACTGCCCTCCTAATAACCATGCAAAAGCTGGCCGACCACCAGAAGCATTAATATCAGAAATACAACACTTAAAGCTTTATCTTTAAGAGATCCAATCCAGCAGCACTCCTGCTTCAGATCTAAAAAGTCCACAGGTGGACAACTCAACCCTGTGGGTTTGAAATGTTGCTTAGCTGTTAAGGAGCTGTTCCTGAGAAAAAGAAATGAACAATGGTAAATCAAATTAAGAGGCTGCTACCTGCTACCCCAGTCCAGATGTCAACAACACTAAATGGATTTAGAAATGTAACTTCTACAACTGAACTTTGGAGGTGTGGAAAAATATCCCCGTAGATTTCTTTGGAAACAGTCCTTAAAGCAAGTCTCCTAAAAAAGAATGGCAGTGTTACAGGCCAACAAAGATAGGTGACAAGGCTTTTGTTGAATAAAAGTTTGTAATTTCTATTGAAGGCTGATTTATTTTTAAATTGAAATCTGTGGAGGGTGGTCTCTAAATTTTGCACATTGCCTTACAGTAAATCTCAATTGCCCACTACTTCACAGGGTGCATCGTTTTTCACCCATTAGAACACTAATGCAGACCATTGAAGCTATTTGCCCCAGTGGAGATGAGACCAGTGCATTTATTATGCAGAGTGCCTCTTAATTAGTGGTGACCATCTTGTGCTTAGCGCTGCCCTACTGAGGGTCTATGCAGTCGGGAGAGAAGGAGAAAGCTAGTCATGATGGATGGTCCAGGACATATCCATCGGAATTAAATTTGGCCTGCTGTAGATTACCTACACGGGTCTTTGTCAGTGTCAAAGCACCTTTACTCCCTGCTAGAACTCAGGTTAAAGTATATACTGTTTCCTTATTTTTTAAGTCTGCTTCTTTAGCGGCCCATATTTATACTTGCATTCTCTTTGTGTGTATGTTGCATATGAGGAGTGCTGTACGTGCTGCAGGATCAAGTGGTAGGGCCTTCGGGACCAGGTGTTCTGCTGTTTGATTTATTTTCCTCCCTGCTCCCATAGAAGTCTGGGAATTTTTGAAAAGGTACCTTACTTTGAAATCTTGTCTTGCTGTTATAGAACTATGGCAAGATATAGTCACTCAAACTCACCAGATTGTAAATACTACGACTGTACATGTGGTGTGGCTGTAAAGAAGTCTTGATAGCTGGACACTGGCATTCTCCTTTTTATACAGTTCTTGTTCTGTACAGTTCTTGTGCAGTGTCCATTGTAATGTTATGTTGTTGGCTCTGTCCTCCGAAACAGGAATTTGAATCGGACCTGAAATTAAAGTGTAGAATGTTGGATTGACAGAGATGTACATCCACTGAGTAAACTTTGAAGAAATTACAGCCTTTATTATAGAAAGTTTTCCCAAAGAGGGAAAGCTACTCAGATTTTCTTTGGTACCTGGTGTGATTAAAGGCCTACAGTTAAGCCCATACAATTTCCGGTCAGTCCAGTTGATTATCCGTTCAGTAAGTCAAGTAGCTTTTATTGTCATTTCAACCATATACAGTGGTGTACAGTACCCAGTGAAACGAAACAACGTTCTTCCAGGACCAAGGTGCTACATAGAACAATAAATACACAAGACAATTTACAATATATGAAACAATTACAGGAAGGGACAGTGCAGATAACCCACTTGTAGTGGGAGCTATAAAAATAACAAAACATGTAAATGGATGCAAACCTTTCAATACTTTGCTTGTTGAAGACAAAACTGAAAACTATCCATCTCTGTGAGTCACAGTGATCTCTGTCTATTTCATAAACATGAATTAAAATCCTTTTGTTTGTGTGCTTGTGTTAAATTCAGAAAGGATGATGCTTTGCGTTTTAACCTCACTGTCATTTATTTATGATCCAATGTACTGGAGTGCAGAGCCACAATATTAAGTGTCATTGTCCAGTTACTTACTCACTGCACAGTAGGTCATAAAATGATCAGTCTTCTTGTCACAACTTTGGTGTTGTTAACGTCCTCATTTGCAGGCAATAGGTATTATTGGATGCATTCACATTTATATGTTCACATTCAGTTGTAAACCAAAGTTTAAGATAAAGGTTTTCATCCATTTACATGTTTTGTTATTTTTCTAAACATCTAATTGAGCAACTTCTTTATGTTTGCCAAGTTCAGCATAATGGAAAATAAACATAAATACAGAATGCTGAATGGCTTTTGTACAGGCCAACGTTTCATCTTTTTTTAATTATTTTTTTAACAATATATTCAGCATATAAATCGTAACTGCACATCTAAATATGCAAAAAGAAACTTACTTCCAAAATCAACATACAAAATCAACAAAACATTTGACCATGGGTGTGCAAACTCCATAAGACTGTATCTTAGATCTTAAAACTTATTGCTTTAGATTTCACATTGCTGTTAATATGCCTAGCCAGCTTGGTTTATTTTTTTTAATGTAGTCCCTGCCTAGTAACGCCAAAAGAACTGAACACGAAAATAGCATAAGAGATGAATGATATATTTAACATGCATAGGAATTATGCAAGCAATTATAGCCATTACTGCCTAATAAGAGTGGCGTTTAAGGGGTGAGTTTCCCAAGTTGTTATCTCCTCCTCTGGACCAAAGTGCAGGTGAAACATTTTCCCCACTGTGGTTCCGCCCAGCCTCCCCCCCTCGTCACTGTGACAACATGGCGGGCCCCGAAGTTAACATTTGGATAACAGATGTGTGTGCCCGTTTCCATTTCCTTTCCAGGTGACAGCAAATCTCGCTGGCGATTTCTCGTGTCTCCCGGGCGATGCCGAACAAACGGCGGCTTCCTCATTCCCCTCTCCTCTCAGGCATGGCCGAGCCCCCCTGTCACGTTTTACTAACCAAATCCATCCTGAGCTGCCGCCAGCGTGGGCTTGAAGGCAGGGGATATTGCTTGCTGTTGGGCCTGTCGAGTCAGCTGTGTGTGCTCCACTGCTGAGATGGAGACTTGGGGAGTGTGTGTGTGTGGCATCACGAATGCGCTCCAAACACCCCGACACTCATTCCAATATGAGAAGGCACCTCACAGCACATCTGTCTCTGAAATACTCTGAATGTCAGACCGTGTTGCTTTACACGCATAAAAACGAACGCAAGGTGTGCTGCCTGCACGGTTAGCTGGGTGGTAGGACAGTCATGAGGGTAAAGGAAAGTCAGCCAGTTGTTGTTTCCTACAGAAACATGCAGAGAACCTTCCAGTCTCTGTGTGCCCCTGCCCTGCCTGCGTTATAATGAACTGGAGCCCAGTAAATCTGCAGCTAATTAATGGGGATTTGTCTGTAATTGCAACAGTGAATTAACAGTGATTGTAACATCAGCCCACCTGATGTTACAATCAGCCCCTTTTAATACAATGGAAATGTCAGTGATAAATTATGCACATCATTATTAATTATTTGGTTTTAAAGCCTGTGAATGGATCCCGTCGGCACTGTTGGAACAAAACCTTGTATTGCAGAAATAGTAACTTTTGAGGAGGAGGGGGGAAAAAAACGTCCTTAACTTTTATCTAGGTAGAGGTGCGGGAGGTCATATTTCACTGTTTCTATTAGTCTATGGGTCATGAAACGTTCACACACATGTAAAGGGGAGCTGACGTTTTTAAATAAGGGGGGGAAATACTATTTATTTTTATGTTTATAAATGACATTATATTCTATAAAGGGAGATGCATATGATCAAGCACAATTCATTTCACTTCACATCTGCCTGCTGGAATTTGTGGCCCTTTACCCTCTGAGGTACTGCTACAACTATAATGTAAATCGTGGTCTCTATATTAAAAATGTGACCAAAATAGCATGTCACAAGAACACAGCACAAAAGCGCATTTCTCCATTAATGAGCCATTAGTCCATGTGCTGCTGAAATATAGGGCTTCTTAACGCGTATACCTATATACTAAAAAAGGCCATTTAAAATGATTCAGTGGCCTGGGTGAGCGCATTAATTTTCTGTACTAAAAATATATTTTTAAGCAGGTCCTCAGCCCTACTTTTTCTTGTGGCCAATGCATAATGGATTCCCATCTAATCCATTATGGCTGTGACTCCCTACCTCGCCAAGGTTTGGTCTTCTTTAAATGAAGTTTTAATAAAGCACGACTGAGGGTGTCCAAGGTCAATTATAAGCCTCTGCCTATCCCCCGATACAGATACTTGCGCTTAGTTAACCATAATATCTGTCAGTCATAGTCCAGTAATCCATACGTAAAAAATGTCTGAGGAGGCAGCCGAAGGTTGTATCATCCTTACAGCAGCGGGTGTGCGGGTGTGTGCGTGTGTGTTTACCGCTGTTGACTATTTTTCCATGTGATTGGCATGTAAGGTCGACATTTCTGTGACAAGTGGACAGGAAGGATGACTTCAGGCCCATCATTCGAAGAGTGTGTCAGCTTTGGAGAACATCTCTCTATGTGTCATGAATACGTTACTGTGGACTGGGGAAGAGATATTAATTTCATTTTGTGGCAGTATGGGTGTGTGCACATGGTGTGGTCCAGCCCCCCTCTCGGAGGTGACTGTGATTTAGTAGCCCGAGGACTAATGTCCGCACTTATGTATTCATTTGAGCCATAAGTGGCAATGGCCACAGCTGCACGCCAAAAACAAACTGCCTCGCTCTGGCTGGCCGTTTTAATTAAACGCCATAGTTTTGGCAAATTTATCGATTCGGTCGTGCGACATGAGCCCTGATGGATGGCACAAGCAATTTCCATATTTCTACCATGAAGCCATTCAATGTGGGTTATGGCAGGGATACGCAGGAAGGTTTAATAAAATGGTCTAATGTATGTGACTTCTTTTCGTGTATGTGTACAAATGGGGGAAGTCACCCTTCATGTGTTTAATTTCCTGATAGTTATTAAGTGCAGGTTGTCCCTTTTTTAGCAGCCAGTAGAAAAGACACAAAAACCTTAATGTTCAACTAATATCATTTTTCTTATCTTTGTATCTTTTTCATTATTTAATGTGTCAACCTTGTTACTTATACTGTACTACAGCTTCTAGACTGGTCAGATTACTTGCTGTCAGTGTTTCAAAGAAATATGCAGGGATATTTTTCCGCACCTCCAATGTTCAGTCTTACAGTTTAGTAGCATTTTCTAATTCTCAAGATTAAAGTAATCCCAGACACAGGGTGTTGAGGTTTGGACTTTGGGGTGGCCAGTTTATTGTCCTCCTTTGCTTGATTTGCCAATTGATTTTTTTTCTTCTGGTTGCCAGAATATAATATTCTCAGTGACAGCTACACATACAGACTCATAGTGCTGAGTTCTCTTCTCACAGTGGGAAGACCTGTGGATGTATTCAGATGTGAAGCATAAGTGTAGCATGGTTTCTCCGGTCTCTCAGAAATGAGCGTTTTCAGCACTGTTTGTCTGATGGTGATGTTTTTTGTGGCCTGCCAGCTCTTGCACAGTTGTTTTTTTTTTCTCTAGATCGATCCATTTCCAGGAAACTCTTGCCTTTTCACATATTATCCTTAGACTTCCTCTTCCTCATGCAAGTGGATTAATTTATCTAATCTCCTCCTGAAAATCAAGAATTTAATAGCAGTTTTGACTGAAAAATGAAATATTCAGTGTGGTGTCTGGCTTTTACCCAGTACTGTAGGGGTCCTAACTTTGTGTATAGGAGCTGTTTCGTCTACCCTAAGGCCATTGTTATGGCTTGTGTGTGTGATGGGGGTATAAATGATGGACTTGGTGTTTAGCACTCCATCCACACCACACCACAGAAAGCTCTTCTCTCCCTCACCCTCTCTCCCCTCTCTCTGCTCTCAGCCACGTACAGATGGGTCTTTGACAGGTCTACAGCTGTTCCCCTAATTGTTCATTAAGTGTTCTATTGATTCCCTGATTCGCAGTACATGTGTCTTTCAGCTCGGCTCGCGTGTGAAGAGGCAGGCACACACACATACAGCCCCCGAGATGACAGAGGCGGCTGAAGCCGAAAATACGAGCTGCCACTTTCAATCCAACCCGATCCCCTCTGAGGGCCCACCCCGGCCTGCCTCTGATCGCCCGCTCGCTTTTTTATTTGCTAAACTTTTAGCATCAATCAATTAAAGTGGCGGCAGGCGCACCAAGAAATGTTTAATTCCTTGTTAGGCCAGCGCTCTCTTCAGATTGCACCTGGCTGATAGAAGGGAGCTCATGCAGAATATCAGTAGTGATTACACAGAGTGGTTGTACATACAGTCTGCAGCTTTACAGAACACATGGGGTGAGAGAGCAAGGTAAAACGGTGAGGGAGAGAGAGATAGATGAGGAGGGAAGGAGTTCTCGTTCAACATGGCTATTGACTCCAGGCGATTTTTTAACAGATAAGACCATCTGCAATTGTGGATTATGGCAGTCAAGCAGGTCTCTCCTCAGGCTGATCCAGGTTTAATCTCCAGATGGGGCAGATTCGAAACACGAACCCTCCGGCATAAATCTCCAGCCTAACAAATAGACCCTGATAAAACTGTAAAAGTTATTTAAATTCTTCTAACGGACAGATTTATCCATCCTGCCGCTTTCGGCTGCCCACGCTCAGCTGAGGATCCATGCGGCTTTCTGACAAAGTCATCCAGCCCTATTTCATTCACCCAGATAAAAATGTAGAACAAGGTGACCAAGATTAAAAACACGAGCTCGTACATGCACGCCTAAGAAAGACAGACGTATTTCTCTCAAAACCTCACCACAAAAAATCACTATAATAAAACACATTCTTCTGGCTCCAAAATGATTGGCATACTGGTTGTAACATACAGCCCTACAAACACATCTATGAACGTACACTTCAAAATTGCAGCGATTCTTCAAATCATTAAGATATTAATATAGTCAGGCAGAGGGGCTTGCATTTATGTGCACTATTACAGATAAACTTACCAGGTCAGACTTGCGTACAGGTGTGGTAATAGGAATCAGATATCCAAAGTATGTAATGCCTCTTAAAGTTTCATCTTAAAGTTCCACTAACTGGGAACAAATCCATTTCTGCCCGGGACATGGTTAGTTAAGTTTTAGCCTAAAAACATGTTATGTGTGTTATAGGCATTACATCCACTGGTCCCAATCAACACTACTCCAAAGAAAGCTGGTGAGTTTATCTACAGAGCTCACTGTCAGTGACTGTATTTATCTACAGTGATTGAATTAATTCTGAAAAACTGGTGGACTTGCCATTGCTGGGAATTGGATAAAATAACATGACATTAATAAGACCGTTGTGCTGCTCAGGGAATAACGGTTGTCTATCATGTTGCTTCACAGACATAGTCTGCTGTTAGTGAGCTAAAGCTATTGGACTGTTGATATTATTAGTAACAATAAATGTACTTATTTATTGCTGTATATGCAATACTGTAATTTGTCATCATCATCATCATCATCATCATCATTTTGCTTTAATGACAGCATGTGTTTCAGCTGGCTCCACTGGGTTGCGCAAAAGTGTCTGATGTGTAGCTCCAGTTCACGTGAGAGTCATTTAAACACAAGCTTTAATGGAAGGAGTAAGACCAAACAAATCTGACTTTTTGTACAAAGGCCTTAACATGCTCATACTATGCTTTAGTTTAAACAGTGGCCCAAAAATGAAAAAAATGTTTAGTGTATTTATAGGTTTAAATAAAAATAATTGTCTATGTAATCTCAGACTTAACCGGTAAATGAGAGTGATGCCAAAAGGCATGTTAGCATCAAGTTGGCTTTGAGATAGGATGCTGAACCTCTGATGGAGTGTTCCAGGCTTGGCTTGTGTGCATGCAGGTGTATAAGACTGGGGAGAGGACTCTAATGCCACTGAGGGACTGATAATGTTCTCTGTAAAACACAATCACTCTCCCCGCCTCCTCTTTAGGTAAGTCTCTAGGACCCCAATCAATACTGCACAGCGTGGTGACTTATCATTGTGTGTATAGTGTGGAGGCTTGTAGCTAAAACCACAGCTGTCTTTGCCTTAAACATATTGAGAGGCTCACTCCCCCTCGACCACCTACAAGCCCCCATATAAACAAGCCTAATGTGACTAATCCCTTCATATACCAATAGTCATTTCAGTGACAGCTATCTGAGGAGCTAACAGAATGGGCAGAAAGGATCGTTATCGTCGTTATATAATAACAGCTTCATGTTTGTAATTGCAGTGATGGCAAATCCAAATGTCGCATACATTTTCATCATCATACTGAGAGGACGGTGAAGGACTCAAGCTGCAGCACAGCACATGAAGCTTTTCTCGCTTTAACTGGGGTCGTTATAACAGGGATGTGTGTTTTCCTCTCAAGGCCATGACCCTTCTCTTGCTAACTCCAATGGGCAAAGCTGACCGCACAGCGAATGATAGGTGGTCATGAACTATTGTTCCTTGGCCTTGCTTGCCTTTGCAGTTTTGTGGCAATACTTACAAGGCCTTTTGATTCTTAACGCTCCTTTGGTGGGATGTGTAAACTGCAGTGAGGAAAAAAGGAGAAAAATGGGTGTCGGAAAAAAGTTAGTACATTTTTTCAACTTTTGTATTTGCTTGCTCTTCTGCTTTTACCTCATACTCTGCAGATAAGACTGCAACCTGCACTCTCCCCAAGCTGCAACACCCACAGACTGTATTAGTGTTTTATATTGTAATTGTAATTTTGCATTAATATTGTATCTAAAGTAGATAATAATCTTCATCTAGTTGAATAATTAAATTATAATCTGTGGTGTGGGTGGCAGTTTTAGACTGAACACGTAATCACAGGAGCAGGACTAGCGCACTTTTGCAATGCAAAATAAATAGACTGCTATGGATGCTTTGATTACATTGTGAACAATGCATACCTTCTTTCTTGTAGGCCACACTAAATACACTTTTTAGCATAATTAATTAGGCAACACAGATGATTTATTAGTAAACATGAAAATATGTGCTCAGTGTGCCGTTTTGCATTTCTCCTACCTCTTTGCATGCAAGGCTTACGTCCTTATGCTTGCAAGCTTAATTAATTAAGCACTAGAACTGTAAACTTACACTTATATGCTTAGTGTACAGTTCACGTTTTTGCACTGAATGCTTGGCACTTCTGCGATGCCTGTTGGTACAATGGGTGCATTTTGCATGCTTTCAAACATAAGTAATTAAAGAGACCCTCTATCAAAAATGAAAAAGATTATACTTCATATTACATTTGTTGTAAACTTGCACATGCCTACTTGCCTCTAGTCCTTTTTATGGCTTGTGGACCAAGGAAAAACCCTATATGTTGACGTATCTTGAAGGTAGAAGCACATTTTTAAAGGCTGCAAGCATTTTGGGGTAGCTAATATTTAGGGGTAGTTAATTCTTAAATAACTCTAATGATTAATTATTACCTAACTGAGATTAACAGCTTCATCACTGATGCTAGTTAACACCTGTCGAAGGGAAAAAAGGTGTTTTCCCGCAGTGCTAACAAACCCCAAAAGAACCCTAACCAGACCAGTCTGCCTTTAATTGTGCAGAATGTGATGTCAGCAGGAAGGCTTCAGACCAGCGTCTGACCAGACCTTTACCAAACAGCTCACATGGTGACATTTTATACCATCGAGGTATACGACCTGGTCCAATCATCCTGATACCGTGATCATGTGGATCCCTACATTTACATACAATGACCATTCTCTATTCACCAGATCCACATGGCCCTTAATTCCAACTCGTGTGGTATAAAGGTCATAACAGTAACATGTTAAAACTTAACAGCTATTAAATTAAACAGAAATACATATATACATATACAGAGAATACATAAAAATTCCAACACACACCACAGCTATATTTATTAGCCTTCGGATCAGTACCTAGAGGACAGTTGATTGTCATAGGGATTTTCAGTGATGATGCAATTTGCATAATGCATGCTGGGCATTGTAGTAAACACTGAAGGACAGAACCAACAAATAATTATGAATTCTGTCAAACTGCTGAGGTTGAGGGGTGCATTTAAACACTAGAGAATATTATAAACATATCAGAGGCTACTCTTGGGCCCCTTTAAGCAACAAGCTATAAATACAAATTAGCTATTAGCAGACCTGAAATACATACTCGGTGTACAGCAGCTTCATATCCATATTGCATTTTTGTAATTCTCTTTTGATGCACTACATACGTGTTCTCGAAGTAAGGTAAAGGTAAAGCAAACGTGGCTCGTTTCCCCTTGTGCTGTGTGCTCGAGCTGATTAGGGATGAGCTTAAAGAGGGCACTCCTACCTACTGTTTACTAACACTTCAGCCTCCATGGCTCATCTGTTCGAGGCTGGAATAAAAAAGCGGTCAGAGGGGTGTTCGGGTTGTCTTTAACCTTGATGATGTTTCCAGTGAGGCCGTGTAATGGCTCCCTAATTGCTTTCGCGGAGAGGGGGACGTGTTGACATTTCCTTTTGTGCTGGCAAAAGGCTGCGGCTCCAACCATTATGCTAATCCAACCATTATATATCCAGGGGTATTTATGGGCCTGACACAAGTGATGTTGCAGGTAAAGGGCTGTGAAATGGTCTGTAAACAGAGGGAATTGATTCCTGGGCCCTGGCGATAGTAGGAGAAGGAGCCCGTGCGTCTCCCCCAGCCGCCCGAGCTGCCATCAAATTGCCAGCGACAGTTTTAGCAGCCTGGCTGACCCTGACATCAGAAAACAGTGGGAGCGAAATCCGATTGGGCGACTGCGTGTGGAAAACAAGCATGATTCAAAATCAATGATTTGACTGGCCCATGCTAAAAAGTGTCCGTGTTCCTACTCCATGCAAACTTGATCGCAAATGAACTTGATCTTTATTCTGATTCGGCCTGCATGCGTTAGATAGATGTTCTATATGATAATTGGCTGAAAGAGGACGAGAAATGATTCCTTCTATGGAGTTTGGAGTCATTTGGACCAGAGATACAACATATAGCTCCTAGTGTGCACACAGTATTGGGATTAATAAGACAGATCTGTAAAACTGATCCAATGATGCACCAAATGCAGTGGCTTGATTGCTTACTAACATCTATTTTTTTAAATATGCAGATTATGAAGGACGCAGTAAAAGCAGCCACTATTCTGCTGCTGTAGACAGTGATTGGAATGAATTCATTAGAAACACGCTTTATGGCCATCTTGTAATAAAGCCTGTGAATTCCATATTCATTTAGCACAGTTTCCGCTCAGTGCGCAGGGAGGACCGGCTCGCTAGCACTGCGAGAAGAATCTAATTGCTTTTTCCTTTGGGTCTCCATTAATTCACTGCACAGGTTTTCATGACTAAAAGTAAATATTACTTCTTCATTTTTGCAATTATGCTGCATGCAGGCATTTTGGCACTTCAATTTGTTTTTCCCTACAAGCGCTTAAAAAAACAAACCGATATGAGATGTTTGCTACAGAGTAATACACATTAGAATAGTATTCAGTGCGGCTTGATAGATGCTAATTTCAAACATGAGCAGTTCTGTGTTTTTTCCCCCCCAGAATCAGCCACTTGCTTCAATCCAAAACTACTGGATAATTCAGAGCAACTCTCATGTGGCAGTAAGACAATTAAATAAATAAATAAATAAATAATTAAATAAATAAACATTCAGGGTAGGTTTAATAAATATCTTTAAACACTCTAAGAGTGAAGATTACTTTGAGCACATAATACTCAGAACAATCCATATTTATGGATAATTATTTGTGTATTTTTCTAGTATTGCTATTTTATCCCCTTTAGATAGATAGATCACTTTATCAAAGATACAGTATAAGACAACCAATGCTTTCATTTATCGGTTATTTATTATTTTATTTATTTATTGAATGTGTAAAAGGCCCATTTTCTAACTTTTTCTATTTCAATAAGGTTCAATAAAGACATTTGTGTGGTTTTTAAGAATCATATTCAATGATTTTTACATAACCCTTATCTCTCTTCTCCTTTAAGGGTGATTGACGTGGCATACTTATCACAGTAATTTAACACAGACACGAGTCACTGCTAGTGCTACATTTAAAAACAGCCAGGGGATCACTGACTCCAATTGAACTGGTGTTATTATTGAGTCTCCTCAATACTGTTGGACATTGCAGTTCTGTAGAAGTGCTGTTGAGTGTGGACTGAATTCACAATATACACAAAAAGCTTAATTTTGATCATGCAAGCAACATTCATTACCATAATGATAAAATATGGCAGTGTCCCGCCACTGGCCTTGCTGGTTTGTAGTTAAAGGTGTGTGTATGAGGTATTTATTTTTTACTGTGTTGTGGCAGGTCACTGTAGAGTGGAAATAGAGGGCTCAGGGTGACCTTGACCTTGGGTTTTATGTTGTGTATGATGTTCAGGTGTTAATATTGAGCATCTCTAATGGTGGACATCATGACCTCATCTTTCCATATGTAGACTATATGGGCTGGAGAGTTAATGCTGGAAAGTTTAAGAGTGTTTAAGAAGTGCATCTCTTTTATTCCCAAAAAGTGAGTCGAAATAAAAAAGATCGATTTTACGCTTATTGTTTGTGATGTCATACAGCTTGTGTGTAATGCATTGAATTGACATGTTGTACGTTCATGTCCCACACACTGAGGCTTTATCCATGCAAATGTGTATGGAGAATAAATCCAATTCTGATGTAGATTCTGACTGTCTAATGTAGTTTACCTCCTTCCAGTTAGCTGTTTAAAAGGGCTGGCAGCACAGTTAAATGGAAAGCCGCACCTTATTCCACATAACTGTCAAAAACACAGTGGCTCCCTTGATTACCCAGATCTATGTGTGCTAAAATAATAAATCTGCTGTATTAATCCAGCCAAAGTTTCAGCTTTTTCCCTGTAAGATAGAATTTTAATAAGAGCCACAGGGCTAATAAAAGATAGCGCTGTCATAATCAATCAGCCAGACCAGTGTCAGCTTTAAAGTGTGGGTCTATTCACACACGCACACACACACACATTTGTCTCAGGTAAAGGCCTGGCTGCATATACACTCCACTGTGCAAGGAGTGAATGTGTTGCGGGGGGTAGGTATGAAAGCATTGCAATCAGCCTACATTTTATTTGAGAGTAGCCGCATTTGCGTTACACCACAAGCAGTATATTACATTGGCTGTACAGTGGTGGGTCTGTTTAATGGGCCAGTATCATGGGCAAACTATTTTTCCTTGCTTTCTTGGAGCAAAAGAATTTGATGGTGTATGTAAATATAAGTCCTCAGTCCGTTCATGGAAACTAAGCGGCAAAAACAGAAGTGTTTGAATGTATTGTTTCTGAAAGAAAACAATAGAAGACTAATACATTTGCTTACCTGTTCTACCTACAGTAAATTTGCCACGCCCATTGTCACTGTAGCAATAGGTGTTTTAGCCACGACTGTTTTTTGAATGAAGCCCAGCCAATCAAACCAGATCTCATTTACATTATTACATTTTTAAAGCTACAGTAACAACAGGAGCCTCTTTGATAAGGATAAGAAGTTGGAAAATAATAATAATAATAATAATAATAATAACAATAATAATAATAATAATAACTGTTATTATTATTAATATTATTATTATTAACAATTATAAACAAGAAATAATTATGACATTTAATTATCATAAATGGACAATACAGACCCTTTAAATAATGCATTCTTAATTAATCAAAAAGCTCATCACATGCAATCGGCACTGCCTATGTGACAGTTGTCATGATATGCGCTTATGGATCAGGTGTTTGAAATAGTATGGAGAATTGTATTTGCCCATATTAAAATTCTATTAGACAGTCAGATCTAGATCACACATTGGAAAGGCCATACATGTTCCTTAACACTATTTGGCTTGGATGTATTGTTCTAAGGAAGTCTTTAAATTGCTTAGAACCTTTACATTTTGTGGAGCTTCTTTAAACAGTAAAAGTTCCATATTTGCTCACGTCGTACATAAAACCGTCCTTTCTGAAAGTTCCATAAAGAACTAAGACATCTTAGTCATCACCTCACCTTCATCTTTAAGAATGTAGTCCATCCCTATTGCAACCCACACCCCTCAGATCGGATAATAATATTAGATGTACTGACACTGAATAAGGTGTAATCAAGCCACTATGGTAATAAAGCACAGGTGCTGTCTCCAGCATCTTCACAATTTGAGATTAATACCTGAAGTCTCATTTTCAACATTCAGTGCTGGCCCCAAAGGGACACAAGATAAATCTGCATGTCTGGCATTCTCCTCCGCAGCTATCTCTACCTGCCACAAATGTAATGCTGGGGAGAAAAAACCTGCCAACAGCAGCCTCCTGCCGTTCTCTATAGGCTGTGCCCTGAATCGTGTGACTCTCCCAGGCAAATTTCAGGTGGTTGCACCTCTAAAATCCTGACTATGCCCACTTAGGTCTTTATGCGTTTCTCAAAAAACCCAATTTATCTGAAATTCATGTTTTCTGGTAGACCCATTAGACATCATCTTCCACCATTCACTTTCAATCCTTAGGAACTTAAACAATTTAAATACCAGGAAGCAATCTTGATATGACACAAGAAACAACCTGAAAGTCCCAAAATTCACTCTAGCGTCAACTTCTATTAGAAATCTATAAGAAAAACGTCTATAAGAAATTTCCTGATTCTGTTTGTGCATAGAATGTAGGATAAAAGCCTTCAGCATATTTACAGTTACACTAGTTTAGCTGCAATTACCTTTACAGCACTTTTTGCCAAATTTCAATAGTTATGGGTTCCTTTACTGTTCATGAATTTAGCATATAAATAGACATAAATATACCAAAAACATTTAACAAAAGAAAAATGTGCTGTGTAAAAATACTGTTATATCTACTCTGACTACACATCATTATACACATCATCTGTCATCTCCTTCTGAGACTTCTGATTAAAGGGGTGCTAGAGGGGCCACCACTGAAAAGCCCATGCTTTCAAAACATAAAAAGTACAATCCAATAATAATTATAAAATAGTACTTTGCATATTTTAAACAAAGAGTTAAAATAAATTAATGCAAAAGAAATAAATGGCCTGGAAATCTCTGGTTTCAGCCAGTTTATATTTAGTCTTCTCAAATGATAATGTCTTATCTAAGAATTAACAGCACAACCATCTTTTTTATTACAGATTCAGTTCATATGGGACCCTCATGTCACAGGCCAGAATAATAAACCATCCCTTTATAATTTTGTTTATAAAACCTAACCTGAGCAGCTGCCTGGTGTGTTATTATTTTGCACCGGAAGTTGATGTTGCTCTGTAGTGAGTTCGGTCCTTTCGCACTTTACTATTCATTCACTGTTCAGCTCACGTTTCTGCAGAGCTTGGATGCCATCAGGATCTTTCTAAAACAGACAGAGCCTAAAGCCTGACCTTAATCTGTATATTCTGTCTCATGTTAATACACCTGCTGCAAGGTTAGTCAATAAACAGTGATCAGCCTCTGCTGTCTAATCTAACAGCGCTACAGACAGGTGGCCTAGCGCTACATGCAAGTTCACAATTAAAATACATCTGTTTAGCTCTGATACTGACCTTTGACCGAGAAAACACAAGGATGGAACACGTGGTACCTTTCATGAGCAATTATTTTATCTATTGTCTTTTATCTTCTGTTTTTGTAGATGCCAAAATGGTCATAATATTGACACCTGGGCATGTACTGGTAATACTGGTAAAGTTCTTTTGTGACAAGCCTGACATCGTAGGAACTGCAGAACCCATTTTCCAAAAAGGTCCCTTGTAGAATCACTGTCTTTACTAAAGAACCCTGTAAAAGTCGTTTTGAAGAGTATACACTTAAAGCAAAAATGGTCCTATACAGCGGCAGAATACCCCAAATGGGTGACTCTCACATTACCTGAGTACTCATGTGCTTTACAAATGTACTGAGACATATAAGAGAAAAGACAAAAGCTTGCTGATTGTGGTTGGAGCAGCTAAAATTGCTTTCCTTAAATTTATATCTAGTCTATTTTTCATTAACAGACAGCATAATGTCATAATAGGTTTACTTTCTGGGAACCCCCAGATTTTTGAATTTGAGACATTCAGGGGGTCCAGGAAAATGAATTTGGAAACCCCCTGTATTTCACACCTTGGTCATGTATAGTACTGAAATTGGTTCCATCTATGCCTTTAGATGGTTCTTGGTTCTGAATAGAACCACTGCATTTAGTGAAATAAAAAGCCTTGAAGAAGCATTTTTAAGAAAGCATGTATAAAAACCATATATAGAACTGCAAGTTTCATATTTCAAATAAGTTAACATAATTGGTGTAACTACACCACATCCTTGGATTACTGTATGCATTATAATGTTAATTGATATATATTTATCATATTTTAGGAGCCTATTTTAAGTGACCTTCTTGTGCCATGATGAAAGCACTTTACGCATACTAGTTTTTATGAAATAGAAGGTGTGGGAATGCATCAGTACCCACACCAGTAGCATGAGTGCTGAGTGTTAGGAAAGTTACAGGATGGCGTGCCTGCTGTTCTTTAGCAGAGCTTGCCATAATATGAAATGATAGAGCAGCTGTTAGAGAACATTGTGCATTGTGTTAGCAGTATCTTTAGAGCTACATAATGATTCTATGCCCTGTAGAAGGTCATTGAGTGCTGTATCCAGCAAACATTTTCAAAATCCAGCAAATCATTCAAAATCCAGCAAATCATTCAAAATCCAGCAAATCATTTTCAAGATAAACATTTTAGGGCTTCTTTAGCAAAGGTGATGGTTATATGTAGAACTGACACCACTCAAAGAATGCCTAGAATATGTAAATGATAGGTAAGATGGTTCAAAAGTGTTTCAGTATCACAGTGATAGAAACTCTATTATTATTATATAGAACCATATAATCTACATCTATGAAAAATAGCATACAGTTGATCTCATCAGCAAAATCAAACTGTATTAAAAGCAAAATAAGGAAACACATCTATGCAAAATAGAAACGCACCAGCATGAGCTTGTTTACAACTGGCTAGGTGTAAGCCTGAGGTCACAAACAGAGGTCATTCCAGGTATTACCTCTCACCTTGTCCCCTTCATGACTGGCCCAATCTCACTGATTATCTATTATCTTGTTATTGGGCATAAATTTTACAAGCTGTTGAGAGTGCGGCAAAATCAATACCTTTTAAATGATGTTTATGTGTGATTAACTGTTAATATCCTCACAAATTATTTAATATAATAAGGTCATTTGTCTTTCACATGGGCTCGGTACCTGGCAAAGAATAATAGAATAATAAATGAGGACACTAGTAAAGGGGAGATTTTCAGATGCTTCCCCCAGCTAGTTTTATCACCCATATCCTCTTTACAGCCACAAAGCAGCACTATGGTTATTTTATGCAAGTAATAAAATTAGCCTGAGATGGAATTAGCAGACTCGGGGCTCTTTATAGGTCAAGCCGGTGCTTTATGATCCTGTGACTCCCTAGCACTATTGTCAAGAGGCTAGTTAGAGGGGTCTTTAAGCATGATTTAATATGTCCATGCCTCAGAAAATAGTTAAATAGCTAATTAAATGGAGGAGTTAATTTACATATTAATTGACCTTCCAGTAATATTTATATTGATACCTACATGAGAAGCCCTTGTCTTCATTGCCTTTCATCATAGTTAGTCTGAGCAAATATGGTGTAACTTTTTTTGTTTAAACTCAAGTTGCTTTTTATCGTCGCTAGAGAGACAGTGCAGATCTCCATGGCAAGGCTCTCATCACAGCTGGCGCGGGCTTGGGTGGCCCTGCTGGCTTTTGTTGGGAAATAATGGGGTAGTGCCATAAACAGCCTTGTGAAGTGGCCTCAAGGGTCTTTGAGAGGAGAGGTGGGGAAAGGAGGGAGGGTGAGCTAGGACACTTGCAGAGGGAGGGGAGATGTGGAGTGGGGATTTTGGAACACTGCCAGCATCAAAGCGACTCTTAATTATAACACTGATCGCTAATCAGGCTCTGAGGAGCAGTCCCCCGAGGCACCGCATTACCCCAACTTGTCAAGAATTAGCATAACATTTTATCTGCACTTACATGCCAAGGTTATCAACTGCCCTCATTGCTCCCATTTTACGCCATATTAGCTGGCCAAAACATGAGATCAACCAAAGTGCTCAATTATGTTTACAAAAGTTGCAGCAAGACTGGACGGAATTGCTTTTTTCACTTGGCTACATTAGGAAACATCAGGAGAGCCTTATATGCTAATGACTTTTAAAGTGCTAACAATGTCATGACAGCACTAAATAATGTTGGATCTTTGTTCGTTCTTAATGTGAAGCTGACCCACTTTGCCAGTCATATTGTGCTCTTGGATTAAATGCACTACGCCCTTCGTTGAGGGAGGATCATTTGTCAACACTTGTCTTTCTTTTGTGTTCCCTATTCTCTTCAGACAAAGAGTCCTGAAAGGGATTTGCATGCAGGCCATATTGGACAATAGAGTGACTAAATGGATCTTCAAAGCCCATGTAAACCGAAAATGTGGCAACAAATAATCGAGGGTAGGAGGGTCAGTGCTTGCTTATTGACTGGAGAAACATTCTGTATATGTGCATGCAAGAGTATAAATACAGACATTCTTTAGAGTTCATTAACCGACCGCATTGGCAGAGCACCACTGTGTTAGCAGAACTACACTGATAGCTACCTCCAGAGGTCATAAAATTCGTAAGACCGGGAAATTTGACAAATTTGGCTTCATTGCTCAAGTGTGGGAGAATTAGCCGGTGTTACTCCTCCAATACTCTGCACTGAATGGACAATCCTGCTGGTCTGTACAAAGAAAGGAACAGCCTGGTCCCTGGGCAGCTGTCCTAGATAGCCTAGTCTAGCCGTTATGCAGCAGGCCATGGACTCACGGGCACTGCCATTAAAATGATAAATCAGCATATCGTCGCTGTCCAAAGACAAACATGTATCTCCATTTTTGTTGATTTTTACTTTTATGCCTCATTTGATTACATGAGCTGGTGTTTACACTGGGTGTGAATTTCATGAAGAACAGACCAACAGAACAGGCGCAAAACCGCTTGGAAAGACGTCTGGTTCTATTGACTTCCATTCAAATTGAATAAGGTTTTTGGCCTCTCCTGTAAAGCTGCCTTTTTGGAGATACCTGTTCTTTGGACAGCGACGATATATTAGAATGCACAGTACTGTATGCGGTTCACGGTTTAGTGTGTCTGTTTTAATTGCTTCTGTTGATCTAAATAATACCAGACACATTCAGTGATGTTGGTGATTTGTGAACCTTCATCTTTTTTGAATATTTAAATGTCTCAGTAACAGCTTCTTGACAGCTACACATCCTTTCAGACCCATAGTGTTAAGTTGTCTTCTCACAGAGGAGGGAGGGAGAGAAACATCTGTGTATTGCTCTCTCTCCAAGATTAAAATTTTTTTTCATCTGATGGTGACGGAGGCCTACCAGATCTCGCACAGTTGTTAGGAGTTCCATTTTCTTTATAATTATTAAGAACTTTTTGAACTCCAGGAACGGAAAGCCCTTTTTTGGTTCACTTATTAGCTTTATTCTTGATTATGCACATGAAATATCCTATATCTAATCTCCTCATAGTGCTTGTAGTTAATAATTGTTTGACTGCAAATGAAATATAAATATTTCCAAATTATTTTAACCCTTAACCAGAAAACCACTGCCATGCAATCAGTAAAAGGCACAATTGGTAATGAACAGGCTACTTATGTTGGTGTGTAAAGTGCTGTGGTTGCACATCTGTTTGATTAGACATCCATTCCACTATTGGGGATAAGTGTCAAATTCACCCCAGCCACTGGGACTGTGTCCCAGCCTGAGCCCAGGACAGGCTTGTTATTGCTGTACTGCAGACTCTTAGCGACAGGGATGCTAACAGTGGTTGTATGGGAGTCAGAGGTTCTGGCCAGGGCAGGCTCGGTGGGGGGGTGGGGGAGCTGGGTTGCTTCAGCTACACAGGAACAATAATCCAGGGTTTGGCCACCCGAGCGAGCATCCAGCCTTGTCCACTGAATAACTCTATAAAATGGACACCTGCCACGGCAGCCACATGTATCACCAGGGGCCTCGGCGAACGCAGGCCAGCACAATCGGCCAGTAGTCACGGCTAGTTGCCCGCTGATATATCAGATGTGATCTCCCCCTGTGCAGGGTTCAGCACCCCAGCCAAATGTTGGAGTTATTTGTTCTTGTCATTAAACTAAACTTTATTGTGACCCTCTGAGGCTGTTATTGCACTGGTAGCACTTCTCCCACACCGGACTTTATCATTCGCACTGTCTATGAATCTCGCAGGTTTTGCCATTGCACTTCAGTGAGCTATAATTCCTAGCCGCCCTCACAGACTGGAAGGGCAGGAGAGAGAGAAAGAGAGAGAGAGAGAGAGAGAAAAGAGGGACTGAACTGATATGACAAGAGCATGGGTTTTTCAATTTGCTCTCGTCCTGATTTGCAATTTAATAAACACTTTCACAGCATGCACACAGTTGGCCTAGAGTCAGCCATTTTCTCCACTGCATCTCTATGTGCATCTGCTCAAACATTTAGCCTTTACCAAAATATGCATTATAAGACAAGGATAAATAATATGTTTAATATTCTGCACTGTATGTTTGGTATGCATTGTACTATTCATAATCAAATGTGCACAAGTCCGCTGCAAGGTACCATCATTAGAATATAAACTTGTGACCTTACAACAGTATGACTGAGTATCAGTCCAAAAGGCAGTAATGCTACATAGAACTTAGGCAGTTCGGTGCAGGAAACAGTGGAGTGGAAATCGATATTTATGCAATGCACAAAAGAAGCTTGGTGCTCTATTACCCCATAGGTGCCCAAATACAACAGCTGAAAAACAACTATAGCAGTTTATCAGTTAAGTCCAGAATTAAACCCTATAGAGTACGACTTACAACCATGCTTAGGGTTCCATCTGAGAATGTTTCCTAGCTGGTAAAAGAAGGTTAGGCTCTAAAACTCACTTTAAGACTCGCTCAGACGCTGCCCAAACTAGGGCCAGTGCTAATACCTAGAAATAATAATCCCAAGTAATCCCAAAACTAGAGAGAAGAAACGTTAATCTCAGTATAAGGGCATAACCATTCAATATTTACATTTATTAGTACTTACTCACTTGTGAATTTCCCCACTGTGGGGCGAGTAAAGGATCTTATCTTAAGTACTTTACAAAGAGATGGGTCTTTAGCTTGCGTTTAAAGACCGTGAGAGAGTCTGCTGTTTGGACTGCCAGGGGAAGTTTGTTTCACCGTTTGGGTGCCAGGACAGAGAGGAATCTGGGTGCTTGTCTGCCATGTATTTTAGTACAGGATACAGTGGAGGGAATTTCTATGTTAAAGAAGTTTTTCACTCTGTTACACCATAGGTGCCAAAATACAGCTGAATCCAGACTTAAACCCTATAGAGATTATTTTGTCATACATTTAACATAAAAGAACCTGACAATGTAGAAGCTGAGCACAGATTTAAACCTTGTAGAGGATATTTAGTCTCACATTGAACATAAACTAACTTATTTTAATAATAAAGTTGTTCAGCTACTATGAGTGCTGAGTGGAACAAGATTGATAACACTGTTTACCTATTTTCCTATTTAAGATTAAGAAATCAAAGGAAAACCTTGCTATACTGCTACACACTTCATCAGCTTGTTTAATGATTTGTTGTTAAGACCGTTGAAAGCTTAATGTTTAGATTACTGTGTAGCGTGAGCTGTAAACGTTCATGCTTCACTCTCTGCATTTGTTTGCCTATTGATTGGTTAGCATAGCAGTTTCCTACTTTAGATTAACATAGTAGTTTTTGAATCCTCTCTGTGTTTTCTGTGGTGTGCTTGTGCAATGAATAGAAGATAAGATATTATATTGCATTATGTATAAGCCACCCACTGCTATTATAGCATAATGGCGTAGCCACATTAAATACAAAAGGAATGGAGTCATTACTAGCAAAATGAAATCAAAATGGAGGCAAGGACCATTATTATTCTATAAATTACCAAACCTAATATGAAAGTTTTGCTTTTAGCACAGAAGTCGTCAAAACATAGAAAGTAAAATGCCTCAGACTGTAATAAGAAACGTTATGAAGTGTGAGCTTGCTTTGCCTCAGTATCCTTTATTGCTCTCTCTCTCTCTCTCTCTCTCTCTCTCCAGGCATCCTTGGCAACATTTTTGTCACTCATACTCAACATTCCATCATCACTCATATTTTACTACTCAGCCATTCTAAATGATGGCGACGTACACATCGCTGGACATGGAAATAGCTTCTAACGAATGAATGTATGGATGGGAACCTGCAGCCAAAACATGTATATCTGTCAGCTCGTGACCTAGGCAGTTAGAAAAACATTAGCATGTTTGGGGTACACTCCGGACAAGAGGTGGCTGTTTTTACTGCCAGCGTATTTCCGAAGGTTCTTGAAAGAGACAATGCGGTCATAGAAAATATAAACTGCAGATAAACGAGGTGACATAAAACTGCAGTCCATGTCCTGTCAAGCTTGGGTAGCTTCCAAGCTGAGGCTGAGAGTGTGGGAGAGAGAAAGAGAGAGGGAGAGAGAAAGAGAATTTCATTTGCATCACACAAATAGCTTTCACATTCTTTTCACCTTTGGCCTTAAGATCGCTGGATGACTGGAAGATGCCTTTTATATATATGTTATTGTTTGTATATACAAAATGCAAACAATGCAGCAAAACGAGACTGTTCATATTCCTTTCAAACATACCTGAATATTAAAATGATGATGCTTTTCATACCTGTCAGTTCATTGAATCATCCTACTGCCATGAATGTTTTGAAATGTAATTCACATCCTACACAATGCCCTATCACATAAGCGCTGATGAAAGCTCAGCACAATTATGTTTCAGAAAGGTGAGTTAAGTTATGGGCAGTTAGGACTGGTCATGTGGTTGGTCAGCCTTGCGTTTACTGTGTGGCCTTGGCAGATGGCTCCTCTCTCCCAGTCACCTCTGTGCCAATGAGGTAAAAATGGCAAGTTTTTGCTCTTTAAGATGGCGGGACATAACCTGTCCATGGAACATAAATGTGTCGGAGCCTCTTGGCAAAGATAGATGGAGCCCTGCATGCTTGCCTTCATAAAAAGGTCTTTAAACCCCCATCCAGGTTCCCTTTTCCAGGGAAGCATGAGATTAAAGAACAAGGAGCTCTGGCTGGGTAAATGTAATGGATTGCTGGGGAAGGTTTAAAAGCGCTGTCCGTTTGTGCTGCAGGAGAGAGGGAGAAGGCCATTATGCAAAAGAGGAGTGCGCGAGGAATCTGCGCCTTGCCTCTCTGCCGAGAAAGACAAAGAACGCGCTGGCCAGGCGGCCCTGATTGCTTCGTGAGAAGCCCTAGCTCGCTAACGTTGTGATGGATTCCCGTATTTTGACTGTTAATATGTTTGAATGAAAATTATTTATACATTTTCAGCAAAGCTTGAGCGCCTGCATGGCGATTACTGACCGCGCAGATGGGTACAGAGGTGTGTGTGAAATGCACGTGTCAGCAGCTGATGTATTCTTAGATTAGGGTGTGATTGTGGTCCCTATATGGAATGGTTTAGCTGAGCCTGTGACAACTCTGGTCCCTGCGAAGGCCTTTTAGTATCTCCTGTTATTAATGCGCTCTGCCTAAATGCAATCTGGCAACGGCAGCATGTGTTCTTATGAGTATGTGTGTTGGGGGGTGGGGGTGTGCAGGTTGGTGCAGGTGGGTTTGTAATATGATCTTTCTGCAGAGTGAGGCAGAAGAACATTTAGCATTTCATACAGGACTGCACAGCAGAGGTGAGCTAAAGTGATTCTGCATATGTGACGATGATGTTCTTCTGTCAGGCATCCATCAGCAACTGAAACATAAAAGCCCAAAATTAGAAAGAGTTGGGACTGTAAGGAAAATGCAAATAAAGTGTTCCTTCTTATAGATGGTATTAACCCAGCATATTTCACATCTGGTCAACTTTGTTAATGAACACCTTTCAGGCCTGCAGCGCTTTCCGAAAAAAGCTGGGACTGTAAAGCACGTGCCATTTTGTTATGTTCCCGTTTCTTCTCACAACACTTAAAAGACATTTTGGCACTAAAGATACCAAGCAATGAAGTGTTTCAGGTGTTACTTTGTCCATACCTCCTGCAAACAGGTCACATTTTAAATTAAAATTAAATTAAATAGTTAAATAGTTTAAATTAAATAAACAAGACTTAAAGCAGCCTAACCTTTGTGAACATATGGTTTTGAATTGTCGTGTTGATAAATGTATGAACATCCCTGGAAAAGATCCCTGTCTTCTTAAAGGCTGCATACGTTGCCCTGGGATCTCAGTGTACTTTTCTGCATTAATTTTACACCACAAAACTGTAAATGATCTTTGCCAAGGTCACTGATACACTGACCCCATACCATGACAGACCGTGGCTTCTGTACTTGTTGCTGGTAACAGTCTGTATAGTCCTTTCCTTTCTTTATCCAAAGCACATGCCGTTCAGTTCTTCCAAAAAAGATCTAGAATACTGATTTGCCTGACCACGATACATGTTTCCACCGTGTGATGGTCCATTACAAATGCCTCCAAGCCCAGAGAAGTCAACGTCGCTTCTAAATATGGCTTAAGGATTCTGTTTTGCACAGTGAAGTTTTAAGTGGCATTTGTAAAGATAAATTCGTATTCTAGTTTTTGACAAAGGTTCACCCCATAATCCCCCACGCATGTGGTTATATCAGTGATTGTTGAATGATGGTTTTTGATGCAGTGCCATCTTCATTTAGGCTTAGGCTTGTGCTCTTTATGCACTGAAAATCCTCTTGATTCCTTGAATCGTTAACGATATTATTCACTGTAAAGAAAGAAATGAGCAAATTCCTTCATTTTCAACGTTTCAAAAGATTTTTAACACATTTGTTTTCAAACTGGAGATTTTCTTCCCAGCTCCTTGAACTTGCCTTTTGTGAATACTGCTATTGTATCAAATTACACTCACCTGTTGACATCACCTGTTTTATATCACGTAATTATTTCATTTTTTTATTATTGGCACTAAATTGGCCACATTCTAACTTTTTTAAATGTGTTGCAGGCCTGAAATGCAGGAGTGGATGAATATTAATAAATAAACTAAATTAACTTGACCAGACAAAACATGAAATATCGTGGTTCATACTGTCTGCAATGAAATGTAAGAAACACTGTGTCTTTATTTCCATTTTCTGTACCCTCTCAACTTTTTCTAAATTGATGTCCCAGGACACTGTGAGTGGGAATTTGTGGAAAGGATGGCACACAAGAAGAGATGTTCTCATTCATGCACTCATCATACAACAAAATGATAAAGACTGATTTTCTAGTCTAGTTACTTTTCTAAGAGAGCTATAGGAAGTCAGAGACCAGCTATCACTTATCTCATTTTCACAAACCTTAAGTACCAGTCATTGATTTTTACAGATGAAGTTCTGAAACGCAGTTCTGAAATGAACAGATCTCTCAAAAGATAAAAGCTCAGAGCCCTCACAAGCAGGTCTGTTTGACCCCCTGCTAACCCTATCACAGTACACACAATTTTAACTGGGCTTTATGAACCTCATTTGGCTTTTAGGCCTCACAGCTCTAGTACCAAACTAAGCATTTCTAACTCCTGAGATTTTGGTTATGTGCAAAATTGGGTTATATTTTATTATTTTTTTAACAGGTATTAAAACTCCCTACTCTGTATCTCCCCTCTGGGGATACCAACATCACCACATGCCCACCGAGTTCATGCCAGCTCCAAAGCCCCACCCTTTACCCTTATCCTACACTACATCCTGACACGAGACAGCCCTGGAGGCAGCACACTCTCCATAACCCCCTCCCTTGACAGATATAACTGCATGGAGCTTGGTCTCTGGGCTCAGGTTTAGGCCTGATTTGAATAGAGGCTTGTTTTATGGAGGCAGGTAATTGGAAGAGGGTGATTTATTGCAGTGTATACAGGGCCTGCATCCAACAAAATATCTGGAAGCAGGGAATAATCACTTCCCCCGCCGTCATGACATTTATCTGGACACAGGTATATTTTAAACACCCCGCATTGACAGTGTTGACTATTAGCCGGGAAATAAATTATTCACCACTTACAAGGGGAGAAAAAATGAGAAAATTCTCCTTTGCCTGGCCATAACAGGACAAAGCGCCATGCCCAGGAAAAGAAGAGGCAGTCATTTTTTGTTCAATTACAAAAGGCAAATATTTATTATTTATAAGTACTTGCCTTGTATGGGCTTAAATGTTATTTATGAACCTGTTGCATAGTGATTTCCAATGTAACTCATTATTTTTTGCCAGAGGGTGTTGTAAAGGAGCAAGGATATATTTAATGACACTCTGCTAGTCGGCGCAATTACACTGTAATCATTATGTAAAATGTGCTATTAATTAAACCAATTTTCTGCGGGGGAACATTCTTTTCTTCAGGGCTTCGTCTTCATCGCTCAGCATTGTGGCTCCTGTTTTTCTCCCCTCCTCTATAATGTTGTGACTTGGGTGCATACATATTTATAAAAGAAATTTTCATTAGTTCCTCATGCTAACAGGCCCGCATTAATATGGAGCTGTTTCAGGCCATAATTAAGTCTTCCTTAACATATTCTCGGTATCCTTCTGGGGGGAGGTGGTGGCTGGAAAATCCTCATTTGTTCGCTTCGTGCCCAGGCAGGAGACTTAAAAATGTTTAGGGAGCGCACTTAATATATGCAGCACTAAGGCAGAAATCTATTGCATTATAAATCTGTAAGAGTGCACAAGACATACGCTGCAAATGAGTAACACTTTGTAACAAAGGTTGTAATAACTCTTCATAACAAAAACTGACATGTTGCCAGATATCCCTAAACATCTAGCAAACTGCTGTAAAAATTGCCAAATGACATAAAATATCATATTAGTTGTAATTTGTCGGGTTTATATATGTAATCCAAAAGATTTTGAATGTTTTTGTGAAAGAAAGAAAAATCAAATAAAAAAAATAAATGTATTCTAATACACATAAGCTGTGCTGTCTATTGCCCAGACGAAATATAACAGTCTTATAAACTGCTACACTCATCACTTTAGTTCAGAGAGCTGTTGTTGGTAGCCATCATGCAGTAAGGTATCTAAGCTGTTCTGTAAGCAGTAGGATCTTGGCACCTCTTGTGTTTGTTACCTTTACTTCTTGGCTGAAATAGAAACAGAAACAATTCAATACCCAGAGAGCAGCCATTTAAATTGCAAATGTGACTGTTTGCCATTTAGAGAAGACAGGTGGAGAACTGTGAAGACAAAGATCACATCAATTCCCTTCTAAAGACAACACCAAAGACTAATGTTGATTTACATAGATTTCCTTTGGACTGATACGGGTTTGTTCTCTTTTTTTAATTTTGGATCTCTCGACAAAGACTAGCTGAACATTTCAAAGAACTGCTTGTAGTCTTTCATTTGTTGTTTTACATGGTACACCCCTGCAGCAACAAAACCCAGAAGCATTCAACCACTCTAGGACCTTAAAGAAGGTCCTCTGTATCTCTTCAGGCATTTGCATGCTCGTACTAGCCTCATTAGAACTCTAACACTGTACTAACACCTCAACAATTACTTCAGTGCCGGGACTTGAAAAAATGATGTCAGAGAAGCAGTGGTTGTTATAATGGTCAGTTGCCAAGCACTTCAGCCATCACTGTGTTTACATTTCCTTTCATTGGATGCTTGTCGTTAAGTGATCTTACCACGAACAGAACCATCAACATGATTGACAAGATTGGCAGTGCTACTTCTTCATCCTCTCATGTTGGGCTGGTTTAACGTGACACTACAGTGACTCACTATTGCCTCTTGAGGTACATAGTGGTATTGTAGGAGAGGACATGCCAGGAATAGCTAGTTAGCATGCTAGCTTCATCAAGATTTCTCTGCAAAATGATACTCAGATGTCTTTGATACATTTACAAATATTTCTTCCCATTCTGTTGATAACTGTATTTGGGTTTGGAAGGTTTTAGTCTAAAAAACGCACCTTAAAAGCTATACTATAGGTTTTCTTGATATTCATACGCCAAATAAAGTACAGTCAGTTTGTAAATGTTTACACTGGGCTTTTAAAATGCCATTTCAAAAACAACAGTGCTGATATTTTAACAACATCTCCAACCCCCACAAATATCCTTCAAATATCATTTTAATGTGTTATCATTTTATGTGTTAATTAAACGCAATTTCCTTCAAAACCTTATCTCATTATGAACCAAAATATTGCTCCGTTATAATGTGAAGAGATCTTAGAGTATGTTCTCCTTATAATACTCATAGATAGTTACAGTCTACTCTGAAAGTTTTAGAATGGCAAGCCCAATTCTTTTGTTTTTGCCATACCCTGAAGATATGTCAAATCCGACATTAGCTGATTAAATAAATAGACAATATTGGTGGCTTAATGGACCAAATTTATTCAGATAATTTATCAATTATCTAGCATTATTATTTTATTTTCCTATGACTGGTAATTTTTGCTTTTTTTCCATTACATGTGGGAATCCTGAAAACACATTAAAATGAAATTTGAAGGATATTTGTGTGGGCTGGAGATGTTGTTAAAATATCAGCACTGTTGTTTTTGAAATGGCATTTTAAAAGCCCAGTGTAAACATTTACAAACTGACTGTAGTTGTAGAAATGCTTGAAAAGTACTGCATATGGGGGTTTTGAATTTCCTTTAAAGCTGTTAGGAGACTGACATAAAAGCAAACGCACATAGACACAGAGAAATGCACACACTCGTTCATACACAGGCACACACTCGCCCACACACGCTCCTCCCAATAAAAGTGCATCTTACAGGCTCATCATCCCTTCCAAGCTTTTTTCAATCTGCATAATAGTCGGGTTTAGATTACAGCCGGCTGAATGTAAGGCAGCATCATGCTTCTTACCACTGATCTGAATTACAATATTTATCCTGCCTAGAATATTGTAACTCAACAGATGAATGAGCTGATCACATTATAATCCATAACCCTGCTGCCTGGTGTCATGTCAGCCCGTTTCATTAATAAACTAACACCAAGATCATTATGACTGTCTCCTATGAGAGTGGTACAGAGAGGAGGGGGGCACCATTGTACATCAAAGCGAGATTATCTTCATCGCCTCCTTTCTTCGAGATGAGCAAATTATTAGAACACACTCCGTATCTGTTTGGATAAGCAGGGGGCATGTGTATGATGGATTGCGCTGTTTACAGATGAGGTGGGATAATATTAGGGCAAGCTACAGCACCGATCGTAGTAATGAACTCTCGGCCAGTCAGATGCACGATGAGGGCCAAATAGATTATACTGCCCAGACGGACAGTGGCGCTAGCAGATTGTGGAGCTGTAAGTGCAGTGCTTATTTCCATTGCCACAATACAGTACATTGGATAAGAGACAGATTTATTTCAGCTTTTTATTTGTATCAGATATAATACAGCACATTCTCTTTAAGATTCCAGAAATTCCAGAAACCTGTTTTTAATTGACTTCCTTTGCAGCCAGACCTGTTAGCAATATTTTTACCAATATAATTACCTATCTAAGGAATTGTGATCATTATTAACAGGGACATGACTGAAAATAAAAATAGTCAGTGTTGTTATTTGGTTGACTTGAACATCTGACCTAGGACAAAAGAAACAAGTCATTAAATAATAGTAAAAATGAATATGCTCTGTGGTGACTGTGGAGGCTCTTCTTCACTGATGAATGAGGTAGAGGGTGTGTGATAAACTGAGCAGCTATAGATGGGAATAATGCCATAATTCTACACTTACTAGTAGCACTGAAATGCCACAACTCCATTTCCAAAAACGTTAGGGTGCTCTGCCATATGTAAATACAAAATCATTTAAGTGCAAATCATTTAAATGCCTGCATTTGGTTGATACATAGAATAGTACAGAGATACCATATCAGTTGTTGAAACTGAAAAAGATTATTGTTTTTTTAACTATTTATTTCGCATTTTTGCACGAAAAACAGGTAAAATTCTATATGGGAATCACTGCGTGGGCTTAACAACACTTCGGAAACCACAGTCTGTGAACACAGTTTGTTCAAACTCTACCATGTGAAGAAGAACCTATATAAAAAATACCACTCAGTTAAGACTGATAGCCAGTGGAGAAGTGTCCTGTAGTTAGATGAATGAAATGTGAAATTCCTTTTTGAAAACATGGATGCTGCTTTCTTCTGGGCTAAAAAGGACATATGCACATATTACAACAGCAGAGCTTTGTTGTTAAAGAGTTCAGGTGCAAAACCGGCCTGCCTGCAGTCCAGACCTGTCACCCATTAAAAGCATTTGGTGCGAAATGAAAGGAAAAATAGCACAATAGAGACTGTGAGATCAAGCAAGAATGGATAGGCATTCACTTTCGCAATGACAGCATCTGTTCCACTATAATCAAGCAATTACAAGATTACATTGATTTTCCAGTACAGAGAACAGTGCGTACCTGATCAAATGACCTAGTACGATAAACACGAGTACACTACAATTCATTTCTTATGTATGGACACCTATTTTTATCATGCAACCCTGATATTTGGCATATAGCTTAGTTACAAGTAACAGGGGCACCTGCTGTCCTTCAGTTTCAGCATGAGCATGATCAGTAGTGAACCCTAAACATAGATGAATACATTAGTCATGGATTGGAACATCAAAACTTTTTTTTGGTGTCTTGATTGGTTCCACTGTTTCACAATATACTACTACATAACCAGTAAATACATCCATGTGCATCTTTTGCCGTGAGCTTATAATGAAAGTAGAGTAATTCGTGAAAGTAGGTACACCTCTTTGTGTCTATGCTTATTGTCAATTTTATCAACTCCACGTACCTCACAGGTGCACTTAGTAGGTTTGAATCTGCAGGCTGTAGTTATTTTGTTTCTCTGCATACCCTTTCACCCTTTTCTTTAATGATCAGGACCCCCACAGGGCAGTGTGTTAATGTGTGTTGCACCTATATGAGTGAAGTGTTTAAACACTGTGTCCACTCACTGTTCACTCTATTAGACACTCCTACCTTGTTGGAGTCAGAGACATGACAGGGAGCTCATCTGTTGCTGCACAGTATGTGCAATAGGTAGGGAATCAAAAGGACTACAGTCTGTAATGATAGAGCTACAGATTGCACCTATATGGTAAAAGGGGCAATCTGTAGCTCTGTAGCATGTGGACAGGTACAGTAAATATTATCTAGATTTTAGATTCACCTTTTTGGTTTGGATTGAAACACTATAAGCTTTCCTGTGACACGATCATTGAATCTGTGTCTGTTAAAACTGGCTTGCAATACACTAATAGCATCAGATTGCATCCGCAAAGAGTGTCTCTCCTTGCACAGCCCAAAAACAAATAGAGGTGGCAAACATTCCTTGGACAAAGTAAGTTTAATCAATAACACAAGCACCTGTTTAGGGGCAGTCAGGATGAATAAATCAATAGGTGTGGAGAAAAATGGTGGAGCAGGAAAGGTTAAGAGTGTGAATTAAAATGTGTTCCCTGGAGCATGTAAAAGAGTCACGAAAGGATGTAAGGGTGTGTGTGTGTGTATGTGTGGGTGTGTGTCGGGGGTTGCGTTCTTGGCATGAGTCGGCAAGCCCCTCATCATCTTTCTCCCTGTGTCGCAGGACATGGACTGATAGATCACTTGCTAGTGTCACTGCTTGATCCTGGTGACAATCAGTGAAATGATTGTGTCTGCCTCCACACATAGGCTCATAATTGATAGCCCAAACCACAAAGACTCTCTTCACCCGTTTGCCATGATGGAACATTAGATTGAAATCACTCCCAATGAGGAGGAGCCACCACCATTTGTTATTTACTTCCTCCGGCATATTGCCTTACAACCCCATCCACCCCCCACCAAACCTCCGACTGGAATTTTCGCCACAAGAACACATTATGGTAATCAGACAGTATGTGTGTATAGGAATCAATCAACAGGAAAGCCATGGCAAAGAGTTATGACAGTGCAAAGTCTGTTTGTAACTTTTGATTAATGGAAGATTTGCCAGGGGCTAAATTGAGAACGAGGCGAGCGAGCGGCAGACTTGGGGGTTAACCCCCAAATTTCCATTTAAATGCGGAGGGAGAATGGGCCATGGAGCCCAGCTCATGAGACGTATGCTCTGAGCTGAACCAATTTCTAAATACTGCTGGTAGCAAGTATCAGCTTGAATGAGTAACCAAGTGCCTCCCATCCTTATTATCATCGTCATGATCTTCAGTAGTGCCTTGTGGCCACTCTGTTGATTGATAAAGCCGTTTCAGTCATGCCAATTTTTACTGTACAAAAATATACCATAAATTAAGTATTTTAGGCAACCAAGCAAAGAGCAGTGAAAAACAAGAGCAGTCATGAGACACAGAAAGCCTGCAGGATTTGTTCTGAAACGCCATTAACTGTTATCACACTCATCATCAAAAGAAAGAAGGAAGTGTCAGATTGTAATGCTATTTGGTAGGAAGATAAAGGTGACCAGGAACAATAAATTGATAAATTTAGATTGGTATGGGTAATATTTATTGAGCTACACCTACAGAAGTAGTGTATTTCAGTATTGAGTCAGGCCGCCAGGTTTGCTAATGCAACATGCCAGACATCTTAGCATGGAGCTGTAGAGGTCACTAATGGCGTCCTGTGATAATCCATCCCATGCAGCTTAAATTTTGAATTTTTGAATTTGGAGCAACACCAGGCCTTCTGGACGTGTGCCACGTGACAACAAACCACTCATCTGGTCACTGTCGTTGTTCATCTCCACTGAGAAAAAAAGTGTGACTCATCACTGAAGATGGGCAGTTACCGTTAACATGGTGTTAAGGGCAGTTGTTGTAATGGTGCTGCAGATAGATAGATAGATAGATAGATACTTTATTGATCCCAGAGGGAAATTCAAGGAAATTGTGCAGCCAGCTGCCAGTGGTGCTGGTGCTAACAGGATGACGTATGGGGGCATCACTGCTCGCTGACTGTCCCCAGTAGTGGCTGCTGGGTAAATCAGGTACAGTGATAAGGCCCCTTCTTTGCCTATGTTACATGCGCAGCCGAGTGTGAAACTTGAATCATTGACTTGTCTCACAATGTCAAACCTCCCTGCCAACTTTATTCCTGTGGGCTGATTCCTTCTATTCAAACTATTCTTTTGATGATGAGCAAATATGGTAACTGTTTTCTGTAAAACAAATCAGGTGACTAAACACTAAATTATAATATAGGATTTGTAACATGCAGTGTATAATATGGGAACATTGACGTAATTATGTAATAATTTGAATACAAATTACACTCATGTGAAGGCTTATGAATATTTGACATTTTTTAAACTTAAGTAATAGAATATAATTGAATGTAATTCTAATCTTAAAACGCAGTCTAATCTTATAGATATAGATAGATAATATCATTTCTCTACAACAACCATCACACAGTCCATTAGGACGATGCAACATATATCAGTGAACCATGCAGATATTAGGTTTGCAAATTCAAGGTGCAAATTGTTTGTGGAATCCCCATTATGCTCTTTCTAATGTTGTCATTAGCAATCAGCTCACTAGGAAAACAGGGGCGGGAAAGGGGAAGAAAATCATTTGAACTCATGATCCACCATAGATCGGCACGAGCACCGAGGTCATCAGCAGGCTGGGATGACAGTTCGGGTCAATAACAGGGGCCAGAAGGGGAGCCAAGCAGGGCTCCTGGGGCCTCACTGAAGCTGGACGCTGAGGATTAGGGTTGGTTCTTGAGACGTTGGCAGTTTTTTCTGCTGAAGGAGTTGGTCTGTTGTGAGACGACAATGAGCTTGGGAGTTTGCTGACTGTGCCAACTTGAGAGCCCCCAGGTCAGCTGCCCACCCCTTTCACCTGCCACTGTCTACACAATGACAAGATGCTGAGGTATGGAGGGATCTGATGTGCCGTCAGGTGCGCACCCCCCCCAACTCTTCTCCCATGTTGCCAGCTTAGTCGTGTCAGACAGCACAGGCATGGCAGCTCTGTCTCTGAGTATTGAGTTATTGATACAGTAACTGTGAGATCTTCAAAGAGCTTTATCGATTTTGGCAGAGAATTCACGCTACTGTACGTGCATACTGACGACCAGGGAAAAAAGAAAGAAATAAAAAACATGCTTTATATATTGGCCAGTGTATAAAGGACGTATTGTATTCCATTACATCTATCGCAGGTGAGAAAAGAATTGTAAAATGTAGACGTAGAGTGAAACAAAAGAAATAGAGTTGTGTACAGGAGCTATCAAGACATCTCTTTTTGACACATTCAATCCAGGCAAAGGCTTCTCGAGGGGGAGAAAAAGTAATAACCTCCACCATTTCTTACCTCACCTTAGCCCACGCTTATGAAATATCACTCCTGAACTTGCTTTGCCTTACCGGCTTAGGGGGATTTGGTAAGTTTGGCAACTTGTCAAACAGATGGATCAAAGAGAGATATGGAGTCGGGGTCATATCTCTGCTGCCGTCTCTGTTCAGCATGTAATATGTGACTTGTAATAAGCCTTGTGCTTGATAGAGGACTTAGGCTGGCTGAGCCGTGTTTGAGCCAGGGCTCTCCTGCTGACTTTAGCGGTCACACGTTAGCGCTGTATATGTTATTCCACATTCTGTCGGCAGCTCTCTGGGCCGAGGAGGGGCCGGGCTGGCTGGGATGCTAGCAAAGCCTCCCAGGCTGACTCCATCACTATCAATTGTCTTTGAACAGCTCCGATCATCACCTCAATTATCTGCTGTTCAGCCCACCTGATAGGTTTCTTGCCAACTATAACTTCTCTGTCAATGAACATGGAATAATGACAGCTGATGGTGGGCCAGTAGAACACAATGGGGCATTTGGGACGGGTAGGGGGGCCTGCGCACACACACACCGTGGTCGCAACACCCTATTCCTCCACCCACGGAAAAAGCCATTTACTGACCACTGAGATGTCAGGAGCTTCAGGATGCCTGTGGGAATGTAACTGATGTGTGTTCTCTCACCAGAGCTGAGCAATGCGATGGAGAGAAACTCATTTACACTGCAAATACAAATACACACGCGGAGAGAGCAACAATGTTTGGGACATGCCTGATCTTATTCCAGGAGCTATTGTAGGAGAGGGGCAATGTCATAGCCAGGAAAATGCTTTCAGATGAAGAAATGCTAGTGAGAAATCAGAGGAAAGATGTAAACCACACTGCCTTTTCAATCTGCACCATGTTTATTAGCCAACTATACCTTTCAGAATGTGCTCAAGAGCTTCTGGTCACTGCTGCTAGCTGAAATGACTTTTGTATTAGCGTGTCTCTCTTGGTTGACTATTTATAAACATTTTGGTTTGCTTTAGGGTCATCTCTGGATTGCTCTGTCTCGGCTGACCATAATAAACGAGTGTAATTACAGAGGCTGATTGGTTGGAAGGTCATTGGTAATCCTGTAATTTTTCATGGATGTTGGGGTTTGTTTGTGATGAATGTTCCCAGCCTTTTGTGGATCTCTCCTCATGCTGCCCTGTTCATGGAAATGCAACTGCAAATGAAGCTGTTTCTTTCCCACTTCTTTCCTGCTCTGTTTTTCTACAAATGAACAAATGAGATATTTTATCTTCCCGCTTAAGAGAAAATAGCCCATTTTAATACTCCCATGTCGTTTCCTAAACAGATTTGTTTACACATCATTAATAAATGAATATCTATTTTAGCATAACGTGTTTACATTTCAGGGAAGGGAAGCCAATTTGCTAATTACATTAGTAGTAACTTATACACCTGAAGCTACTGCATCACTTAAACCGCCTTGGGATGTGTATCAGCATCAGAGTGGCTGTAGATTGTTAAGCCTAGTATTTGCTGTCACATGCATTATGCAATTCATTATCTCAATATGTACTGCCTCTTCGGGACACTTCACAGTGCGCTTTGTGAGCGCATAACTTTCCAGTTGCATGCAAGTCCAGATCGCTCACCGAGATGTGTTTTATCACACTGATCTTCGAATGTTTTTACGGCACTGATACAGGGATGCAAATCCACTTTTAAAGTACCAAATCAATCAGTCTAACTCTCACCAGAACTTCAAATATGGCAATAAAACATCCTGTGAGTGTAATTCACCTCTGCGAAACACTCAGCATGCCCCTTGTGATTTAAACCACCTCTGGCATGGGTGCCTATCACAGTTGCAACACATTTTCTCAACCAATTGCGCATTACAGTCTTCTAATGGTCAAGTCAGACAGAGTAACTTATAGCAGCTCATTAAAAGGCTCCTCTCACACTCTGCCTCTATCTCTCCCTCCCTTCCTCTTCTTTCTTGTCTCTCTCTCTCTCTCTCTCTCTTCATTTCTCTCGCTCTCAGTGGACACAGTGTCTCCTGCCTATTTGCAGTGATTTCCGCAGGTTGAATTAATGTGCTGTCAGGCTTGTTTCGGAGGCAGCTACTGTGGCTGGCAGGTTCCCTGCTACTTGGCCGATCAACTGCTCGCTCGGAGCAGAGGTGTCTGGTCAGCTAGCCAGTGAGCCGGTCAGTGGACAGGAAGGGGGAGAAATGGGAGAGAAAGGTTTGGGGGGGAATGGGGGGATTTTAACTGATCCATGCTCTCGTCTGTTCACTGACAGCCTGGGAGAAGTCAAGATGGACGATGCTCATTCAAAGTCAGACAACATTTTCTCTCAGGCCCAAAGCTGTGGCCAGCAATGTGCTTTTTCGCCAGCCTAGCCTGGATCGTTCAGGCTGCCATGGTGTCCTGTGAGTTTATGGTGAGCTTATGGTCAGTCACCCTTACCGAAAATAGTAGCAGCATCAGCTTATCTCAGCATGCTGATAAATATAATCCGTATAGTGAATATAATCGATTTTATTGTGGCTGTCATATCAAAACTTTACATGCCAGCTGCCCTTTACATTCTATTAATGTGATGAATGGACCAATAGAAATGGTCTAAATTGATTTCAAAATGAATACACTTATATTAGTGCACGTTAAACTAAGAACACTTTTATCATTTTGGAGATCCAAGGATTTGTTGCACTGTTAGCACCATCATATAGTTCAAAAAGGGGTTCTGAGCAAACATCAAAGCATTAAAGCATTAGCACTAAAGCATCATTACATAATCATTAATAATATACAGTATATATATATATATATATATATATATATATATATATATATATATATATATATATATATTATAATACTATTATATATTATTATATATAATGTTATCGATAATATATATTAATAATAATAAATATATATTAAAAATAAACACCTACTTAAAAATAAGGAACCTGAAAAAAGGCATAAATGCTATTTGTCAACAAGCATGCTGATTATGATGAGCAACTTTGCCTTAAACCTTCAAAGAACTGCTCCCATGATAACATGGATATAACTTACTCACCTAAAATGAAGACTAAAAGGACTTTAATCTAATCTCATTCATTTAGTAAAGCTTAATCAATAGCCACGCGACGTCGAAAGGTCTAGTTCAGCCATTGATTACCATCTCTCGATTCTGCCTCAACAATAAGCTGTTGTGGGAGGGATGGATTGAGAGCAACTTAGCATTAATAGGCTTTCGGCTCTTTAATCTAGACTTCCTCTGGTGGCAGTGGTTTTTGGAGCAGGGGACAAGCTGAAGCTTGTCTTATTACTCCTGTCACCTGGTGGGATCAGGCCCTATTCCCCAGCCCCATGTCCCAAACCTTAATCCAATTTGTTCAGTCCTCTTGTCTTCGCCTACCGCAAAATTAAAAACCTTGCTCCACAAAAACACCTCGCATTTCCAAGGTATTGGCTGCCTCTGCTAGACTAGAAACTTCATTTATTCTGGCTAACTTCTCAATTATCTTCCCAGTAGTGGAGACGTGTAAAAAGTGCAAAAATCAATAGGATTCCATTCCCCTCGTATTGGAAGGGGAAAAATTAATGAGATAGGACACTCTCTTAATCAGAAATAAATGTTTTAATTCAGATAATGACATAGTTTTCTCTTGCAGAAGGATGACAAATGCCGGGCCAGCAGACCCCTTGCAAGAAGCCGTTTCAATTTTATTGTAAATATAAAAGGTATTGATCGGCGAGATGTACAAACCCTATTGCTTACAAAAGCCATTTGGGGGGCCTGGGAAAACTATTAAGCGTGGGGGTCAGAAATCAATAAACAACACTAAAATGTGGCCGCGCTTGCCCTGGCTGGCACATTGGAAAGCAAAATGGCAGGCGTAGTGACAGGAGTGTCTGTGGCGGCGAGCGGGCGAGGATGAAGGGGTCAGGTATGTAATCATGAGCCCTTTGACAGTCACCTCACACAGTGGCCTGACAGTCTACTCTTTCAAAACACACCAACTTATCAGCCTGTCACCACTGCTGCCTATATACTACATACAAGCTCCTCTGAGCTCTCGTATACCATGTGCTGCTGGATACCACACATCATTTTGTCATGTTAAAACCATGAAGCTGAAAAGAGCTTCATATGCAAAATCATAATTAAATAAATGCATTATTCTGAGGCTAAAATATACTTGTGTTTAGATGTAATTTCAGTTGGAACAATTTTCATAGCCCTTTGAGACACAGTTGGTCTCAGACAGTGAGTGAATGGAGCATAATTTTATACTTTTATATTGTTGTATATAACTTACATATAGCTAAATAAAAATTTACAAGTATTTTAATATAAAGCATGTAAAATACATTCATAAAACTAAATTTACAAGTGGAGTAGGGAGTTTATATGCACTCATTATGGACATGAATCTTATAGCAATACTGGGTTTCTTTGAATTTTTTTTTGTTTGTTTGTTTCCATGGCAGAAAATTCATTGTTAATAGAAAACAAAAAATGGTGCGGAAGTCAAATTTTTTGGAGGGGTTTCTGAAATCAGTACAGGATTTAAATTGTGCATACAAAGTCAAAATATTTACATACACCCCTTTAGATTATTATTCAGTTGTTCCAAGTTTCAAAATGTCTTTTAACTTGCCAATACTCTTAACCTCCAGTTAGTGGTTATGACTGACTACATCTGGTAGCTTCACTGTGCCCACACAGAAAGTGTTTGCTTGACAGCACTTATCGGATTGACCAACCAAGTAACCAACACATTAACCAAACAATTAAACAATTAAACAATGGTCCAAGGAGGTCAGTGCAGATCTGAGAATGACAGTTGTAGATTTATAAATTACATTGCCAACGTGGCATGTTGTACACGGTCTACCCCAGAAAACAAACAGTTCAGGAAATTCACTAGAAGCAACAATACTGCCATGACATGTCCATGAGGAGTTAATGTAGACTTCCACTGCATGTAACTTTATTTAGTTTTGTTTTTTTGGCTTTCGGCTTACCACTAAGATTGCACTCTGTCGGCCCAAGACAAAACATTTGCCAAATACAAGACATTTAGAACCCAAAAGAACTTTTAATTGAGAGTTCTTTTGAAAACCAAACACACACATCTTTAAAAGAATAGTTGCACCCAGAAGGAAGTGTCGCATTGCAGTGCAACTCAGTAGGAAGATAAAGATTACCAGAAACAATAAATAACGATGAATGTAGACTGATATGGGAACACTTATTGAGCTACAGATACAGAAGTAGCGTTTCTCAGTATGGTGTTGGGCCGCCATGTTTGCTAATGCAGCAAGCCAGACATCTCGGCTGCTAATGGTGTCCTGTGATAATCCATCCCATGCAGCTTAAATATTCGCACACAGTTCCTGCAGATTTTGCAGTAGAGGTGGAGTGTCCAATAGCATCCCACACATTTTCAACATGGGATGTCTAGTGATGCGGCCGGCAATGATGTTGACCGTATGTTCAAGGCAAGATGACAGAAGTATGTTCAGACGAGCATTGTCCTGTCCTGTATATAATCTCCCGTTGTGCAGTTGTTTGCCAGTAATGCTGGCAGTTGGGTCACTTTGTGCATGTCAGACAGTTCATCGGTTCTCCCTCTCCATAGCTGGTGTAGGTCTCCTAGTTCTTTCATGTTGCTGGTGGGTGCCTTCTTCTACCCCTGTCGCCAACAGGAAGCTATGGTAATATCTGCAATATCTGGTATGGGGCGCAATACATTAATAAGACCATGCTGTTTCCTTGAGCCCCTCTCAACCTCTTTCAACTGCTGTAATTGCTTTTGAACTCTTCTCTGGGTCAGTAATAAGGCCCGTTCTTGTTTACTTCACATGTGTGGCCAAGGGTAACACTTGAACCATTCGTATGTCTCACTGTGTCAAACCTACCCATTTCTGTCAGCTGATTCTCTCTGGGTGTAACTACTTTAAATATTGAGTGTAGTAAATAAGACGTCCAAGTGTGAGGAAGTTACAGTCTGAAGAACCTCCACATAATTTTACGGTTTCACATAAATTAAAAATGATTTCAAGCCAATTCCATCTCAACCGCAAACCAGGCCATGGGCTTCCGTGGAAAAGGCCTATATGCTTTCAGACAGAGGGCCAGGACATGAACCTTTAGATATGGATTCTCACTGGATTCTCCTTGGAAAGTTGATAAAGTTGTAATTTGTGTGCAGTAATTATGGTGAAGAGGGGAGCATGAGCAGGGCAGATGACTTAACCCCAGATCTATGGACTCCATTGGATAGGCTGAGAGTCACAACCTCACCTGAACTTTATCCATTGACTGACCCTTGCAACATGCCGGGTCTTTGCAACAGGTGGACCTGAGCAGCCAAACCTGGCTCAAAAACAGCAAAGCCATCTTAATAAACATTGCAAATTGACGAATCATTGGCAAGTCCTGAGGGACTTCGTCTGCAAGAGATCCATAGGGCTTAAAAAGGATGAGCCAGTGAGTATTGCCTTCTTCAGCGACATCCGCTTGGTAGATAAATATATAAATGATGGTCCGTGAAGCCGTATACAAATGAGAGCATCTCCTCTCATACATGAATGGAGGCTAAGTTATGGAGAAGCTGTTGTGGATGAAAATGCTTCTTTTCCTGCCCTTCTGAAAATGGGATTTAGGAGAGGTCACTGTCACCTATCAGAAGGTGAACTACAGGGCGTTTTGGGAGCGGTGGTGGGGGTCCCATGGATTTGGCACTCTGAGAACCCCCTCGCCCATTCTTGGTAATGTCAGTTTCTATGTCACTCTCATCTCCCAGAACGATGATGGGGTGGGCCTGATGCAGCCCCCTGTCGGTGCGGTCACTCGACCCTGCGTGTAATTCCTCCTTAATGCCGTCACAGTGAACAAAGCACCCCATCCGCTGCGCACAGATCCCTCTTGACCCCTTGTCGCCTAACACAATGCAATTGGCCATGTCATTATGGCTGCCTGGCCGTCCCATTCCCTGTCTCTGCATGCACGCAGACTGTATAAATTGATTTTTAGCTGTCAGAGGGACAGGGGCCAACAGATCTGCTGGCCAGTGAGTGAAAATGAGGAAAGAAATGACAGCAAAAGGTCATCTGATATTTCTGAGGATATCCTGGAAAAATAGGCCCTAAACAGGGAGGAAAAACTATTTATCCACACGCCCTTCTGAATTTCCATTTGCTTTACCAGGCAGGCCTGATTTGCTTTCAGGCAGGCCTGAAATTGCACATCAGTGATATTTATTTGGCTTCTCTTTCTTTTTTTCTTTCTTTCTTTTTCACAATTATATTTAGAATAAAGTATGAGCATATTAACCTTTGTGCTAATCGTTGTTTTTGTGTAATTAAATTATAATTTATTTATACACACTGTGTGGAACAATCTCAGCCTGATCAGTCATCAGCCAAAGTTTAAATACCCCAGTAAATGACATGTTTTGATGATTTTCTAACTAAAATACGTCCTTTACAGGAACAAAACTTTTATTAATTAATAATCATTATCTGAGCAAGGGTGACCAAATTTTTGCAGCTCTTTTCGGAGCTGAGATCTTTGTTTTGCCAATGTGTTATCATTTGGCTAAACCTAGCATGTTAGCATCATGATGTAGCAATGTTGATTAGCATGTATTGTCCCTGTGAAGAAAGCACATATAAAGACATATTTAAATACAGCATAAAAAGTGCACAAGATACATAGCTGTATGTAAAAGTTTAAACACCCCTAGTCACATGACACGTTTTGATGCTTTTAAATGAAAGTGAGTTTTAACGCTCTACACAGAGAACATCTATTCCTATTGCAAACATTGTGTTCATTCGCTAAGTACTAACATATTCAAAAAACAAACAACACAAAATATAATAATGTGGCATAAGTTCGCACTGGCCCCTTTATAATCTCTTTTTTTCTGATATGCTTAGTTCAGCAAATATACAATAATTGTGCACTCTGGGATTTGTATGGGATGTGTATTTATTTTCATTTGAAACATGGAGCTCAATCAGGAGCCCCAAACGACTCAACCGCACCATCCTGAAACCGGTGGTGTATTTAGATCTAGCTGCACTCCTATCTAGCAGCATTCTTTCAGCGTTTATACATTTGGAAAGCAGCTGGCACATCTTGTTGCACTGTGCAAATTTCTTACATAAGGCTGTCTGCTTTTCTTTTGCTTTATAGCAGAACAAACTCGCCATTTTTCACTGGTCTGATGTATACGGTGCCTGTGACTGGTCCATAACTCAGCCCAAAGAACACAGGCACTTTTTCGCCACTTTGTTGTCTCGTGAAAAGCAGAGGGACCTTGCGCGCCAGCGCACAGCGGCGGACACAGGGAGGAGAGAGCCACGATTTATGATTGGGTGACACTGGCAGAGGGGGTGATTTATAGTTTAATTTGCTGTTGTAATGGACAGAGGATAATAACATGTAAAATATTAATCAATGTGTAGCAACAGCAGACACCATTTGCTAAGCTTGTTATCCGCTGCTCTGCCCCTGACAGTGAACAATTAAACTGACATGTGAAAAACAAGTTGCGTGTGTTCAGGGGGTCTGAGCGCGTGCATGCGTGTGTGATATGTGTGTGAGTGTGAATGTATACACACGTGGACATATGGTGGTGGATGTCGGGGGTGGATGTGTGTGTGTGTGTGGTTGTGTGTGGAGCCTTATGGCCCCAGGTGGGGGACATTTGGGCAGAGAGAAGGGGATTCGCGTGTTAAAGAGCAACATCAGTCCCCCTCTGAGAGGAAAACGATAGACCTTTACACGGGACATTCTCCCCCCTTCTCAATGCCTGATGATGAATGAGTCTCATGGCACTGTGGCATGCCTTTGAGCAATAAACAGTGTGTTATTAAATATGTGTAAATAATAAGTGGAGCTTAATCACAGTTCATTGTGGGAAATTGGCCAAATTAAAGATGCTGTGAATCATTATCCACAGCGTACTGATAAACTAACCAGTAACAGAGAGCGCAAATTCTTGGGACTTCTATCTGTACTGCACTCATTGTATTGGAGGACTGTGTATCGCCAATGCTGCTATATGGTATCAGTACGGTATCAAGCAGCCTGTATAAGTGCAACGTATATCTACTGTTTGAGCTTGTTTTGAATTAACAAATCAATACATAAAAGTATGAGCAGGATGGGATGGCACAGTTTCCACAATCTGTTGTATACCCCATGCTACACAATAAGACAACTCAAATATCAAAAGCTAAACACGTTAGCTAAAGAATCAGACACTTTCAGAGGAACTTTTAAAGCATTTATGGCTAGATTCATGCTGGACCCTTGTGCCTACCTGCCCCCATATGAGGTTGGTTTTTAGCATGCTATTGGGATGGTTGGCACAGTGTTAAATGACCGCAGTTTCAAAGAATGAAGAAACAAACAGATAGAAATCTAATAGAAAAATGACACGCCTTTGCATTAACTAAACATTAAAAACGTATTATTTATTATATCATGGCCTTTACTGAAATACAAAAAGAAAAACAGTACTGAGCAGGCCATATTAAACCACAACCCATCATAAACAATGTTTAGCAAAGTAAAATGTAGGTTCAAATAAAAGTTATGCAGGCTCAAAGATGCCAAACCAATCCCATCCACATCAGGACACCCTGCATTTACTTCCCGTTTGCTAGCATTACTTACCACTGACTTTCACATCATAAAAATACAGTGTCATTTCTGATAAATATATTTTCAAATTCACTCTTCAAACATTTCTATGATGTGTTTATTTAGGGAAACTTTTTTGACAGCTTAAAAAGTTCAAACACAGCACATAGTCAAGCTCTGGACAAAACTAGCACATGTTGATCAAGATGGCAATAATTGAATATTATGTTATGTTCAAAGTTTCGCCCACTGACCCAGAAGAACACCTACCGTACCGTTCTCCTCTATCTCCCTTTAGTGTAATTTTATTAAATGTAAATGGAACAAAACCATCCAATCAAAGCGAGCCAGGTTCATAAGGCGTTCTTCCTTTAGCAGACCAACACAGAAGATGCTTGGGGTCACTAAGGTTATTAATGCCAACTTGGTGATGCCAATATATACTGGGACCTTTTCACGACACGGGACCGTTAGTGCTGTCCGGCACTAATTCAGAATAATGCTATGCTGGGGTGTTTGAAGGCAATACAGAGAGACAAAGCAAACAAACAGAGAGATTGTCACCTTTGACATCACATACTGTACTAAATCAGCATACAGTTACTCCTGACATGGATTATGACACGACTTTCCGCAGATAATCTCTCTGCCTGTCTTTTTGGCTCCCTTCCTCAAAGATGTTCTTTTACAGTCTATATTCCACCAGCAATCTCCCTGCAAAAGGCTATCTGTGGTCAAGGAGCACTCGGACGGCGAGATCTATTTGAGGTCAGTGTGGCATGATGAGCCAAACTGCGCAAGCTTTAACAAGAACCTTTCAAAAATTCAATTACAGACACAGAAATTAATAAATCCTTGCACTTGCTATGGAACAAAAATTTGTCAACCTGTCCATTTCTCTCTTTCTCTCTCTCTCGCTCTCTCTCTCTCTTTTTCTTCCCTTTCTTTGCCCGGCATCTCCTTCTGACCCCGGTCAATTACATTGCTTGTAAATAGTTTTTATACATGTTCAAATAATTGCTCATCCTAATGTGCAGCGATCTGTATTCGTCACGCTTGGCGAGCCACGGCCCCCATCAGCGCTCTCCCGACCAGCAGGCCCCATTTGCCGGGGCTGTAAGTGAAATTGAAATTGAAGTTATAATTGATATCGGGGCCCATCACCATAATGGGTTCATCATAGCGCCATCTAAAATATTAATTTTCTAATTATGGATAAATGATCAGACAAGCTGAGGCAGCGGTGCTGAGGCAGCCCCTGGGAGCTCCGCAGGCTGTGGATGGGAGGACAGGGCCTCGTAAAGCCCACAAATCTTTTCTAATTCTCTGCCGCTGAGCAGCACCCGGGCTCCATTCGCTCCCCATAATGGATAAATAATAGTTAAGAATCAGGCTGTTAGGCTCAATTTTCTCACCCTCACTCGCTCTCTCTTTCTCTCCCACGTACGTTCTTCTGTTTATGGGAGCATGCGGATATGTGCTGGTGTTCATTTTTTTCTTCTCCTCATTTTCTTCTTTCTTTTTTTTTTTTTTTTTTTGCTGCTTTGCTGTTTTTTAGCCCTTTTTTTATCCCTGCATCTGATAATGGAGGCTCATGAGCTGGAGAGAGAAAGAGAGAGGAGGATGCAGCACCATGTAATGATTATTTACAGAGATGATGAGGCTACTTAGCAACACATTTACATACAAAATTTCCACACAGAAATTATTTGTCCTTGCGCTCGATATTTCTCCGGCCTAAACCGAGTTATCTGTTAGCGACATTAACCTTTTCCTAAATGGCGTCGTCCATCCACTAAATACGGAGCTTGTTAAATAGTCTTTTGTGAGGAGATGCAGTTATTTAGTGGGTGACTTGCACCCAGATGAAGGGGGGAATTAAATATGCTCTGGCAGAACGTACGTTTCTGTTTTATGTGGCGATACTTCGTTGTTAATTGTTTCCCTGCACCTTGATCCTGTAATTAGGACCTTGCTAATTATCTAATTAGCCGGTAGCAGAAGGGCAGGTTGACGGCAACATTTCAGCCATCGTTCAGTGGCTCATTATCCTTGAGAAAGTCACCCCGTGGCCCCCCTCTTCCCAGCCTCTCCGTGGCCAGCGGGCTCAGGGAAGAGTCTGGCTGGAGGACCACGCGGCTCAGCCGCCCTTTGCATTTGTCAAACTGTCTGTTACGATGGCAAGTTTTCCACATCACGATAGCTCCAGTGACAGGCAGGTTTATACTGCAGTGGGAGCCTATATGGACAAGGGGCCACAAAAACGAAGAGAGAGAGAGAGAGAAAGAGAGAGAGAGAGAAAGAGAGAGAGAGAGAGAGAGAGAGAGAGAGAGAGAGAGAGGGAGAGAGAGTTAAAAAAGGAGTTGGGAAAAGAACTACAGAATCATTGAAAGTAGTCATTTATAGGAGGCGAGTTGTGGTTGCTTGTGGAGAAGGAGGGCTGGATGTAGTCCCCTAATTTTATTCTTATGATCATTACTGTTATTTTGCTATATATTCTATTGACATCACCCATCTACTTGAATTATTAATTACAAAATGCCACACAAAGTACATTTATATTCCATTTTTAATTCTTTATAAGATTTCAGTTGCTTTTGAGCCATATTACAACACGTCCTTTTCTGAACACGTATGATGTACAGCCTGAGAGTTCAGAATGCACACTTTCCACTTGTTTTAATGTGCTTTGAGTAACATACAATTAAACATAGCGTAGGACTATAGGATAGGGGTACAAGGAGGACTGCCCAAGGCTGCTCCCTGGCCTGCTCAGGTGCATGGAGGCTTGCTCATTTTGCAGCTCGGTGGGGAACCCAGACAGGACACTGCTACTTCCCTCCTGGGAGCCAGTATAGGGACACCCCCATCCCTCGATTTCCCTCTGTCTTTGTCACCCCCCCCCTCTCCATATCCAATCCTTAGCTCTAAGGGTTTCTCTGCAGTAGGAAGCGCAGGCCACTAGGACACTGCCTCTTTGTGCTGTCCCTGCCACTGGACACAAAAAGGCCACAAAGTCAGTTAATCACTAATCCAGTTTGGGTCCCTGTCTCCCTTGCTGTGGGAGAGGAATGCATAGTGATGTCACGCCTTATTAAAGTGATTAACAGCAATCACCTTTTGTTTTCCAGGGTAACTGCTCTCTCCTCTGGCTGCTGAAACACAGAGTTTACCAGCATGGGGTGCTAGTGAGGTACATGTATATCAGAATATGCTTTTTGTAATACTTGCTATAAAATTAAGTTAAGGCAATGAAAGCTAATTAAATGTTATTTGTTGCTCAACTGAATGCTAAGTATATGTACATGCATGTGCCCACACATCCACAATAAGCTATGACTATGTGGACTCAACATGTTGATTTAAGGAAATATTTTTTTTGCAGTTTCATTAGATACTTAATCACATGGTAAGTGATAATAATCGATTTATTAAGACATTTGGAACATTGTAATGTTCATAGAATATTCAACATAATTCTGAAACTGCAGAAGAAGCCGCATACTATAAATCATTATAAACCATTTATAAACCCCTAAAAACATTATGTAAATTAGCTAAACATACAAAGGTCTATGTTATGGTCTAAGGATCTCTTGTTCAATCAAATCCCACTCCATGACCCCTCACTCATACAACTCAAATATTTAGCTCTTTAGTAATACAAGAGCTAGCAAGTATTATAAGAAGTTATGAGTGGGAGTATTATCAGATGGGGTATTTCAAAGGCAGTGATGAATCTGGTGTGACTACTACTACCACCCTGTGTAATTGGCATGAGAAGAGGCATGCAGTGTGGCGGTGGGGGTTGCTTTTACCCGGCGGACATCTCATTTAGCGTAAGACATGCACTATACTACAGCTGCATCCTTCACTGAGTTCCCAGTGTCAGCTTTACAGCATGAACAAGCCAGACAAGCTACAACATAAAGAATGCACAACAAGACGCAGTCATGTGCTATTTACAACACGCCTGACAAAGTTTTACAGAAGATAATAGTCAAATTTTTGTCCAGAAATAAGGACCAGTCAGTGTCAACTGAATGCACTTCCGTGTCACATGATGCTAGTTATTTAAGCTGTGAATATAAAATCTAAAATTATTTGCAACAATTTAATACTGTATGTCACAAAGCGATATAAAGGCAAAACAATGTATGGTTGTCATTATTAAGGTGAGGCTTGTAATTGTTTTACTAAATACAGTTGTAAGCAAAATGTTCAGGTTAAAATTCATGTTTTGTTGATTTCCTATGTGGTAATAATATAGCATATCTTATACAGGGTATTTTAACGCACGACTTTGGAGATTGTAAAACACTGAAAAAAAAACCATATAAACCACAATGTGAAATGTGCCACAACTTTTGCCCTGGCCACAATTTTTAGTATGCGAGGTTATGAGTATGACAGATTCATTTACACAGCATTAACAAGGCCCACTAGTCACTTCCGGTCTTGGGCGAGTATTTTAGTCCAAAAATTGTAGATGTCAGTTTAAAAGCCAACAAATCAGCTTCTAAAGGTCTCCATATAGACTACACCTGAGCCTATATCCCTGATGTTTGATGGCCGTCCTACATGTATAAGGAATGGGTTACGTCCACATAAAATAATGCTTGTATTATAATGCACATAATAATATCCATATCCTCATCATCCCACCTTATGACTCATTGCACTTTCTCCCAGCATGGGAGTGAAGAAAGGCAATATTCTGACAGAAAAATGCAGGAAAATTCAATTTATGTTCACATACATCATAACACAGAACAGTCCAATCTGCAGCTTTCTGTGCTCACAGCAATGGAGCAGAGAGCGCTGCTGCCTAAACGCGACACTCAGTTGTGCCTTTGGATTGTTTTCCTTGGCGCTTTTTCTTTAATCTTTGAAGGCAGGACACACAAAAAGGCCCTTGTCCTTCTGTGGGTAATTGAGTTTTCGAAAGTATTAGGAGAGCGAGTTGTAAAAAGCATCCATCTATCTGAGGAGCTGATCAATATGAGGAAGAGGAGAGGAGTGAGGGATTGATTTATCCCCCCGGCCGCCGCTTGCTTAAGGCAGTGCCGTGCTCACAGCAGAGCAGCTCCTCCGAGCCAGATTAACACTGAGCCTCATTACCAGGCGTGTAAATAAAGACGGATGGCCGGCAATATTCCCACAAATTTGTTTCCCATTACAGCGAGCTGGCAGTAATTGCGGTTTGTGACCGGAGTCCCTTGAGTGTGTGTACAGTTACATTCATATTACTGCCTCTCAGCCAGCTCACACACTGGGCTACATGCTGTTGAGAGAAGGTAAATAATCATCTTAGCATTCAGAAAAAGTCTCTGCAGACCATGCACTGCTCTCTGGGCAACGTTGCAATAGAGGAGTGGAATCGTGACACGAGTGTGGCCGTATTTACCTCCTTAGCCTTAAGAGACCAATTGGCAAGGCCACATTTCCATTCCTCACTTCTACAGCATTATAATAAGCCATTTTAGTCATTATTTTGTCCTTCAAGTCATCCAGAGTGCAAATAAAATGCTCTAATTTAATGAAATCCAAGTTTTATATGTAATACTAAAAGAGTCAAATAAAGGAAAATACACTAAAATGATTTTTTATAGATTTTGGGGACTATTTTGCCTTATGATGCCTTGTCTGTATGTATCTCTGCCACTTAAAAAAGTATGTAGGACATCTAAACTGGACAAAAAATATCAAAAATTAAGGTTTTCACATCAAGTTACTCTACTTTTAGAGTCTCCACTCTCACAAAGTTTAAACTTACTCTGGCAGCCTGTGCTTCTGTGCACAGGTATGGTGCACTGATATCTGTTGTATAATATTGGGATGATCACCAGGGAAGACCCTTAGCCCAATGCTACTGAATAACCGGGATAGCAGTCAGGACATCGATAGCCTCACAACTCTCTTTAACAATAGGAACCAACCCTGCATTACAATCCCACTGACTAGGCCCACAGCCCACTGAAGAACACTCTCCTGTGCATCCATGGCTGAACCAGCTTGCACTGGGTTGCAACAATATCATCAAAATATCCAGGGAATCCAGATAAAATGTATAAAGGGCAAGGCCAAAAACACAAGTGAATGCCCTTGACCTTCGATCCCTCAGCATTACAAACCTGCATGATTCTGTGATGGCTAGCACTACATGGGCTTAGGAATACACTGCTACAGTGTCACTTCATCCACAAATGCAAGACTGCATAAATGTACAAGGTCCAGAAATGATTGCTCTGGGCTCAGGCTCATCTGAAAGGAACTGATGGTCAGTGGAAATGCTGATGGTCTGACAAATCACCTTTTCAGATGTTTATGGAAACAATTGGTTTATTGCTCTTCAGGGCAAAGTAGAAGGAAACCACCCAGAATGTTACAAGTATGAAGTCCAGCATCTGTAGTGTATTAATAGTGCATTTGCACTATTAACACAGACATATGAACATTTAGGTGCATCATATGATGCCCACTAGATGCCTTTAGGAACACCCATACCTATTTCAACGTGACAACATGTATGTTCTTAACACAGGTCAAATAAATTATCCACTGCTTTCTTATTTAGCATTAACATGTACCATATTATCCCCACTTTTTTTACTTTGTAGGTTGATGGCTCCTAAAATGAAAAATCATATTTCTGATTTAAACCCATTAATTTAATAATAACGATGCAGCAAATGATGCCTTGTAAGCTTGCCATGTGTAGAGAGAGGGGTGTTTAGACCTAGTGTTGTATTTGTATGCTTGGTACAGCACCCCTGACACTTTGAAAGGAGGAGGATGCATGAAGGAACTGCATGCCCTGGGTGAACTGCAATAGCTTCTTCACTTCTCATCTTATCGATTTCTGCAAGAAATATAGAACTGGCGGCTCTGGAGAAGAGGGAGGGCTGCCCTGCTATTGAGTCGTTTTCCTCATCTTTTCCAAAAATCTTTAATCAAACTTAAAGTGAAATACTAACATGCCACTTGACATGACCTTTTAGCCTGTTATGAATCACCACAGTTTGAAAGGGTGCCGGTGACCATCTTTTGCCCGTCTCGTAATAGATATTCCCTAATCACTACACAGTAAAGGCGAAAGAACAAGTTCAGCATTTGGGCTTTTAATGGGTATCAGAGGGCCTCTCTGCTGCTGACCTTTGACAAAAGGCTGGACAACAAATCCATGTTTAAAGCACTCCACCTTTCCAAAACCTCATGGTCAGACGGAGACTTGGGCGTATAGCAGCTACTACATTTAGACAGTGGCAGAGAAAAGTAAATATACATGAGGTTGGCTAAACTGGAGCGGTACAATATGAAACTATTTCTTCAGATATTTGAACATTTGCAGAGATTAGTATATGGCAGATGACAGCAAATGTGAAATCAATACAATTTATTCAAAATATAACAGGGATGCCTAACATGGTCCTTAAAATGAAACACGACATGAAACACAGCACTGGAGGTGAAGGGGCATGATCTTTTGAACTACTGAGGATTGTACAAGGCTTTTACAACACACGATAACAGAAAGATCATTTACATCATCTTGGACCTTTCATGCATTTTGAGGATAATAAATCAGGAAAATAACCAAAACGCTCCACATAAAAACAGGTGTAGGTGTAAATACAACCTAGTCACATTTAAAACTGATTTAAATCAAACTGCTCAAACCACTTGTCTGAGAAACAGTGTAGCTGGATGTTATACTGTAAGAGTAAAAGCATATGTCTCTCCAAGCCAGATTTGACAACCTAAGCCCCCTACATTTTATGCAACTGCATATGGGGAAAACCTCACAATGCACTGCCAATACTGAACATATATTGTCGCTGTTCAAAGAAAAACAGGTATCTTCAAAATCATAACTTTACAAGAGAGGCCAGAAACCTCATTTAATTTGAATGGAAGTCAATGGAACCAGACGTCTTTCCAAGCAGCTTTGGGGCATTTCTGTTGGTCCATTCTTCATGAAATTTCCACATAGTGTCGACAGCAGCTCATGCGACCAATTGAGACATAAAAGTAAAAGTCAACAAAAATGGAAATACATGTTTTTCTATATGTGTGTGTGTTTGTGTGTGTGTGTGTGCGTGTGTGTATGTATCTGTGTATGTGTGTGTGTGTATGCGTGTGTGTGTGTGTGTGTGTGTGTGTGTGTGTATGTGTATCTGTGTATGTGTGTGTGTGTGTGTGTGTGTGTGCGTGTGTGTATGTATCTGTGTATGTGTGTGTGTGTGTGTGTGTGTGTGTGTGTGTGTGTGTGTGTGTGTGTGTGTGTGTGTGTGTGTGTGCGCGCAAAGTTATTCTATTTTGAGCAAATGTTTACAAACCACATTTTTGACAGAATCTCCTTTTCAGTGAGCAAACTTAAAATAAAGGTCCACTGGCCATAACTTACAAAAGTTTATTTTTATTATTGTGAATTTTGGAATATAGTGACAGCTATGGGAAGTCTTTCAATCAGAGGATAACAGACGTATGGCTCCATAACTGCCACAGAGCCCAGGGCTTTAAACCACTCCATCTTGTCCAACATTACCTCAGGGCAAGAGCCAGCTGAGGGTGAGATCCCCACACAATGGGCTTATTTGGAAGGTTTAAGCCCTTAAAACAACATGCAGCATCATCATCCTCAGCCCAACAAAGGCACACACATTACCGAATCCCCAGTGGGCCGGCTGGCCAGCGCTGCAGAATGATCTCCCCGTGGTGTTGGCCCATTGAAGGCACATTTGTCCCAACTGTTCTTTTCTGTGGTGGGCTCAGAGTGAGGCTGGTAGGGGGACCGGGGAGGAGGAGTAAGGGCTGTAGAGCCTCCAGCATATTGGCCCACATCAATCTAGCTTCATTAAAACAGCCTTAATCCTGACGTACTACTCAAACTGCATTCCTGCAAAGAAGAGTCTTATTATGAGAGTATTCTGGGCTTTCCTTTTAACCTTCACTTCTTTCCCAGTATAATGTATGGCCTATATGGTTAAACCTATACTGTAGCAATCATATACTATCAAAAACACTATGCCTAGGGAAGCTGCATTTTAAATTCGGTTTACTTATTTTTTAAACATGCCAAAAACTTACTGAACTTTTTTTCTTTCTTGCATCAGACTCGCCTCTTTCTCATCTCTCACCCTTTCTGAAATATTCTGACAGCTTTCCTTTTTCTTGCTTTCTCTCTTTTTTTAAAGTAGAATACCATATTATGCCTAGAAATATACAGAGAATGGATATGAAAAGATGATCCCTTTCATCAGAGACACGTTCCTCAATCCATCAGGCTAACTAGCCATCCATCCCATAACCTGCGCGGCTCTCCGCTGACTGTGTATTACTCTAAAAAGCCTCTAGCAGCAGAGGTAAATGATTCTGGTTATAATCCAAGGCACTTATGTGAATCAGATGATCCAGATTTTGATAGGTTTGTAATGGACTTTTCCTCTTCATTAACTGACTTATAGGTCCTGGATTTTATGCTCTGTAGTTTTAAATTGAATAATACATCTCAGATGTTAAAGTAACATTCATATCCTCAAAATCAATGTTAGTAAAATTTTATGTACACTGTTGTATTTGTTGATGGCTGCTGCTCGCAAATAAAGCTGCAATTTATTGGCCCCGCGCTCTTTTTTCATACTATTATCACAAGCGCAAATGCACACCATAAAAAACTTTAATTAAAATTTTAATTAACACCGGTAATCAATAGGGTGTAACATAACATCTCACATATTTTCAATGACACCGAGGAAAACGCAATCAAACAAACACGGAGGGCCAAAAGATGATGATTTTATAGGCTAATAAGTGGGATGGATTTCTGCTCCTGTGATTTCTGTTCGCTTCGCAGAGCCAAAAGCAAACCAAATGACCTCGCAGCAACCCCGGCACTTTACAGTGGCCTTCCTGTAGAATTGAATACATCCTCTGTTCTCTGCTGTGCACTGTCTTATCCTTGATTCCCAGTCATATTGTTTTTTAAATCTAGTTATGGGCGGCCGAGGGGATCTTCTTTTTTTAGGCCTAACTCATAACACAATTACAGAAATTGACCCTTTACACAGGGCATTGCTGCCTACACTGAATACAGAAAAAAACAAACAGCACTGAAACACAGTACACAAATATCGCCATGCAAGGCTTTTGTGTGCTTTTGTAATGATTTAATGATGAGTTCACCTTCAAGAGTTAAAATGGCGGAACCTTAAACCACTGCAGTCTGAGCTAAACAGAAGAGTTTCCATCATCCCGCTGACATGCTCTCTGGCTACAGATGGACACAGAGTGGAAAATAAACATTATTTCTCTGTGCTTTATCTGACGTTTGACTTTGAAGGCAGAGATTTAAAGACACTTCTGCGGCTAACAGTGCACGATTCCCCAGCTGTAAATTATTTGAAGGTTGGTGAGCAAACAGCCTTGCCATTGGAAGATATGTGAAATGCTGCACTCTGCGAATGTGTGTGGTGTGTGTTTCAAATTTTGTTTGAAAACTTTCAAGGTTTTCCATTTACCACTCAGACCACACATGAAACATATCCATGCACCTTTATTCAAGTCATTCAAATGTGACTGCAGCAAAATGCTTATTAAAAATCATTTTAAAAAAAGCTGTGAGGAAGCTGGGGATGCATGCTTTTCCTTCTTCAGTGAGAATACCAGCCATCTGTGCTCTGTGAAGGAGACAGAGAGGCAGGTGTAAGAAAACAAAACCCCCTAAATGTCCTATGGAAAATCAAGTAATAAACACCAAATGCTCCGCTCTGTAACTGCTCCGCCCACAAATGCCTTCTTTCCTAGCAAATATTCTGAGATTGGACAATCTTTACAGCACATTAGGAAAAATCCCCATTTAGCCTCATATTCAGAATTCTGATTTTGTCAAAATCCCCACATTCAGAAAGGTCACAGTAACCAAGTTTCCGTTCTGCTGTCAAATTAAATACAAGCAAATAACTGAACATCGCAATGATATTATATGAATAGTGCTGCCTTTCCATCAGCTCTGCACAAGAAAACATCTCCTCGGAGCAATATGGAGAGAATCTACAGGGAAACCGTCAATGCTGAGCTTCTCAGTGCAGGTTTGTTTATCTTTACATCTGACATCCTAAGACTACAGTGGCAAACACACTGGAAAATACACTGACCTAAGATCTCCAGCAAACACTTCCTGTCTGTTTACCATCTAATATCACCATTTCTCCCTTCTGTCACATTTCATAAATATGAAAAAAACGCAATATGACTTTGTTATTCATATTTACAGTTTTATTTTTGGCCAAGTTTTTGGCAAATGTGTTTCCATCATAATTAACTCGATTTCTTTTTAGCCTGCAAAATGTATTAATCTCATGTGAGGATGCGAAAAAGTTTCCGTTAAGTTTTAGTTAACTGATATTTCAAAAGCCACATTGAGAAATAATCAAGGAAAGTTTCAAGTTTTAAGTTTGTTTGTGATTTGTACTGCATATCAGGACCTTGAAATGCTCATGCTAAGGCTCAGGTTAATACTAAACTCTAGCTAGCTAATGTTAGGATACCCTCAATGGTATACTCTTTTCAGTGAAGCAACCAGTCAAATTCATATTCCAAATAATAGAGAACAACAAATCACCAAAAAAATGCACAGCCTCTCTGCCTTCCTCTCTTATTTTATCCAGTTTTGAAAAAAGTTTCAAGTTGGAGTTCAGCAACCAACTTCATTGTCTCCAATGGTGGAAAGCAAAGCCAATGTTAGCTCATGTTTTGCTTCTGTTTATATCACTTCCTTTCTTTACTGCTGTATGTGGTTTCTTGCCAGGATCAAGCGGTGGTGGTTGCTTACTAGGGGCTTCTGCCATCATTGTGTTTACCTTTACTTTCCTTTTTGCTACCTGTTCTTAAACTATCTAACTCGAAACAGAATGTTATTGACAAGAGGTTAGAATACACCATCGAGGAAGTGTAACTTCTTTATCCTCTCAAGTTGGAATTGACTGGGTTTAACTCAACACTACAGTAACCCACTATCACTTTGTGTGGTATAAGGTGGTATTTTGGGACAGAATAGGCCTGGACTAGCTGGTTAGCATAGTACTAGACGTCTTTGCAACACAGTATGTAAACATTGGCATATTCTGATTCTGATTTTAATTAATTTTGAAATGTTTTTAATTAAACATCTTATATAATGCTGCTTTAGAAGTTTAAGTTCGCTTTGCATTGTTTCATTCAGAGTATATATTTGAGCAAAATAAAACCAGCTAAACTGCTTATTTTAACCACATTATTTTTTTAACATTTAGTCTGACAAACCAGTTCCAATGCATTGATGTAGATGAGTTGAGTTAATATTCCAGAATTGCAAAATTGGAATTTTGCATGGTTCGGATTATCTACTCAGTTTAGCATGGTAGCATAGCATTTCAAACTGGAGACTCAACCTTATGTAGCTAATGTCCTGAACACACATTTCCAGGATTTCTCCTTAGGTAATGTAAAGCTTGTCCAACCTTGCAACAGTTGCAATGATAGGACTCATTTATGGATGGATAAAGCATGGATAGGTCAATTTTCAAACAATGATTTTCTCCACCCACAAATCAGTCCTTTCGTACCAACTATTGAGAGGTTGGACATGCTTTACAAATCCTATTAAGCCTAAACAGAAATCCTGGAAATGTAAAGCTTGTCCTACATTGCAACCGTTGCTATGAAATATCTAATTTGTGGGTGGAGCATGGATAGGTCAATTTGCAAACCATGATTTTCTCCACCGCCATGCTGTGAGGTGAAAAATTGGCAAAAGAAGAAAAGAACTAAATCAGACAGTCGATACAACTGTGCTAACATTTGCTTAGACCTATTCAGGCCAAATATTCTTTCGAAGCTGCTCAAACATTTGTCCATCCAATCGAGCTGTTTGCAAAAAAAATTCACACCAGGGTTTGAGGGTAATGATGAGAGGGGCACGAGGGAAATTATTTGTCACAGCTGGGCTAGTCGGGGGTCTTAGGAGCATGGCCTTTTATCACTGTCTGCCCTCTGAGTATAACACACATACCTCTGCACACAGTTCCAACACAGCTGCGCTCACAGCCCCTACACTATGTACACTCACACCTAGCACACAGGCCTAGTCCAAACACCTCACATAGGCCTCATTCACCACAAACATGGCTAGTGCTATGGATATTCACACATTACGTACAGCATTAACACAATCGCGCCATCAACAAAGAGGTTTGAAATGACTTGTAAAACAGCATCTACTGGGTATTTGTCTCATAGTTGGCCACTGAAGATGGGAGCATGTTTATGGCCGTTTACAATACATAAAGTTGGTAAAAATGTTTGCGCATTGTTTTTGTTCATGCAAAAGCAGCTAATATCACATTATGAAGGCATGGATTTTGGATGAATCTGTGCTACAGGTTAAAAATAATGGTGTTATGCTACAGAAGAACCATCATTGACTCACTTAGGAACCTTTCAATGGATAATTCCTTCAATTCTTCTCATTTTTAATTGATAAATATATAGTTACTCAAAGTTGTGAGCTGTCTCTGTATTGTAGAGAAACTTACCCATTTGCTAAGATTTCCTTACAGTGGTGGTGATAGGAACTAGTGGCTGCAGTGTCTACAGAATAACCTAGATAGCTATTCAATTGTACCATCCAAAATAACCTTTAACCTCCCCCCGTTAACCTTAGTGAGTCCTCATATAATGTTAAAAACAGTCAAAAGGTTTTCTTTAGCTACCATAAGCACATCTTAAAAAATGCAAATTAAAATATTTCCCCAAATCTACTGTAAAACAATGTCTCATAGTTGAAACCATTTCATATAATAACTTTTACAGACATTTAACCATATTAAAGTATGGTTCCAGTCACCTCAGCTGCAAAGTGTTCTGACTCTCATTCTGACTAGTTGCTCTAGAGTGGAGAATTTTACATTAAACTATTCTGAAAGGTACTACAAATCATAACTACACACTTATAATAGTATTGGACTCAAACTGATATTTGATTACATATTTATTGCACCCTGCAAGAACACAACATGTGCCATGTTTTAATTGGAATGGATGTGTAATCCTCTATAAATAAATGATACGTTTTTTGTAGGGCTTTTCCTGATTTAGGCCCAAATTCTATATCTTATAAATATTCATGTATCGGCGCCAGCCTTGGCAAATATGCACACGTAAATGACACCATAGCGGTAAAGTAACTGTACAGTAGTTTGTTAGTGTATTTAAATCATTTTTTGTGTATTTTTTACTTAAGTATTTCAATTTTGAGTGACTTTTTACTGTAACGCTACACTTCAAAATCAAATATCTTACTTTTTACTCCACTACATAATGTCAAACCTGTTGTTCCTTTAGGCTTATGTGTGCGCAAAAGAGTAACATGTTAAAAAAAATAAGTGCGAAGCGAGCCTACCAATCAGGCTATAGCACGCACTTTGTTTTGAACTTGTTGGATAGATCTTGGTTCTACCTTATGGAAATTGTTGATTTCAGTTTTGTGTTTATGATAATTTTAATAAACACCAGTGTCAGACTAATGAATGACATTCTAATAAAAGATTGGTGGACCAGGAGTGACACTAAAGTCCTTCACCTAAAAAGAGTTGATTAGGAGTCTTGTTCCAAAAATGATCATAGGACATTACAGCCATAATACATTGGTTGTACTTTCCATACATATGAAAATTGGAAGGCAAATTGTTTGTACTTTTACTTAAGTGACAGTCTAGAGGGAGAAACTCTTCTTACTGGAGCATTAATTTGCTGACTGTCTCAGTGGACAGTGGACCGAGATTAAATGAAGGTGGCACCTTGAACAGCTAATTAAATAGGAAGAATACATATCCATACTGGTGATAAATGCTAACCTTAACTCACCTAGCATTAGTTTATTGCATATTGACAGTCATGGCCATGTCATGTTGAATATAAAATCAGTTTTCATTTTATGACTAGCAGCTTACCATGTTGTAGTGTAGCATATGAATAGTAAATAAGAGTAAGAAATGAATAAAAAAGGAAGAAGATGAAAATGTGCAGACCTTAAAGTACTGAATATGTGTATGCAACTGAATCAGGTCAAAGTAAACCATCACCCATCCTGTAGTATGTAGCCAGATAGAAGATTTGCAGTTGGTGGACAGCAGGAAGAGGTGCACAACAAGAACTTAGTGTAAGGTGTATTGGGTGTGACCACACTGAGTCTTGAGGTGTTGTGTAGAGTGTGAGTGTCCAAGGTAGGTGGGGTGGGGGGTCGGGCGATGGGGGGTCTGTTTGTGTGAAAGAGGTGTGAACAGCCCATGTCTCACTAACTGTTTCCATAACCTTGGGACTGAGTGAAGTCTAACTGGCAGAGAGTGAGGCCCAGCCTGCAGGCTGTGATTGAAAATTGCTTTATTGCTTTATATGCGATTCCCCATTCTGTTGCCAATCCCATTTATTTATGGTGTGGCGGGCCCTGGTACACCTGCTTAGAGCTGGTGGAGATTACTTTTGGAAAAAAAGAGAGAGACAGCCAATCTCTAGGGGCCATTACCCTGACAGGCTCTCTCTCTTTCTCTCTCTGGCTTTTTCGTATTCGCCCCCTCCCTCTCTCTCTGTCTCACTGCACCCCAACCCTGTCTTCCCCTTTTTCTCTCTCTTCTTCCTCATCTCACTTTCTCTTGCCCACCTTCTCACCCAGCCCCTTCCTCTGTTGGGTAGGCCCCTCACACGCACCTCTCCAGCAGCTGAGAGTACACTGTACTAATATTACCCAAGCCAAAGTGCAGGGCTGAGGAGCAGGTCATCTGGATGTGACATTCTTCATCATCAGCCCCAAGCTGCTGAAAGATGGCCTGTCTCAAGGTGCACTCTGAAAGGCAGGACATGAGGCCATGAGAAATAGGCACTGGGGTTAAGGGGTGGCTGGTGGTGCAACATGTTTTAGCAAAGATTCAGTGATTGCAGATAAAGAAATATATACAGGGGTTGGACAATGAAACTGAAACACCTGGTTTTAGACCACAATCATTTATTAGTATGGTGTAGGGCCTCCTTTTGCGGCCAATACAGCGTCATTTGGGCAGCCGTGGTTTTATGTTTTTTGGATACAGTCCGGGTTAGCACCCGAACATCCCTTTCAGACAGCTTCCTCTTGCGTCCACAGTTAATCCTGTTGGATGTGGTTCGTCCTTCTTGGTGGTATGCTGACATTACCCTGGATACCGTGGCTCTTGATACATCACAAAGACTTGCTGTCTTGGTCACAGATGCGCCAGCAAGACGTGCACCAACAGTTTGTCCTCTTTTGAACTCTGGTATGTCACCCATAATGTTGTGTGCATTGCAGTATTTTGAGCAGAACTGTGCTCTTACCTGCTAACTGAACCTTCACACTCTGCTCTTACTGGTGCAATGTGCAATTAATGAAGATTGGCCACCAGGCTGGTCCAATTTAGCCATGAAACCTCCCACACTACAATGACAGGTGTTTCAGTTTCATTGTCCAACCCCTGTACAGACTCTTTTGTCAAGCAGACCCTCACGTCTTCAGATCTACAGTGGAGGAGGTTTTATTCTCCATAGAATGTGCCTGAGGCCTAATCAGCACTTTCACTGCAATTTTTGCAAAGCTAGAAAAGCATAATCCTATATGTTTGGAGAATATGGAGTGCAAGGTTGCATCAAAATGTTCTTTTGGTTTCCAGAATGTTCTGTCATCTCAGGCCTCCATAAAACATTTCCCGAATGTTGCACTGACAATGAATTCTTCTTTTGTTATCATCTAACAAATGTCTTCCTGTTAAAACAGTATGTCTTAGTTAACATTGAACCTCATAGGAACAGTATCTGAAATACGTTTTTCTAAAATTAGAGCAAAACATTTCTTTAAAACTTTATTACAACTCAGAGGTAGCGTAAACCAAAGTTCTGAGAAAGTTCCCTGCTAGTTGGGAAAGCTGTTCTACACAACATGGGGATTATCAGCTCACCTTGATTTGTAGCATTACTTAGCTTGATGTTTATATTTTAGGTATCAGCTGTAACTGTTTTGTTGTATCGGTGAATCTGTAATTAATGTCCACCATCTGACGCAAAAGCATCTATGCAAAAAGCCTTCATTTAAAAAAATCCCCTCTTCTTTTAGTCATTGTTCTTGTAGTATACTACCTCACAGATGTTTTTCCACTCTTTGACCTCCACCGCTGCTCACTCTGCATTACATTATCAGTCAGCACAACCTCATTCGTAGCAGAGCGCATGAAGATTCTCTCCTCCTGACACTCATCTTTTCCCTTTGATTCTGGAAAAGACAGAGAAAAGCATTTAACATTCTCCAGCCCCTAAATGATGATGTCTGCTTGTGTGTAATACCCCCCACACATGCTCATTTCCCATTCCTTAATCGAATTCCTCCAAGCCCACATTCCTCCACTTCACCTCCAGCCCTCCTTCTCTGCCTGCGTTCTGTTTCCCACAAGCGTACGCTCACCCGCGCACACACACACACACACACACACAACCTACTGCCATCTAGAGAATATCCAGCCCTCATACATATTTGTTTCCTTTTTAGAGATTCACAATGGGTGTTCTCTAATAACAAATCATTTCTTTTTGTCTAACTTTAATCTGGCCTTGTCTGACAAGCCCCATCCTTTTCGGTGAAGGGTAAGACCACTTAGAGAAAGACCAATAAGCCGCAGCACAGAGCAGCCTGACGGTGGTGATTTGTCAGCCCCCCGCTGCAGCGCTGGTCACCCCAATGGATTTATCTCAAGGTAAATGGAGACACTGCAGGCCGGGGACCAGGACCCTTTGATTAAGCCCCCCTTTTTGTTGTGTTGATAGATGTTGCTTGTGTTTATCTATTTGAAATGCCACTAAATCTGCGAGTCCAATGGAGAAAAAGAGGACTTTCCAGTTGGGGCAAGCCCAAGTGATTTATGCCAAGCTATGCAGAGCAATATAGAGGAAGGGGAACCGGCCACAAGGTGCCATTCTGAAGTGTGGGAGGTCGAAGGGGATAAGAATGAGAGGACGTTGGGGGAAGAATCTCATGCATTTCTGCCACTACTTTCCACTGTACTAAAAGAATAACAAAGGGCAGGCAGATATGATAAAAACATTTCAGGAGAGGGAACGCGGGTAAAGCTGGAATGCATGGTTAAAATTTCTCCTGGGCTGGAGAACACTGAAGGTGAGGAGCAATTCCAAGAGGAGGCAATCACCTTGAGGGGAGAACCCACACCACAACAAGCTCCATTTTCTCCATCTCACCTTCTCTTTATCTTCTTTATTGTGCTCTTTTCATCTCTGCACCTGATCCTCCATGTTCTGCTCTCTGCCCTAATCTCCTCTCCTCTATGTGTCTCTTTCTGTCTTTGCCCAAATTTGGTTTATTGAGAATTCTGTTCTTTATTATTGTTCTGTAAATAATGTGTAGCTCTGTTACACATTAGCATGGCATCACCCTGCCTCTAAGTTGTCTTCCCGTTGCTCAGTCTCATTCTTTTTTTGACCAAGCCGGACTTCTATCTATCTGTCTATCTATCTGTCTATCTATCTATCTATCTATCTATCTATCTATCTATCTATCTATCTATCTATCTATCCATCCATCCATCCATCCATCCATCCATCCATCCATCCATCCGCCCGCCCGTCTGTCTGTGAAGACACAATTAAATAATTTGGGATAAATGACCTTTACTTTGAAGTCGACTGATGACCTTGTTGGTAGGGTACCTTTTCTCATTCTGCCTTGTTTCTAATTTACAACCTATTCAATTGTACCATCAGTGACGTAATTCATGAAGAAGATCCAATATATCTGGGTCTTGTTATTTTTTACAGTTTTTCTCAGTCGATTTGGTACATTTCTCACATCATGGTTTACATTGGCATCACAACAAGTGCATTTCTCAAAACAGCAGAACTCAATGAAATACCTGCAAAAGCATGTACCTGGCTCAGAATGCTTTGTTTTTGCCTCAATAGCAAATATTTAGGTTGATCAATTTGTCAGTGCCATCGAATGTTTAATCTGTGTGTCATTGCCTATAAACAAGGCAGTCAAAATACTTAGCCATGTTTTCAGTGCAACAGTGTGCACTGTTGTATATTCTGATGGAAACTAGCAAAATACCAACCAACCAATTACACAGAACACAAAGTTACACATGACTGTATGTGGGAGACTGACAGCAAAAGTCTTTATACAGATTTATACAGTAAAATCCTATTACTGTATTGTTCAGACTGCAATCTGTTGACAAAAAAATCTGATAGAAATTCAGGAAAGACTGACAGCTGTTTGGCAGCACTCTATAACACAAAGGAAAAACTAGAATTAGAAATGAGAAACTTACTCTAAACATTCAAAAAAAACCTGAGACAACAACTTAAGAAATTATGGACATCTCTTTTCTATACATCCTGATGCTCCTCCTTGTTGGGCCACATGTTTTCATCCACATCACACTGGATATCTTCCCTTACATTAAGAAACAGTTACATACATTTCAGCCATAGCAACTATGTCAGTATGCATAAGGGCTTTACCTGTACATACAGGTACAGTAGCTCTTTCACCCTGTCTCCATTTCTTTGAAATGGCACAGCTGTTTCCTGCTCATCTGGTTTTGTTTCAGAACCCGATCAATGGTGGTGATGCTTACAGATTGAATATTTTAAAGAACATTGTTGTCCTGTTTAATGACTTGCTGGATCTTGCTCAGCCTTATGGCATTATTTTCTAGGACCATAGAACATATAGCCTTCTCTTGTTGAGGTGTGAACCTCTGTCACTCCTGTGAGCTAATCTTGCAGTCCTATATGATATAAGAATGCAAAAATGCAAAACATAAGATTGAATAACATTTCAAAATTGATGTCAATGTCCTCTCACCCTTCCACCATGCAGCTTTACCCCTCTTCTTGGCTGTTCACCCTGTACACAGCCTTGTCTTTCCATAGTGAGACTTTGTCACACTACAATATTTTGTGTCTATATATGTTTGTTAATTGAAGGTTCATGAGATGCACTGCTGACCTATGGTTGAAAGCTATTTGACCATTGGGTGATGTAAACCTTCACAAATTCCCCTTCTTAACTGAAAGCCAAGATTCACATGAGAACAATTAAGGATAACCAATTAATGATAAATTATCAAAAATGTTTCACAGAAATGTAAAAAAATATGTCTGAGAGATTATGACAACATGTTCAACACTTTTGCATGTGATGACCTAGGCAATTACCTAAAACCTAAATATTTTGGAGGGTAAGACAATTCAACAGACAATCAGTAGAACACATTTTGATAAACATGACATGAGCATTTGATAATGCAAAAAAACAGCATTTCAGTTGTACATGACCATTTGCATGAATGTTCAAAAGCATTTGCAAAATGTGAAACACAATGAAAAATGCTAGTATGATGTGCACAAGTGACAAGGAGATGTAGAGATTGAATGAACAGTTTTGAGAATTTCAATTCAAACTGAGAAAAACTGTAAAATTACCATCATAGTAACAAAAATACATCCCCACAAAAATAACTTTTAGAGAGCTAGACCAGCAATGCTCTTGACCAGAGGTCATGAATGTAACATAACTGATCAAAAACTGCATTCTCTAAAATGTATTAAATTAGTGTTAGGAGTTGCTAAAAGCACATTCATAGAAATAATTGATTTCACAGGAAGCAGAATTCATTCAAAAGCACTTCAGAGACGGAGCCAGATAGGATCCCTTGTCCTCATTTTAAGGTCATCATTCTTTTCCAGTTATGCTTGCTGTTAGAAGCTGATTGTTTTAGAGATACAATATTCCACCGTATTAGGATTATGAGCCATCCATTCATGTATTTGTTTTTTTACGTCATGATCATTATGCAAGGCTAGATGCCTTTTTCATCTCTAATCAACATAGGAGTTGAACTTAAGACCCTTTCTATCTACTGAAACAGAAACGGAAATTCCATGGTGATTAAAAATAAAGCAAGAAAGCATATGATCTGGCAATATTTCATAACTCAATCATACGCTCCAGTGTATTTTTCCTGCTTATGTGCCTTTCCTGCGTATATATTAGCATAACGCCATCATATAATTCTTCCATCCCCCCTTAACCTAAAGCAAACTTGTATCTTGTGGCTCCCCATTGTTTCCTTGGCCTTAGCTAAAGCCAAGGTAGCCCTAACAGCAGAAGATCTGAGGGATTATACATCAGGAAAATACCACGGGGGCATATATCAATGCCAGCCAGACACACCCACTGAAATGAATTGGGTCAAATGAGAGCAGCGTGGAAGGGCTGGGCCTGTTGACAATAACTAATGCAGCGGCTATCGCGGGTAATAGGAGTGTACAAATGGCGAGAGGTTTGTAAACTTTGCCTGCTTCTCCGGGCCCGGGGTGTCTGGCACTGCAAGCACTGACTAAATCAACATGGGCCGACACATACGGACATCAGGCTGTGAGTCCACAGTGACCAAGCGGACGCCGCCTGCAAGCTTCAGCAGTGAAGGGGAGTAAGTGGGAGGTACAGAGGGGAGAGACTGTTAACTGCTTTACACAGTCACTGAGAGTTAAGACTTTTAACAAGGAAGAGCAGGGAGGACATTAACTGTGAATGAGGCAATACCTCCAACCTCTCTCAGCGGGGGGTATGGATAGATGGATGGATAGATAAATAGTCCACCAACCAAAAATATCCAGCAAGTAGCGTCCTGCGACCAGTGGTGATGGACTTCAAGATGATCAAGACAAACTGTGTCACAACAGATGAGCTACTGTCTCTGACAACCATAAGGTGGACCAGCAAGGTAGGAGTGTCTAATACAGGGGACAGTGAATGAAAACTCCACTGCTGTGTCTGATCCACTCCTACCTGCACAGCACACAGTAACACACCACCATCATATTCTGGGGTGGTCCCTCGGGGGTCTTGACCACTGAAGAAAAAAAAAGTAATTAGTAGAAAGTAGTTTGCAATAAAACTGATGGACTGCAGTCTGTAACCGTGGATCTAAAAAATACATCTATGTGATGAGTAGAGCTGATAAGAGGGACAGTGAGTGTAAACACGGAGGTGTACCTTATGAAGCACTCAATGAGTGTATATAAATAAATAAAGCAATAAAAGTGGCCTAAATTTAAATCTTGTTGCATTAATGTATATCAAACTAAAGAATGGGTTATGTAATTAACTCCTATAAGCATTTGAAAAAGCCAAATTGTCACAACAATATAAAACTGAAAATGATTTATATCAGTTTTAGTGCAACCATGCCAAAATATGTGGTCTATAAGTGAATCCATAGTGCTTTTAGAGTTGTGAATTTAATGCTTAATTATTATTTGTTGATGTTAAATATTATTGTCATTAAATGCTGAAGACAAGAGATCTGTTTCACAGTTTATCATACAGAAAAAAAAATCCTCTTTCAAGTTCTGTAGTGGTTCCTTCTGAACACACCCCTATTTGTACAATAACTGTTAACCTTCACTCATGTGACACGAGTCTGCTAAAGGACACAAACATGTTGTGCTTGTTCTAGGACAGGCTTTCTGCCCTCCTCTTACATCTTGTAGGAGTGAGCAACGGCAACGTTTGTGTAGTGGCTGTGCTCTATGCTTTGAGTGAGCGCAGGTTAGTGCTGCCTCGCACCTGTGTGACGCAGTTTGCACCCCAGGCTGAGTGTGGCACAATAGGCCGGCTGTGTAAGGGCGCCGGTGCACCTGGAGTAGCTTCTGCCCTGCTCTCAGCTATGTCCCAGTGTGGTGTGAGCTGAACTGCGGCTTGGCCCGCAACCCGTCAGCCCCTGATATCCATCGAAATGCTCTGAAGTGACCGGCACCTGCGTCTCAAGTGCTGGTAAAGACAGTATAGGCAGCCTCCATACTCCTTCAAACACATATATAAAGCCTGAGCATGTGCTTGCACACACACAAGCACACACATATGTATACCCCACCCCCGTCAGCCCAGTGCTGGATTATGACACATTATTAATTGCCACCATTAGCCACAGCAGCTTGGCTGGGAGCTGGGTTGCTCTCTGGAGGCAGGAGAGAACAGCCTGCAGTAGCTGAATGAAAGAGGGAGAGAGAAAGTGAGAGAGAGAAGGAGAGAGAAAGAGAGAGGCATCATGTGGTGCAGATGCAACCCTCTGCCCAAAAGGGATTGTAAGATGGTGAATAATTGATCAGAAAACATTTTTCTTGGTCCATTCCACTAACCCACAAATCCTCCCTAAGCTCTCTTTGTAAGGACAGAAACACACAGTCTATTCCCTCGGCTGAACAGACCTAGACAGAGGACCTGAGCAGATCTCAACAAAGCTACACCTTTAGTAATCAGTAAATAGCCAGAGTACAAGATACCCAATTATTACAACTGATAACAAACATGGATTCAATTATTCATCTTCTAAGCCAGGTAACCTGCAGGATCACGGAGCAAACAAACAGAATCCCACAATATATGGTGGATTCATTTGGGCTTTCCTTTGGACATCATTTTTCAAATATCATGTTAGTTTTAAAGATCATGCTTGGGCCCACATTATATGTTTTGAAAATGATTCTTTGGGGATCAAGAGAGATTAGATAATAGTTATGCAAAACTGACAAAATACATTAAAACCACATAAATGTTATCAGTTGGTCTCAGGGGGCAACATACATCATTTCAAAATTAATTGAACATGTTGAAGTCACTTTCACTGGCAGTGAGGTCCATGGGGCCAGCATGACATCATTTCGTTTATATAACATTTATCCAGACCAATAACTTTGGGATTCAAATGCACTGTTTGTGAATTAATTCACTGAAGAGGAAGTTAAGCTTGAATACATTTTGTCAATAATTTCTTTATCAATGATCTGATCACAATTGTCATTGTCAGTGCTAAGGTAATTTAATAAGCAGCATCATTAGTAAGGTCAAGTTTCTTTCGCTGTCACTACGATTGTGACACTCAGATGGAATGTAGTCTGGGTTTGAGTCCAATCAGTGCATAACTACTCCTGAACATCCTGTAAATGACATAGATAGATAGATAGATAAATAGATATATAAATAGATAGATAGATAGATAGATAGATAGATAGATAGATAGATAGATAGATAGATAGATAGATAGATAGATAAATGGATGCTGTTTACTCCTAATTCACTCGCCTCAGCATCCTAAATGCTGGTTTACAGCCTGAACACTGTACGTGTGTGGAGCTCTACCTGTTTACAAGTGGATATCTGTTCACGTACCTAAACCCAGAACATCTCAATTTACTAGGGTTTGTCCATGCCCCCATTGCATCACAGATGGAGAGAGGAGTAGAGGAGAGGAATGAGTGAGAGAGAGGGGAGGAGAAAAGGAGGGAAAAAATTGATTACAACACACTCGTTGGGAATCCAATTGTCAACAGCATCCTTCAAGAAACTCCCCCAACCCATTCATCTGAAACTGATAAAAAAAAACAGTTACGTGAACTGTCACACCAAACTCTACTGTTAATCTAAGGTAATTAGTGTCAGAGTGATTCCCAATACATCATGGGTGGCTTGGCAGACTCTGCAGTGCTTTACCAGCAATCTGTTTCCTCCATACTTGCGTGGCTTTGTCTTTGTGTGTGCATTAATAGCATTCTGGCTCAGAAAATCAGAGCCGCGTACATGTTCTGTAATGCAGGACGTAGTTAACTCACAGACTCAAATATTCAGGCTAAACCAGCTGTGCAAGCAAAATGCAATAACATGCTAGACATGGAACATTTGATTTGTCATTCATATCTGTAAAACCCCAGAGAATGCCAAAACCATGACTGATTTCTTACTAGGTTCATGTGGGCATGTACTGTGCATATACAAAGTATAGAGCTTATGAATAAGCTCCCATGCCCTGTATGTACTTTGCCAGAACATGTACCTTTTCTGAGTTAGTTGGGATAAACTTTACATAACTATTACAGTCATTGGTCACAAAGTAGACTTATGATATTGTGTTTTTGCCATGGTTTGGTTATCCTGCTATAGGTTAAATAAATCACTTGTATACAGCCCATAAAACATATAACTCTTAAACGCAAGAAGTAGCCTAACAGCTGTAGATGCTTTTTCTTTTTCGTATGTAATCATAATATTTAAAAAATTAAGTCCCTGTTTATGTTTTTAGAGAAACACTTATGCAGTGCATAGAAGGTTTGATGTGAAACATTCTATTCTAGGGTAATGCACTGAGCTATTGCAATTGATGCAATTGATCATTGCAATTGCCTTTAAAAGAAAAAGAAAAATATACTGGAAAAGTGAATACACTGTCTGATGCCTGACACCTTGTTTTACAGCAGTTTAGGCCTAAACCATAATATTTTAAAATCATCTGATGGCAGAGGCAGAGTGTTCTGTACTGTATTATCTGGGTCTTTATAAGAACAGGAGAGAGTTTTAATGTCTCTTGTAGATGCCAGAAAAGCAAATGTTGACTCATATACGCAGCAGCCCATTCGCACAGCCAGACGCTTACACTTTCAAAGGACTTCTGGCTTTGATGATCCACAGTGGCATCTTCAGTACTCATGCAAGAAGTGTTTGTTTCTTCGGAGATGAATAGAGGTCTGTGAGAGAGTGTTTTAGCACATATTCCTCTTGCCAAACTCCTTTGATCTTCTATATACGCTCTCGTCCCACAAAACAAATTTACACATCTATTTTTCTGTACAATTACATTCCATTGCTGTTTGATTCGGACAGACTGTATGCGTCTTTGTGTAATTAGGGAGCTATACATAAGAGAACTTAATAGAAAAGTCCATGTTACCAGTTATCTAACTACCATCATAAACACAAACATACCACTGGTATCCATCACTGGTCCCATAGAGCTACCTTCCTGCAGTGTTTAGTTCCATCCGCAATCTGCTACAACTGCTGGAATTGCTTCATTCTTTAGAAATTCCTGGTTGGCTGAATCAGATGCGTAAGTGTTAGTTAAAGGAATACACACTGGTTGGAGCAGAACTATGCAGGAAAGCAGCTCTCCAGGACTGGGGTGGGGGAAAGCTGAATATGTCTGCCATGCTCATGTTCAGAAGCGTCTTCCAACAATTCAGGCTGGTTTTCTAAGAGCTTGGCAGAGCAGGTCTGAAAGGCTGGCAGCAGGCAGTAGATTGCCCCCTGCTGCTTTGCACTGTGACGTGGCATTTGGGCTCACCAGGCATGAGCAGTACTGGGGAGAAAGTCATAGCGTAATATTTCAGTAAAGTAAACAATAAACATTATGGTATCTGAAAAAACAAAAATAGGTGTCTAAATTTGACCTAGATAATACATTAAGATAATTATCACTACAGCACCTAAAACTATATTTTAAATAGGAATTATGGGGATTTTTTTTAATTAAGAATTTTTTTAATTAAGATGTAATTTCTAGATTAGATTCATAGGAAGAGTATTTATTAGATCAGACACTGATGTTGGCCAAGGGGACCTAGCTCACAGACTTCATTCTAGTTCATCGCAAAAGTGTTTGATGGGGCTGGGTACAGGGCTCTATGCAGGCCAGACTATGTTTTCTGAGCCAAACTCACTTGGCTATGCCTTTATGGATCGTGCTTTGTACAGTCATGTTGGAACAGAATAGGGCCTTCCCCAAACTGTTCCCATGTAGATGGCAGCATACAATTATCTAAAATATCTTGGGATGCTGATCTATTAGGATTTCCCTTCACTAGAACTAAATGTCCAGGGCCAATCCCTGAAAAACAACCCCACAGCGTTATCTCTCCTCCACCAAACTTTACAGTGGCCACAATGCAGTCAGGCAGGTAGCGTTTTCCTGGCATTTGCCTAAACCAGACTTGTCCATCTGACTGTCAGATAGAGAGGAGTGATTCATCACTGGCAAGTTGCAGTACTGGCATCGTACTACAGTACCATGCTTGAATTTAGTGAGCTCTTTAGAACAACCCTTTCCTTCACAAATGTGCTTTAACTACATGACTACATGGCTAGGTTCTTAATTTTATACGCCTGTGGCAAATGGAAATAATGAAACACCCGAATTCAGTGATTATGAAGTGTATCTTTTTGTGCTGTCATGATGACATCGACAACTCCAGCAGCACTGCAGCGTGTAATCCACTCACACAAACGCAACACACACTAACACACCACTACCACATCACTGTCACTGCAGTGCTGGGGATGATCCACCACCCACATAATATCTGCTCTGTTTTAGTCTGACCACTGAAGAACAGGGTAAAAGGGAGATAACAGAGAAACAGATGGACTACAGTCAGTAAAAGTGTTCCTGCATGGCGAGTGGAGTTTATAAAGTGGAAAATAAGTGTAGACATGAGGAGGTGTACCTAATAAAGGGGCCATTAAATGTATACATGGAATAATTATTTGTTGAATCACATAAATGCCATGATTCGGCAAAACACAAAAACTGATCTCTTTATATATCTATCTAAATGTTTTACAGCTTTATCAGTTGTGCTGTCAACTGTGTGTGCAATCAACCACCCGCTACGCTTAGAACAGAATCCTCTGTTTACATCTGTTCTTATGTCCTCTGTCTCTTATGTGGTGGTTCTGATTATGCATTTGAAGCCCTGGGAAGAAAAAAAGGTCCATATATGTTTAGGGTTTGTAAGAGGTTCAAGCTAAATAAATCATGATCTGCAGTAAATGTAGAAGGTTCTCAATTCTCCTATCTGTACCTCTGTATGTTTGCTCACACAGGCAGCTAAAATCCGATATTTTTCCTAATCCAATCTGAGTAAGAAAGAGTTTGAGATTTTGGAAGGAAAGGGATTACATTAAATGAGACATTAAATGAGCCACATTCACACTTTAAATTCAAGTGGGAATCAAGTGGATGTGCAAGCACAAGTGGCAGTGTTTTTGCTCTGTTGTCTGATCTGCCTTACGGACTAAGCAAAGACTCCAAGAGATCAATCCGTCCACAACGGAAGGATGGCTTTTTGTATAATAAACTAGCTTCAGGTCTTGGTTAACCACACTGTGCACACACAGCCTCTCAAAAGCTACTTAAGGTTAGCTCCCCACCCTGTTAGTGAGTCACTTGGATGTTACGTGTCTTCCCACAGTGTCCCAGCGAGGAACCCTGCTCTAATTTAGCTCATTCTAATTTTATTACATGCTCTATTGTACAATGCCAGATGGCCGGAGCATACAAATACATCCACTTTTATTCAACACATAATTTCATAAAGACAAATCAACTTATATTAGTTTATTCCACATATAAACTGGACACTGGGCTAGAACAAGCAAAGTGTTTTACAAGGTGTTTATTACTTAGGTATTTTAAGACTTTAAAGATTACTGCCTGTCATCAAGTTGGTGCAAAGAGTTGTAGAAGAGAGTAAACAGAAGTCTGGAGGGCTGCAGAAGTCTGTGATTTCAGAACAACAAAGAAGGTAAAACTAGCTGGAAAAAGCCTTTGTAGTTTGGTTCAAATAACGTCTTTTATTAAAACTGTAAAACATTACAACTGTGATGAGGAGGCAGGATATAAGCGCAAGTCTTTAATGAAGAAGAAAAAATTTAAAAATTAAGAAACTAGCAAACTGTGAAATGACTGGGAACTGGGTTACAAACAACATGCATGGAGACAAAACACCGAGCAGGAACAAGGGGAACAGCAGGGAGTATAAATGAACAAGAACTAACAAGGAACACCTGGGAAGGGGCAGAACTACAAACTAAGGACAGGTGAGGGGCCTGATAAGAGGGCGGAGACAGGAGGAGCAATAACCAAAACAAAAAGAAGCACATGGAACAGGACAACAAAAGGCACATGGAAGAGACAAGAAACAGAAAACCAGAGGCAAACAGAGGCAAGACAAGACAGGGGGGACACAAATATTCTTTACTGGATTGAATTGTATTTTCCTAATGCATGGCCTTTTTGTCTGACTGTATTTCATCATGTTTATGCTGGACAAGTGGCTGCAAATTACACAGAGGCATTCTAAGAGAACACCAGCAAAGTCCTTATATAAAAGTCTGTTCACTCAGCGGCCATCTTTTCAACATCGCCAGGCAGTTATTTACAGTCCTACAAGGTCAGAATCTCTCACTGAATGTTGAGAGACCACACTATATTTGAAATCACTGATTAAATCTGACAAAAGCCGGTTCGATTAAAATGGTTTGTAGATTTTGATGCAATTACAAACAAAAAATGGGTGGGTGGTGGGGCTGTGCTAACCCTTTTTACAGTGTAACTAGCAAGATGACTCTTTCTCTTGAAGGGCAGAACTTTCTCCATAATCAAACATAATTAGGAGTGTTACAAGCTTTCTCATTCATATTTCAACCTGTGTCCATCTCCTCATTTAGAATGTCTCTGGTCTAGTCAAAGCACCTTTGCTGGTAGCTCATAGCAGCAAGCTAACATAACTGCTGTATTAACCAAAATGCAGTAAAAGACGAGTGTGCATGTACTGTTAACTTACATAACAGCCTAACATGAAGTTCAGCAAGAAAAGCTAATGACGAAGCTAATGACATCCTGCTAATTGATGGCTTATGCTTCCTATGTACCATTAGCCCTGTTAGCATGTTTGGTTGATTTCTTTCCTAAATAAGGACTGAATGGAGAATTGGTACAAGTTCTAGATTCATAAGCGAGTTGATGCGGGGTACTTTATTACACTTGACTTTATCTCCTCTCTTCTCTGAGTTTATCAGTATCTGCACCACCCCAGACTCAAACCCAAAGAAACAAGAAGACTGGGAGAGAAACAGAGGAGAGGATGAAAGAAAAGGAAATGCGAGAGAGGAGGAGAGACTCAGGTACGGGTTGCTAGGTAACCACTCCTGCACAGACATGCGGACCCAGAGCCTATCCGTCTCCGGCAGCCTCCTTGGCGACGGGCGCCGTGACAACGCAGCCACGTGCAGCCGTGGGCATTTATCACGGGGCGTGTGTGTAATGAGCACTCAGCACTGGGGAAATTGGGCTGACCTCTGGGCCAAAGCTGTTAGCAGGGACTGGTGGGAAGGCCAGTGGGGTCATGGCATCCTTGTCCCACCCACTTAGTGGCCAGTTAGCGCCGGGGCATTGGTTTATTGTTGGCCCCATATATTCCCCAGACCTGCAGCCAACATTGCAATGTTTGTCCCGCTTTAACTTGCGTAGAAAAATGTACTAGCTTAGATGGTACAATAAAAAAGTCTGATGTGAAAACAGCCAGTCCTTGTTCAGTAGTAAAATAAAAAAAACTGAGCGTAGCTGTAATGGCAATTAGTTTCAGTTTTGCTAATGTTCTGTTGCTTTCACACAGTTATGAGATTTGTACTGTGATGGGGTGTTCAGATATTAGCACACTAAATAGGATCATATTAGTGCTTTTCTTAGTGCAGTGTTCTCACATGGTGGTCCCGGTGGTCACGCATATTAGGACAAAAAGCAGAAATACAATCCCTGCTGTCACTTTTTCACTCATCCACAGGCCATGTCTAGGTGTATGTCTGTAAATGCTGCTATTTAACTCAACCAAACCTTCAGCTATTCAGACCCTCTCTATTCTCAGTCTATCTCTTTCTCCTTTTCTGAGCTGCAGCCAGATAGGGAAAGACAATCAATACGCAAGCAGATGGAGAATAGAACAAGCGAGCGAAATAGTCATTTTCACTCGTAGCCGGTCCCCTGAAAGTCGTGAAATCAAAATTTCAACTTTAAAATTGATAAGGATTGATTTCACTGACAGGGGGATCATAACGTATGCCTCTTTAGAGACCTGGGTAAAGGGCTACAGATGCCGGCCGTATAAGGCAGGGAACAGTAAATCAGGCAGCGGCTCGACAATTAGCTTTTTACTGTTTTAGGATATGGGAAATCTTTAGAGCTTCATCAGACAGTATTAGACATCGTTAGGCCTAGGGGAATCTAGAAAAGACAAATGCAAGAATAAACTTGTTTGGACAGATGGATTGGATGGAGTTCTCTACCAAACTTCTTTCCTTCTTCACACAAGTCTGTCCATGTATTATTATAAAGAGCTTCATATGAAATGGCAGTATTTCTTCCAATAGAATAAAAATCATAACCAATTCCGAACCTCTACTATAAAATTATTTACATATGTTACACTGTATTTACATATTGTATAAATAACATAAACTAAACAAATGTTTCCTAACACTAAAATACATCCGAGATAAAATATTGCCAGATAATATTTAAGGCAATATGGATTAATAATATTTAGATTTGAATTATTTAGTTCTGCCCTTTCCACCAAACATTAACACACTTTGTATACAAAATAATACAGAGTTATAAATAACACTGATAAACAACATTAGGGCACCTCGGCATATTATCACTCCTTTAACGACCAAAATATGATAATGCTGCTTGTATTTTAATTACAAAATAATGTCGTATCCGAGAGCAGATTATTCACAGACATCCGAAAGAGAATTAATGACACTTTAATTCCATTGAGGAGAGGAGCTGAAAACATTATTGGGCGGAGTGAACCGAAAGCTAATTCTTGTTAGAAGAAGTGATTAGTGAGTTTGAATGGGGAAGTCTTTACCAGAGCTAACATTGGAAGTACACATTGAGCTGCATGCTGGAGAACAGATGGTGTGTCATAAATTCTAGCCCCCTTTTCTGACACCTATTAGCATTCGGCTAACAGCCGCAGCTTGCCAGCCATTTAGGTAATGTTTCTATCATAGCGCTGTGGGAAGAGTGATGAAGTGTGTTTTTTGGGCCTTTTTAACAATTTAGAGTACATGTACGTAATCAGTAGAAAGGGAGGCTGTGTAAACATCGCTAGGCCACTGCTGTTTAGCATTAACACAATGTGAAATGAATGCAAAACAGAAGATATAATATAATACATGCAAAGTAAGTGCCAAATATTACACTGTAGTAATATTATAATAATATTTCATGCTTTTTCATGATAACAATTGTCTGTTTCTGTCTTTATACAGAAAGTGCAGCTTTAACATTCTAAATATTGGTATGTTAAGCTACATATGCTGCATTCACATGAAAATTACTGTATTTTTTCTTTTTCTGTTATTCATTATCCACCGTTTATGTTTGCTAAACTGCATTGACTTCAACTACAATCATTCTCCAGAAACTTTCTGAATGACAGTGCACAATGACATGTTAACCACTTTGTTCAATCTCAAAGAAATCCCTGTAGGCACATGTGACATACACAAGAGGGACGAGATCAGTGCACAACAACAGTGAGGTTTCATCTTCTCCACAGAGAGAGGGAGACAGAAAGAAAGGAGGGACCCTAACACCAATGCTTTCCTTAATGTCACGGAAAGATGCCGCTTAGATCGATTCGATGGTACATCTTGTCTCATGGAGTTCAATCTTCACCACAAACTTTTTTCATTTGGGCAGGAGAGCAAAGCTGACTGATTTTTCTTTCTCCATCAGATTTTCTCCCTCAGCTCGCATGGACAATAAGGAAAAACGATGCTTGGGCTTCAGATGCTCTATTACAATAGGTAATCTCGGGACCTCAGCATGAATTTCAGAAATAAAATCATCTCTCAGAAGGTCTTTCTGAGTCATATTACAGAGGTTTTCCAAGCAACAACGTTTATGAAACTAGCTATCAAGCTAGACGAATGACATTACACCTTGGAAAACAAACTGCATTTGAGAGTTTGTGTCCAAATTACGAGCACAGTTGTATAAATATGCTTCTATCGTGACTCACTCATCTATATTCACTCTGTCGCCCGCTCACTCGCTCGCTCACATGGCGCCCTGAGATTAAGTTGCTGTAAAGGAAGAGTAGAGAAAGGGCAGCAGAAGTGAAATGGCTGTGGGTTAATTACAGCTGATCTTAGTGCGACAGCTGAAGAAGCTCCTCACTGCTCTTATATGGAAGAGAGTGTCTGGCATCTGCTAGCATGGCTACTTTTACCAACATCAATACGTGTGCGTGTGTGTGTTAGAGACAGGGAGAAAGTAGCTGACCTGCCAAAATCTTCAGCTGTGTGTGCATGTGTGTGTGTGTGTGTGAACCAGGCAGTTGTGTTGTGTCCAACCCTGACCCTGGCCTCAGCACAACAGGAAAAGCTCTAAGCCGGCTAAAGTGCTTTCCTGAGGCTTGTGTGTGGGTTAAGGGACCGCTCCGAGAGGTGTGAGGTGTGGTATATTCTACACCAGTGCTTGAAAAAACATGCATTAAGCCTGGCATGAAGTTTCTCCTGATATTAAGCCTCTGCTATGTGAACAGCTCACATGCAAGAGTTTATAGATATGCGTATGATGCTATTTAACCCTGTGCTATATATGTGCATATGCACAACACCTCTCAAAAGCACGGCTTTGGCGATAGGCCTGATATTGAATGTGGCTCCTTGATTGACAAACTGCGAAACATTGCCTGTTTTTGCGACATACAGATCCTATCTATCTAGTCAAACTTTGTAGCAGTACTTTGACGGTTAAAGGGACTACGTCATGGAAAGCATGTTGTAGTATGTAAATATTGCTCAAGTTTTAAAACATGCCATTAACTTTTCTTTAAACTCCACATATGGAAACTACGCTGCTAAAACCTGCACTGAACACCACTGAAAACCAACACATTTACATACCTACATACATAACACAGAAATGCAATAGAAACAACCACATTTACAAATATCATACATTTACATTTTGTAAAAATCAACACATTTACACTTATCTGGCTATGCAGCCCACATCAGTGTATGCCTGTATCTATTCACACTGAAGTAATATAGACATATATCATAGTCATATATCATAGCATATCATAACATACCAGTATACAGTATATACATACATAAAGGCACTGGAACAAAGATAGCTTTTTTCATTCTCAGAGGTACAAAGTGGTTTGATTTTTGATATATAATCTTATACAGCTAATATATGTTTACATTAGGGAGAAAAATGAAATATTGACACCCTTAAGTGGATTCCTGTTAGATCTTAACTTACTTAACTTAAGGACGTACAGAAACATGCAACTGATTGTAGGTAATGTGCTTGTATTAAGCCAGTAAAACTACAAAAATTGCATTCATCTCAAATAGCTTATTATATTTTCCGGACAGGATCATAGCTGCAGTATTGGATTAAGGGAGAATGCACTGCAACAGAAATAAATGCTAGCTCTGTTCAGCAGCGGAGCAGGTCAGAGATTTCATGTAGAAGCATGTCTCTAAAGCATCACGGTAGTATAAACAAAAATGTAAATCAATAAATGTTTGGTGTGACAAAATCTTTGGCAGCCAGATTTAGTGCGCAAAGCTCAGTGACTAGTGTCATCCGACAGCTATGACTACTATGCGGATACAGAATATCAGACTAAACATGTGTGGATATTGATACTTTGGTATCTTTAGTAACATCCCGAAGCATACTCACATAACAGTTAACCAATCATTAAGCTGACCCCTGTCATGTTTCATGATCATGTGGCTTCATGGGTGCTGTAAAGAACAGGCATTAAAACATCACTCCTTTGATATGTTGGGTGCTTTTGCCACAAGAAATGATTGTGAACTCACTTAAACACGATTTACACCTGTTTACCTCACACACACTACCACCACCAAGTGTGTGAGCCAAGGCGTATACAAATTTACGTGTCTTCCGGCCTGGCTCAATGTGGGATCCAAAACTGGGTTTAGCGCAGGAATCCTGGATCTCCAGATCCATGCGCTTTGATGCCTCTGAGGTTACAGGGGTGTCGCCAAGCCAATCAAATTTGAAGGAGGGGCACGGGAGGGAGGGTAGAGGTGTCACAGTATCGGATGGATCGGTGTGGCTAAACTAATATGATAAGTGGCCTAATGCTAGCTCAGGAGCTTTGCGAAGCGTCTTAATCTGTTGTGTTTAACACTCTCACAGGAATAGCCCGGCATCCAAACACTCTTCCATCGACTGCCAGCGGGATAGAGGTCACACTAAACCCCGGTGGCTCAGGCTCATGGAACATCAGTTGACACTAGAAAAATACAGCAACTAATAAATCTAGTGTAACAGCCCAGCAACTCAAGTTTCTCTCCGACCCCAGGCTGTGATATATCAGAGTTGTTCCTTTTAGACTTACCATTTGGGAGCTAGGAGCTCCAGCAGGTCATTTGTACAACTTACTTTTAAACTTTAATACTACTGGAAGCACAAATGGTGGTAGAAGGGAGCTTTGGCCTTTCCAAGATGAAACCGACCCTGAGATCATTTATCTTTTCGGCAGGCTCTTATTTCTCCACTCCAAAGATTGTCTCAAATAATCAATGCCACAAACTCGCTGTTTATATTTAACCGCCAACACACCCACCAGTTGCTCTGAAAATGTCAAGTACCTGTCACAGGACTCAACTAAAGTCAGAGTAATAATGCTCTTTTGAGTTTTCAAAGGTTGCAAGTATAGCACCCCCACCCCCTCCCAGATCTTTCATAGTGCTGTGAAGCTTCTAGACAGTTCCACACTGCATGGGAACAAGCACCTGATGAAGATGAACTAGAATAACAAGTTTAAATATCAGCAGGTATCAGGTAAAATTAAGTCAAAGAAGATGATGACTGACAAGTTTAAGTGGAATTTCATACATTTTTAAAAATATGTTAAAATGATATGCTAAGTTCGGCCGTTCAGAGAGATTTGATGTGCAAAATTGGTTCTAAAGAAAGTTACTGAGTGAGAATTGCCCACAGTGGTGGTGTCAGGAACCAGATGACGGAAACATTTAAAGACCCTATAAGCTGCCTCACTTCTATAGTATATGGGCTTGAATATGCTGCCTGCAATCTAAAACATTGCTTTATTAAAATCCTGAGAATTTGACCTCCTCAAATATATATATACATATATATATATATATATATATATTTAAATATAATTATTATATATATTTTAAAACCTGGGTACTTGCAGGGTATTTTTGAGATAAAATAGTTCCCAAACATTTTACCAATACTAAAAAAATAAACAATATCAACAAAAGAAATCAGAAGATGCATGTAAAATCGATATTTGTGCACTGTGTAATGCTTCAAGCCGGATAATGGGGGAGAGCCTTCGAGGTAGCCATGAGGAGAGGAGTTAGCAGAAGCACTTAAGCCATACAGGCGTTAGTCCGGGTACTACAATATACTCAGTATATTCACTGTGGACAATGCAACCTGTAATCATTACCAGTGTAAAGAAATATAAGTTCTGCTACAATTTCTACTATAATTTCTGAATTAATTAATAATTTTGCTTTCAACCAATCCAAATATATTTATATGTCAATAACTGAATTATACAGCAATTTTGTAACATTGGTGGAATACCCGTTTTCACAGAATTTCTTTCTTTCGAATGAATAACACTGTTAAAGTCACACTTGGCATCGGCTTCATGAAACTGTATGTCACATTGCATATTGTCACGCGTTTACTTAAGTCGAATGTGTTTGTCAAAGTACTTGTCACAACCTAGGATTAATTAGTTTAACCCAAATCTCAAAGCTGAGAGATTTTTTTAGAATCCTTGTTGCAATTCAGCACACTGTAGTACTCTGATTTCTGCTTCATTTACACAAAGATATTATTGCCTCCTGCATATGCTAACTGCACCTCTAGTAGTCACATTCTGACATGCAGATACTGTTCTGTTTACGCACATGTTCTTTATGTCTATTTGTCTTTGCACTATAAACTAGAGGGACATATATATTCTATAACTGCACTGGAAAAGGAGTCTGACTGTGTTTCGTTATACTGTACAACCCTGTATTGGTACAATCACAATAAAGTTGAACTTTATTAAAATTGAACTAGTCCGAGGACTTTTGAGAATAAACTCTCCCTGCAGTGCCTTCCAGTTGTCTGTAGGTGTTTCCCCACCAGCTAAATCAAAAGTTCTGGCTCTTTCTAACAGTGTTTACAGTCCGTCAAGTGTTGTCAGGCCCCACAGCTTAGACAACACTGCAATCCTGGACCTTGGCACCCTTCACTAAGTACCTCACATGCAAATGTTATTCCTTGCACGAAGCAGACTTAAGACTTTAAAGACCACGTCTGCTTTTCTCATCTAGGCTAGCTACTCTCCAGTCCCAATCAGCAGGGCCAGGACAGATAGACTGACACAGAGACAGACAGATAGAGTGAGGAGACATGATCTGCTGTCTTGAAGTACCAGCAGGATCAAAATTAGAGTGCCCCAGCACCCCACCCTATCCCATTCCTCATAAACCATCATCTTTCACGTTTCTCCGAGCTGTCAATCAGTCACCCTCTCAGGCCTCTGCACTTAAGCAAGCAGAACCTAATCTTCTCAAATTCATGGGCTAGAATAATCAAGGGGGCACATGCTGAAAATACGGCGTGTATTTTGGGGTGAGGGATTGGTGGACATGTGTTCAGAGTCTGCGAATGCCTCAGCGTCCCAAGACAAGGTTGACTCGTTAGGAAAACTGGGTATATGTTTACACTTCCGTTGACATGACTGCGGTATCAGCGAGCCATCTTGAGTGTCAGCCACCCTCTGGCTGACCCTGGTGGGGTGGACGTGTTTACAGAGGTGTTCCGACAAACATTTGTCCAGTGCGGCCCGGCTGGGCAGACCGTAATACGGTGTGTTTACAACCACTGCTACTCTGACGACTTGCAGACAAGACCCAAGAAGTTGAGCCTAGGTAATATGTACTAAGGGCTCTAAGTGTGAAAAACATGTGGAGTTAGTGTTAATAACATGATAACAAATGCAGTGTAGCAATGCAAAGTACATGCATGGACAACCGAGACTAATATCAGGATGACAAACATTGTTTTATTCCATCTATACAGTACCTTCAAGCATGACCATGGAAACATACCAAGGCCCAGAAAGGCTTACTGTCCAAGATCTGTATATACACACACACATGCCTTAGCTCCCAAATGTCAAGACGAGCATGTGTGAAGGACAAGACAAGGAAGATTAGTGTCTTTAAGGGCCATGAGGTTATTCTAATGGTGTCATACATCACCCTTTAGAAAGGCACACAGAGCCAATACATGAATGCTATGCCATTACCATCTCCCTGTTTTAATCATGGTTCCTGTCACGCTGGTAATCAACACCATAACTTGTACCCTGAAAGATCATTCACAGCTACCTGAAACTAATGTGTACACTTGTACAAAGCATTTCGGAAGGCTTTGAAGTGCACGGCTGCCTTTTCAGTAGCGCTGCTTTAAATGCTGTTGTGACAATGCTAATTGACGTATTTTATGAACGCGGTAAAAGAACTTCCCATAGTGTTGGCCGCAGCACCAAAAGCAGTGCGGGGCGAGAACTAACACTCCAGGACCACAAACAGCGTCAAGGAGCTTGGGATTTCCTGTGATCAGCTCACACGCTCACCCACCTCCCCACCAGTGAAGAGCCCTCGGCATGGGGCTGCGACTTTCACCACTTTCCCAAACGCCCCCTTCATGTCTCACCTAGCTAAATAAGGTGAGGATGTTCCTACATGAGCAGGAGGAAAGAAAGGCAGTTCTCACCTCTGGGAACATCACTCCTGCTCTTGTTATGCCTATGAGCTGCTAATCTCAAGGCTTCTCTGCTTGGGCCAGGACTGGATGGACTGCGTTACTCTGTGTTGAGCTTTCTTTTCCTTAGGCCCTTTATTTTCACTAAATCACAAACAGCTTCAATTCTGCACTGTAAACATGTTTTATATTGAGAGATTAATGAGTACCACTGATGCTGAAAATACCCAGAAATCGATTCGCATAATGAATTAAAGCATCCTATGTAATAGCACAATATACCAAAATTAGCGCAATAAAGAGCAACTATTTTGATAAAAATGTGATTTCAACTTGCTATATATATTATGAAAGGCATGTATGCATTTTCCTCATACATACTGCCGAATAATCACAGCTGATTCATCAAAAAGTTGCATTTCAATCAATCACTGTTTTTAGTCAAGTAATTGAACACGATCAAGTAACTGGGAACACTGTCATACATTCATCACGATAAAGTTTATCAGAAACAATACGGGCAGTATTTATTGAGCTACACATAAGAAGTTGCGTCTCTCAGTATGGTGTCGGGCACCCATGTTTGCTAACTCAACATGACAGATGTGAGCATTAAGTTGTAGAGCTTCCTAATGGTGTCCTGGGATAATGCATCCCATGCAGCTTAAATATTTTCATGCATTTCCTGCAGATGTTTCAGTAAGGATGAAGGTGGAGTGACACCAGTCCTTCTGGTCATGTGATGTGTGACAACAAACAGTTCATCTTGGCACTGCCAATGTTGCCTCCACACACAGATTCCTTGGTTAACTCCAAGACAAAAGCAGGACTTGTGACTGAAGATGACCCGCTGCCATTCTAAGTCACCCCAGTTTGGCACAACGGTGACATGGTGATAAGGGCAGTTGTGCATGTAGTCGTCTGCCGTCAATGGTGCTGGCACTAGGATGACTAATGGCTTGTGGCTGTTGGGTTCAGTCAGGTACAGAGTTAAGGCCTGTCACTGCTTTGATCACATGCATGGCAGAGTGTGGAACCTGAATCATTCACATGTCTCACAATGTCAAACCTACCCACCAGGTTTCATATCTGTTGGTTGATTCCTTCTGGTTGCAACTAACTGTGCAACTATTCTTTTGATGATGAGTGTGTAATACTCAGAACTATAGTTATAGCTGTATCGTTACCAGAAGGAAAACCACATGCAGCATTTCTAACAATATCTTCACATGAACTAGGGAAATATTCACACCAGGTGGATGAAGTTCCAGGGTATACATTTGCAGGCAGTGAGATGCAGGACGGAGTGTGCTTGTGCTGTTTGGGTAGCACTTAGAGAAGACAGAGTCAGGTTGCACTCTGTTAGCATTCCTTTCCCATTGCAGCCCTCCACATCTGAACTCTCTCTCCCCTTCCACTACCCTGTGCCCTTTACAAGCCGGCTTTTCCTGGGCCCTCACATCAGCTCCTAACAATGTGTCACCACAGCATGAGTGCTCCCAAAGCCCTTAAAGCCTCTTTGCCCTCGTGAAGAGTGCAGAGTTCTCCTGGGAATGTTACTATTTGTTATGGTAATAGGAATGTGTAAATGATATTACGGTTGCTCATAATCATTTGGCATGAGTGCCTAGCCACATATTGCGCTTGATAAGTGCAATTTCACCAGCAGAGGATTAGGATGCATTGCAAACACATGTTCCACAGAAGCAAAGTGCTGATTTGATGCTTCACTCAGGACATGGCACATTTCCACCGCCATGAATCACAGATATGCTACAGGGTCAAACAAAAGCTTAATTATTTAAGATGTCATCACTGTCATATCACCTTATATCTTTGTTTCTACATTATGTATCATAGAGTATATAGAGTAGAATGTTTTTTTTTTTTCTTGTATAAAACAAACATTTTGTTACGGCAGCGGCGATACATTGCCGTGTCATAGACTCTAAGAAATCGTTTCTGCCGTATGGGCATGCTTCTTTACCTTCAATTTTTTTTTTTTAAATGAAAGACAGAGAAACCATACTGCCAACCAAGGCCATAACGCTGGACAGCAGTGAGTGTAACTAATAGGAATATAGGAATGTATTTCACTAATGATTCTCCACATCTCTGTTAGAATCGTTGAAGAAGAAGAGTAATGGGGTGGCTGCTGAACTGGCCTGTCTGTTAATAGTCACTTTAAAAGTGTTGCGTCAGCTCCGTGCACATCTTTATGGTTTCCAGCCCATCGGCAGCAGCACTCTGCTCCCACTACCATCAGTTCCACAAGACACCCTGTTCTCCATACAGCCTCAGGGAGCTACACAGCTAGGCACAGAAGGTGACCATGGATGTCACTGAGCTCCAAGCTAATAATAGGCAAACAATATAATTATATAGTGTATATGACATGTATTATATTATATTATATTATATTATATTATATTATATTATATTATATTATATTATATTATATTATATTATATTATATTATATTATATTATATTATATTATATTATATTATATTATATGTTGTTGCTCTGTAGTGGATAGTATTTGGTGGTTTTATTTTTTAATCGTAACGAACTACTAGACCAGCTGAATTTTTACACATTAATAAGTACTAACCATTAAAAACAAAGGAACCTCTTTTTACCCTTCTGTGTAAGGTCCAGAACCCATCTGGATGACCAAAAACTCCATCAGATTTAGTCAGAATTTGTCAACTGTTATATACAGCTCTGGAAATGAATAAGAGACCACTCCAGTATCTTCTTAAATCAGCATCTCCACATGTACAGCAGGTTCTTAGTGAGGAACAGAAGATTCGTTTCTAGCTTTACTGGCAGTATACAGTGAGTGTCTGGTTCATAAGAACAAGGTCAAGAAGCAAACACACAGTACAACACAGCTACTGGCAGAGGGCCAAAATCACTCTCTACTGACCGCGATGAGCGCCACCGTATGTGAATGTCCACCGTAAACGACCTTAAGTGACCTACAGAAAGACTGGCGAGTGGTGGCTGGGTAAATTACACAGCTAGCATGGTTCAAACAACAGACTTCTGGAGGCTTCATTAGTGATTTTCTAAAATCAACAGATCTAAAATGCAATATTTGATCTGGAATTTGGGAGGCATGTTTCCAGTAGTGTGTAGAATAAAACAAAACACAAATCCATAAACTGCAAAACTAGAGAAACTGATCATTTTGAGGTGGTGTCTTATATATATATGATTGCATGCATGATAGCTAAAAGAACTCTCAGCTTTTCTTCATAGCCTGTGGTAAGAGCTGTTAACTTTACCAGTGGCAGTAGTAACAGTGGCAGCGGTGAAAATACAAACTGAGTCTCTTTACAAAGTGTCTCTCTACATCATTCTCTGATTTCAGTGGGATTATGATAATAAAAAGAGTGGAAAGTAAAAAAGCTGTATATACAGTGTATAGGACATAATCATGTTTCTGTATATCTGTCAAATTGGCCATAAAAGAACTGATACTGTTTCATGTACATTTCAAAAAGTGTGTTGTTTCTCAAGTAAAATGGATGAAAAGCACCAAAATTCGGAGTGCCAAAAGCCAGGCTTTGCATAGATGCATTGAGTTTTGCAGTAAACCCTGCATGATGTCTCTGAATTCTATAGCTTTTCACAGTGTGGATGTCCCCAGGCCTTCAGCGTCTGTCTAAAAGGCATGTGCAGGGGGACGGGCCGTCAAACGGCACAAATTGGATGAAATATTGCAGGGTCAGTGCAGCATGGGCGATGGCGTGACATTGGGGATTTTGTTTAATTATGGCACCGTGTTCTCTGCATACTGACGACTTGAGGAATGGCAGCCATGTTCAGCCAGAAGTCTATTACAGACATACACTGGCCTTTAACCGCACTGTACAACACATTTCATTCACTCACTCACTCTCACACACACACACATTCCAGTATACATATATATTCATTTAAATGTCTTGCTCACAGAGATTAATAATGACACTAAAATTAGCAGGAGGTGAAAAATTCATACATTTTAGTCTGATAGGCATATTTGAAACTCAACATTTTCATTTCCTACTCTAGCCATCCTTGCACCCAGTTTGAAACTTTTTAAAATTAAATGGTCCAGTAGAGTATCCGTCTAAGTGACACATAGGCACTCAGAAGAACATTTCTTCTCAATTCCTTTAATCCTCACCAACAGATCTCTATATTCACAATATTAGTTGGGGGAAAGAAGACAGAAATTAATTCTTAAAAGAGAAAAAAATTGTCATGAAGAAATCTACATCATAATAATGGCATGAATGAGAAGTAACATTTGGTCATTAATGTCAGGGGGGATATAAATGCAAGATTTATATGTACAGTATGCATTAATGTAGCTCATCCTTCGGGGTCAGATTCGATGAGTAATAATCTTATGCTAAAATATTCTGTGAAGAAGCAGCCTAGTTTTGCCTATGAAGTCCATCCATCTACAGTCTATTCAGGGAATTGAGGAAGAAGCATCTACAAGAAGTGTCTGCTAATGTACTCCACAGAAACTTCATAAAATAATTTAACACGACTTCCATATACATATCTTTGACTGTAGTGTGTCCACCAGGGAGTACAAAATACGAAGTACCTTGTGCTTTATGAGGTAATTCTAATCCCTCGTAGGTCATCACCTTCCTACAGGGTATTGATCATCACCGAACAGATCTGCCTCACACAGCCTTCCACTCAGGAGTCTGTCAGAGCTGTAGGAGGCCATCATTTAGGTACACTGACTTGCATATTTTTAAAATGATTAGTCCTTAAAAAACAGATGTTGACCACATGGTGGGTCAGGTGGTGCTTATCCAGAGAGAGATCTCTCTGATTTCACCACAGCATGGGTTATAACTTGTTAGCATGGAGGATCCTGTACTGCATGGTGAAGACGCAGCAATAAACATTTAGCTTACATTTCCTCTTAAGCTTTTCCCCAGCCTGAAAGAGGGCACTCTTCGAAAGTCATGAGGGCACACACAAAGACATCACAAGCGACAGAGGGAGGGTGTCTTGGGTTAAAACAATGGTGACACCCACCCTAACAAACATGTGCCGGACCACAAACCAGCCTCCTCCGCTTGACCAGCGTGCTCGTGAGCCCACTCGACAAATGACTGCCTCATAGGCCCTTTTGTTTTGCTAACTGGTGACTGTGAATGGGGAAGAAAGGAAAACTTTGAGTAAACAAGCTGTGCTTACCATCTCAATAGAGCTGCATGGGTGTTCCTCAGCACAACAGGCCAGGCCACAAGGCAAACTGTGAGGCCTCAGTCGATGCCAAACAGACTTTGCAGCGTACAAAAACAACCCACTCCATTTTGATTTCTGGTCTTTGTAGAGGCCCAACACTACAACAAAAATGGGTTTGAAGCATATTACTCTTTATGCTGCTCCTGTATGACAGTTTGGGGGTTCTCATCAGTGTTCTGACCACCAGAATAAAATGTAAGGAATTTGTTTAAGTACAAAATATCAACATATAGCATAGATACAGCACAGGGAAAGAAGAATATAGGATAAAGCATATATTTAATGGAGCTAACTTCCCCATAAATAATACATATATAATCAGCATAATTGTGTGATGTCAGTTTTATACCTTTATACCTGATGGCAGTCCATGTGTAGATATATGTATATGTATGTAATATCTTTCATCTGTGTCCATGACGATGTATTTAGGCCGCAGAAATTCAAACTACTGCAAGAGCAAATGTAGCCATTACCTATGTCCCCAGTGCACACATTAAATGATAAGGCAAATACTGGGTGTCTTCTCTTCTCCTATTACAGCCTGAACAGAATATTCTTTTATTAGTGTCTAGTTTTGTAACACTGCCAAATAACACTTGATTGCCCTTTAATTAAATATTAATGGCCGTCATTACGTCTTCATTTATAATTAATGCCCGTTAACGACTGATATTGCACATTAATGTAATTAAACATTAGTAAATGTAATTTTGCTCTCTCTAACGACTGGACAGCTTTATACAACCCAGGCTGAGGTGGCCTAAATAGTGACCATAACAGAAAAGCAGAAGGGGGGCATTAAAGCACCTTAGTGCACAGGGAAGACTGGATAAAGGGTTGGAGACTAAGATGAGTACATAAAAGCATGAGAAAGTAATTAGACTCTGCCATTTAAGCTTATTTGGTTTAATAAGCTCAAGAAATACTATATTTTTAATATATTTCTTAAAAACATTTTAGAAGCTCTAGATGTAACTATGTATATAATTACATATAGACTTACACAATAAATTACATTTAACCTATATTCTGCACTGACTGGTTTTAAATTGTACGTGTAAATTGGTTCCTTGTTTTGGTCATAGGAAACGTTTATACATTACATGCATATAAATTTTTCACAGAACAGGATTTCTCTTGGATTTAGATACATATGGGGTATGGCGTTGATTTTGGCATAGCAGTCTTTGCATTACCCCAATCACAGAGAATTAGATCCACAGCCACTCATATTGGGGAGACTGACTTTGCTCTTGATGTACAATGGCTACAACTTCCCCTCATGTGATAGGGGGAGCCCTTGAAAGCAGGTGGGAATTGGATATGACTGTTAGAATGAGTGCTGGGGAAAAAATCCAATCAAAAAAATGAACAAGTGAATGTGCTGTTAAATGAACTATTTATTTAGTTATTAATTAATTTAGTTATTCTAAGGTTTAAGGCACTAAGCATAAAGCCACACTCATACACTGTGTGCTATTCATTCACAGAAGCTGTGGTGGGTGTGAGACTGTGAGAATGTGGCCTCAGGAATTATAGCATAGTGGGCACTGCCACTGTGTGAAGAGGCACGAACTTTACAGTGTGTCAGCAAATTCATTTCCTGCAGCTTTTCTAGGTACACTAAGAAGCCTTCCTTTCTGATTTGATCCATTCAGCTCAGATCAATATGCGTTCAGGATTCACTGTCCAGTATGACTAGACACTTTCATTAGCAAGAATTATGCTGTAAATTCCGAGTTGTTAACTATGCGCGTTGTTTTTATCTATGGATCAATATGCATTATGCAGAAATAGTCCTATAAATTGCAGGTGGTGGTCAGAATTACGTTGCCACTCAGGTAAACTATAGCAACTTACAAAGCAAATCACTTCCTTATGTGGATATCCCCATTACAATCACATTATACCACTTCAAGAAGCATGGGAGGAAAAAAGAGAGAAAGGAAAAGATGAGCAAACATCTTCCCGCAAGGTAATAAAAATAAACTTTTCGCCAGAGCATTGCTGAGGCACAGACCCTGCTCATTAAAACATAATCACCTCTCTCGCTCACTCTGAAAACAAATACACAGGATGAGTCTACATTGCCGGTGTCCTCTGATGGCACTAAAACTTCCTATCATTAAAAGATTCTACAGCACTTAAGGAGCTAAACAAAGCCAGCTTTTTGCAAAGCTCTCATCACATTGTATCAACTGTTTGTGTCAGAGAAAAGGGAGAGAGGCTTGCTTTTCCTCGCTCTCATCCTCCCTCCCTCTTTCCGTTCCTCTTTGATGAAGACATGGTGGCAGTAGTAGTGGGTCATTAAGTCCTCCACACAGCCTGCATTGTTTGCCTGGTGGTTTTTTAACTAGAAAACAGGATCCTTAAGGGCCTGAGAGTGCCTGGAGAGGGCCAGGCGGTGGCAGGGCTAAAGATATAGGCAGACTGTCTACAGCTGTGGCTCCCAAACTAGGGTATGTGTACTGTCGTCAAGGCATATGTAATCTTGTTGGTTGAGTACTCAAGATAGTTTCACTTTCACAGACTTCCCTTTTGCTAGTAAGGAGTACATATTTTGTGAATTATTTTCTGTTTTAAATATTATATTATGTATAGTGTAATAATGCTGCTAAGCCCTGAACACTGCCCGCATCTCTGCCCTTGTGATTACAAATGTTCTTCAAATCTTGTTTCTCTTTCTCAGATTTATGATCTGACCAGAAGCCCAGAATGGACCACACCTACAATACAGGCCCGAAAACATCCCTAACATGTTAATTTTACAAGGCTAAATTAATTACTAATACTGGGTTATCACCAGATGCGATTACAAATATTCTCTATCACATATTCTCCCACAGCTCTTTAAAATGTATTGTGCATGATTATTCTATAGCTGCAAACAGTCTTCTGCTGTCAGCACTTTGCTAATAAATAATAATAAATAATAATATTTAAAATAATTAAATAATAAATAAACTAATTCAAGTCATATGCTTTATTTGAGCTACATGCTCTGTGTGCAGGGTAAATTATGAATTATCCCATACATCGTCCATGTGGTATGACAATACCACAGGTATAAATACATAGTACAGTAACTTAGTTTGGATGTATAACATGCCCTGAAGAGATTCTATGATTTCTTTAATAAAACTGTATTAAGACTGTGGCCTACCTTACACATTACTACATTACTTACATTTCTAAGAGAAGTTGGGACATTTTGCAAAATACAAACAAATATCAGTGCTTCTCTTTGATGTTTGCTTAACAGACAACAGTACAATAAACGATTTTTAATGTTTTTAACACTATTCCACAATAAACAGGTGATTTGGTAACAGGTGATGGGCTGTGACTTATCACTTTATGGAAACCTGATTAGAAAATCAAACAGTTCAAAACGATAATTTCTCAATGTACAGTAATGCTGAAACACAGGGTAAAACATGCCTGTCCCAACTTTTTTGAGTATTTTTGAGCGTTTATTTATATTTACCAAATACAATACAGTTTGTCAGTGAAAACACTGGAAATATTTAATATTAAGGTTAAATAAATGTTTAAGATTAACAAACCAGAGATTTTTGTTTTTATTGCATTTTACCAAATGTCTCAATATTTCCAGAACTACTACACTATGACATGTTAGTATCATAACACTTAGTGCTTACCATATAGGTGCACTTTGTAGTAGCTTTGGAAGCTGTAGTTCATCTGATTCACTGCATTATTTGTTACCCTTCTGCAAATGGTCAGAAACCCCATAGGACCACCCCAGTGCCTGTATTATGTGGGTGGTGGATCATTCTCAGCAGTGACTGACATGGTGATAGTGTGTGTTGTGCTGGTGTGAGTGTATCAGATACAGCAAACCTGCTGGTGTCTAAACACTGTGTCCACTCTCTGATTTCTTTTTTGTAATTTTGCTCTGAAATGTTTATTTGTTTTGCACTTCTCTGCCACCATATTAAACACTTCAGATGCCTGGTTTATACCACCACCCCTGGAGAACTGTTACTCGGTCTGGTGCTATATCTTCTTAAGATGAGCATGTAGCTTTCTTTCATCTTATATCTATATTTGAACTGTGGCTCGGATACTATTGCCTAACCTCTATTTGCTAATCTCTAGTTGCATGCGCTTTCTGACCACTTTCCTGTTAAGTATCTTCTGGACAGGAATTCATTTTGAATGGTATATCACAACCAGTATATCACAGGTGTGCCACAAAAAACATTATCCTCCTTTAAGACTCTTATGGCCGATTTTGGCATATATGATGAAGTCCTTGAATGTGACTAGTTCTATTTATAACGAGTTCTGCGTTTATGGGCTTAGAGGAAGGTTAGTGGAATTTGTTTTATTTTTATGACCAATTGTGCTGCATAGAAAATGTCATCACATTCATACTTCCATACATCCATATAAACCCATGCCAGATATTTTAGGTGCAAGCTGTACAGTATAGTCTTTAGCTCACAGCTTTAAATGTAGTTTATGTTCTGGGTAATTGCAGCGACTCAATTAGGATAGGAAAAATCAGGCATAGAAAATGATAACTGGGGAAGCAATTCAGAGCATGCAGCTTTGATAGAGACTAGGTTGTTCAACACATTCCAGGAAAGTAAAATGCATTCCATTTATACATAATAAAACAAACAGCCATTGGTGTCTGGTCCAGGGTGGATATAAATGCGTTGTTGACAAGGTTGTGTGAAAAACAGAGCACAACACTGAATTTAGGAGAATTTTTATTAGACAGAAAGCACATAAGATGTGATTTATTATAGGAGGCGAGGACAAACAATAAAACCAAAGCACAGGAAGACAAACATTTTGCTTAAATGGCTTTCACATTTTTCTTTCATTATGGAGACAATTAAGGCTTAAGTTCTGGACTGAGTGTATAGGAGCTTGTGCTAAAACACTTAGTTCTCAAGGCAGTGCCTGGAGAATGTCTTGGCCAACTCTAGTAGAGCTGTAGGAACCCCTTCATCAAATGCTCTGTTACCGTAAATAGTTAGGTGACCCTTTTTTATAACAGTTTAAGTGAGTATATATTTATTTATTCTAGAATAAATACAGGAAACCATGCTAGATTTCTGGCATGCTAATTTGCTTGTCAGAATGAGGCCTGTTCTAGGGCTGCAAAATATGGACCAAATGTGTTCATTAAAGCTGTCAGATATCACAATGACAATATTAGTAGAGATAAATTGATATTTGAGTAAACTAAAATCTTATTATTCTGTTCTTTAACCAAATAACAAAAAGTTACTCATGTCCAGCTGTTTCTCAGACACTATGTTTATGGCGTAATTTGATCTATTTTGTCATCGCTTAACTGATAATGGGTTTATCGTTGAACCTCATATTGCATTAATGATAAATATAAGATTTATGGTGCAGCCCCGTCCTGTTTACAATAATCATCAGGAAACATTGGGAAGTCTATAGTAAGACAGCATAGTGTTTTCAGGTAGCTGTTTCCTCAGTTCATAATGGCTATGATAATTAAGAGTTGAGGTATGGAAGAACTTAAAAACATTCTGATATAACTGCATGCAGGCTACCTAGAAAGCCCAACAAACTGCAAAAGACCTATAGGAAGATTTAAAATTCTTTGGAGTGGTGGTGCAGTGTTCTACTGTACAGTGAATGTTCAGAAGCAAACCTTTCCTGGGACGCCAAAGAACAAAGGTATCTTTGGAGAAAACAGGTGCAACATTTCATAAAAAATACCTATCCAACTGTTACGCATGCTTGTGGACCAGTAATGTTTTGGGCCTGTGTTGTGGATAGTGGCACAGGTACTATTTCATTGGTAGAGGGACAAAAGGACATAATTAAATACCAGCTAAAAAGTCATATGTGTTAAATTAAGGAACAACAGGATAATGATCCTAAACACACTTCAAAATCCCCAATGGACTACCTCATTGGAAATCAGTGAACAGGCTTCAAACGAGCAGCATATTCAAGATGGCCAAATAAATCAAAGCACTAGAAGTCTTTAGCAAAGACCACTGAAAAAACACATTCCAGCAGGAACTTAAAGACACATAGCTGGTTATAAAAAGTGTTTACAGGCTGTGATGTGTTAGTAAGTAGCCTACAGAGCTTGCAGGATACTCAAACATTTGCTTTGGGCCCTATTCTTCTTCTTATTCTTTTCACATGCAATGTGTTTAGTTTTAAATGCAATTGCAACTCGTAGAAATCCATTCGCCCAGTATATTGGCTCTGATGCTTTATGCAGCTGATGATAAATGCATTGCTGCATACATAATTAGTAGACAAATCTGGAGCAACAACATCTCTTTTTCAGATCTTGATATAGAGTGATAGGAACTTCACACCTTTGTGCAAGAGTTATAGCTAAATTGAATTGGAGAGCTACTGGCCTTGCACTCCCTCTTATTACACTGCAATCATCACATTTCAACTGATAAACAAGCAGCCGAGTGATGCCTTTGTTTTTGCCAAGAAAGTGCGTGCCTGATGCCTTTCAGATGGTGTTCAATAAAGGCTTGACTAACTGCAGATCATACGGCCTGATAGAGAAGAAATGAAAGGATAAATAACTTACTTAAACCAAGTTTAAGGATACAAATTACCAACTATTAAGAGACACACACATGCATTTGATTTTGTGTTTGGCTCATGCATACACTAATCACAGATTTGACTGCGCTTGTGGCACGATGGAAATCAATCCTGTGAACAAAAGTGGTGTGACTTATTATCTTGTACCAGGAAGAGAATGTGCATATGTGCCTGAACTAACTTTGGCATCTCTCTCTCTCTCTCTCTCTCTCTCTCTCTCTCTCTCTCTGGTGGTGGGGAGACAATGAAAAATGTTAGGTGTTAGAAGTAATATTTGATTAAGCTAATAGAATTAGAGAAAAATTGTTACAGAATGTCTTGGGAAAACACATCTATTATGGAGATGTATTAGCAGTCCAATTTGTCTGAGCTATTCTCGTTGTTTCTCCTAATCTCCTCTCTTTGTTTTTTATTGAACTGTTATCCACTGAGTATTCCACGTTGGCAGTACAAGCAGCCAGCTCTGTAAAACTGCACACTTAAATATGTGACCTTCGACACCAGGTCAAGGCTGGGCTTAGTCATGTATACTCTGCAAAACAGTCTAAGGCAGAGCTGTGTTGACGTGCTGAGATGAAAATTTGATATGCAACACATGAAAGAAATAAGTGTAATCATATCAAAGCAGGTTAGTGGCACTCCAGCAGGAGGAGGAAAACAGAAAAAGAGGTTTCATTTTTTTGGCCAGTCGGGAGGTTTTACTGTGTAAACAACTTCTTCTTAAATCCCCATTCACTTCATATTACATTACCCTACAAGCACAGTGTTAGCCTTTCAAGGCCTCTCGTGAAAGTTTCAGTGGGCTGCAGATTTGCAATAACGCTGTTAATTTATGCAAACTTTCTTTAGCTTGTTGCAACTGCGACTGTTTCACAAGCTGCACGAAGGCGTACGCTAAAACATATTCCATTACGCTCCACAAAGGGCTGGTTTTCTTCAGCGGCCTACTAAGGATTCCAAATTTCGTAGCCCGGGCGCAGCTGCTGAGAATAGACAACACTGAAGCTTTTGTGGTATGACTCAAAGTGAGTGGGTATGAATATATTAGCCCTCAACGACAGAAATTTCTTTCTATTTCGTTTTCACTCTTCGTGCCCCCTTAAACTTTTATTTAAAACGTGCACACTGCTAGGCTCTTGTGGTCTTTTTTGGAGCACATCCGGATCTAAACCGCCCTAGGAAAAGAAGAACTGCCATCACTGATATATAAATTATGCCTGGACCTGTGAGTGGGTGGATTTAGATCTTGGAGGGCAACACCATGATGCATGTTTTTCTGGCTGTGACAAAGAGCTCCTTAATTGTGATGGGGCACATTGCACACTTGAGTCATACCATTCACTGTGCACCAAAGACCTTTGGCCATTGTATTTGTTCATTTTAATCAAACCCAGCAGCTAGTTTATGGTTAGGGGCTGCTGGAATGATGAATGAGAGCTAGCCTGAGCGCTGGACATGTTGTGAAGTCATGTTTTCCAGCGCATAAAGGGCTGCTGTTTGAGTTGAGCCAACACATGCATCCTTTTGTGCCCCGTTATTCAAATGGGCCTTGGTTTTAAAAAGTGGGTCTATTTCATCTAAAAGGCCAGCAGAGTTTTAAAGGACAGTCTACGTGACCTGTAATGGGGACACACATGCCATTATAAATGTCTGGCCTCAGAATACCATAGAGAAGAATGTGGAAATGGCTCAAGAAACAAAAGTCAAGCAGATGTTTACAGCCTGCATGAGCCAATGGTCATTATCTCGCATGCAATGCATTTTTCAAATGGTACGACGCTTCAATCTGCAGCAAATGTGTTTATTGTAAATTACTTTCCGCTCCCTAGGTGGGCCAACACATTCGCCAATAACATTCAATCATTTTCTTTGGCCCACCCCGAACCGTCTTATCACTAGGCTTCACAAAAAACGTATTATTATTGCAAAATAATCTTTGCAAGCTTCAGGTAACTGAGTACACAGTAGAACATGTCAATATGACGAGGCTATGATGAGGAGCTGTGATGAAATTAAAATAGCTTTAGGCTCAACTTTGACTGGCAGGGTCAGTTTTATGAGCTAAAAGGAAGTCCAGGGCCAATTTGTCATATAGAACCTTGCATGCAAGTGAGAAAGACACTTTTAAGTCTTTGGTAAAGTGGTATGTTAGATAGTTGGATAAAGACTTTACACAATGGAAGTCCCTAACAAGAACCACACTTGGTGCCAACTGCATGTTCTATAAATACTTAACACTGTCATTTTTTATTTCAAATATTTGCATTTCTAATTGAATAATATATATTATTTTATTAATATTATTATTATACTATATTGAATAATAATAATCATATTTACCTGATCCTTTTGTGTGTTTTAACATGTTATTGACCATAAGACAAAAATGCGTAATCAAAATTTAATTTAAAATTTAAAATTTAAATTTGTCAATTTGCTTTTACATCAAGCATTTAGTTCTAATCTTATTTAAAATTCTAAAATTCAGTTATTGTCTTTTTATTCCAAGCAACACATGCATTACAGGAATATCTGATTACCAACCAGATAAAAAAGATTTTTGTCTGAAGAACCATGCTAGCCCCTAACAGCCTAAATGCAACAAAGAGGAAAAGTGTTCTTTTTTAAAAGAAGAACTGTCCCTAGGTGTGTAACAAGCGCAAACAGTACACATTTATATGTACTGAGAGAGAGGGAGCAAGCGAGAGAGCCCCTAGTATGTTAAAACAGAAATCTGGATGCTTTTTTGTTGAATTTAAATACAGGTATTAACCTGTGCAGTATACCACACATAAACCGCTCTTCCACCTTATTAACGGTGACATCTGATGCCACGACTGGGCAAACGAAGCTCAACAATTGATGTCAGAGCCTTACAAATTAAATAAATGGGGAAACGCTATGGTGTATTAAACACACTAAGGCCCCTTAATGAACAGTCACACATTAGTGCACAGCATCCTGTGCCAGACAAGTCAAACATGAATTGACTAGAAAATAGCCACAACACCAAAGAGAGAGTGAACGTGAGTGAGAGAGAGAGCGAGAGAGAGAGAGAGAGAGAGAGAGAGAGAGAGAGAGAGAGAGAGAGAGAGAGAGAAAGAGTCAAACACAGAGAGAGAGAAAGATCAATGAATAGACTGCCTCTTATAGATTGACTAAAAGTCGAAGAAACCGACAGTTAAATAAACCAGATACTAGCTCAGGAACAATTTAAATAAAATGTCAATGATGGAGAAATCTATGTGAGAAGTACAAAAAACTTACCTAAAAGAGAAATAGAATCAAAACATCCTTCAGATTTGTGGGCGTATACAGATTGGATATACAGGGAGATGATAAAATAGTGTGTGATTTTTTATTATCAATTTTTATAATTCATTGTCTGGACACATTGTCCAAATACCTACAAAACCAATGCGGTAAAATATAATATAATGGTTCTCTAACTATTGTCCCTATTTATAGTTGTGAACTGTGAACAGATTCCTTTTAATATAATTTACATTAAAATGTTCGTATACATACAGAAGTACACAGAATAACCCAAACACCAAGCAGCAATATAAATTATATGCTGGTAATTGCTTCAGGTACACATCAAACATTACTTACAGAATGCAAAAATGTCATGTAAACACACCTAAAGATTACCTTAAGTACACTAAGAAGCTCTAAAACTACATGAACAATACAATACTTGATTATATATTTTACAGAATCATATGTTACAGGTTTTTGAACCTATAAATAACAATAGTGCAAAAATGCTAAATTAAAATATACACTTCAAATGTATTTAACTAACATCTAGCCCATTCCTGGCAATCAAATGCACTAACACATCATTGTGATGCGCAGCAGAAGTAACCATTCAGCCTGAATGGGGTCAATTCCAGAGCAACCATACACAATACGGTACATAGAACACCTTTTTCTTTGTGGCTATTTTGTTTTCAATATTCCGAGCCCTTTGATCCAATACTCAGCAGCAATGTTCAGTGTAGGCATGTTATTCCCAGATACAGCCATACAATCACTTGTTTTGCTATTGGAAAACATGGCGTAATAGCTACAGATATTGTGGACGAGATGAATGCATTAGAGGAGCCCGACATCTCTTATTTTCAGCCCAGGCACAGAGCAGGATGGTGTGAGGAGACAGGAGGGGAGAGAGATGGAATATCTAAAAGGGGTTAAGTGCTGGGGTTACCCATCCACGGAGCATAAAATGAAGGCTCTCACTTTGATGGACACCAGAACTCAGATCCCTGATGTCCCAAAATATTAGGTTTCTCTTCTAATAATGTTGGAAATATTGCCTACTGTCATGATTAATCTGGCCGGGCATTGGTGCTGATTGCAGGTGACACGGTCACAGCGCAGTGCTCGTGTTAGTTTCCACACACCGTCAGCTTCACTCCCAGCTCCAGGCGAGCCAGCCAGCACTCTGATAGCAGCTTCCTACATCCGCTAATGGATTGTGACAGCCAAGAAGGAAACCTTTGTTTTAATTCAAACAACAAAGCCAAATAGCAAAACTTATGTACGTGCCCAACTTTTCCTTCCATGCCCTTTTCTCCCCCGCATCCTTTCTTTCCTTTGCCACTCTGTCACTTTGCTCTTTTCTGTCTTTCAGCCCATATCTGTCTGTCTCTAGCCTTGTAGATAGCGTTCAAAGCAGCCACTGGCGCGGAGAGGGGTGGGTATGGCTTTGAGGAGCCGAATAATGCTCTGCAAGGCAGAGGGGAAAGATGCGGAGGTATTTGCAGATGTGGAGGACGTCAAAAAAACATTTGTAAAATCAAAGGCTTGAATTATTGCACAGAGTTCAGCAAGTTTCACATGCCACTTAGACACGCCATTGTCCTAGCCGGGAACAAGGGGGCCCTTTCTTCGGAGGGGGTGAAAAACAACCTTGACCATTCTCATAATCAAATCTGTATGTCCCAATGGGCCATCAGGACAAGGACTCTGGCATTCTTTGCATTTGCCATGGTCAGAATGCACTGTTTGGCCCAACAATGGCAACATTGATTTTATTGCACAGAGAATTTTGGTTGAGCTGAGCAAACTGAGCGGGACGGAGGGGGAATACCATTTTCAGCCATTCCCATGAGGGCGAGAAGGTCACTGTTGACCCCACACCAGAGAGGCCCCGCCACTGCCGTCCACCCCCGCCTGCCCATCCCAATCTGGGTCCATCCGGCCATGATCTCATACTGAAAGCAGGTCTGGCAGGCAAACATATGCAGATTTATCATGCCAGCACAGAAAAGTGTTACTTCCTCCCTTTGCCAGTTGCTGTCTTACCGCACCAGTATAAGGCTCGAATAATTTGGCCTGTTGTGTTCCTCCACAATCGGGCCTTGTTTACAGAGTGCCGATTCTGAGATTGGGCAAAGGGAGTGGTGTTTTCCGAACTGATGTTACATTGATGTCTGGTTGCCATGGGGCCACAGTAGCAGCATGAAGTCATGACCTTCCTGTTTAGCCACATAGTAACTTATTGAGTTGATACAAATTACCCTGATTCTTTATCTACCAATTTAGCTGCTGGTAGTGGGCAGGGGTCACACGGCTCCATTCATGGAGCAGCTTTTGAAGTTACTGCTACCACTGTGAGACTTTAACACTTTGCCCCATGCAGTGGGATGGGAGGTAGGAGGTTGTGTGTGTGTGGGGGGGGTCTTACCAGACAATGGCCGCCATTGCTCCCCCTCATTAAAACACTCAGATCAAAAGAACCCTCTCCCTTCATCGTCAGTTTGCTCTGGTCAGCAGCAATGGACATGCTTTCCTCGGTAGATATAAATGTTTTATTAGAGGTGACACCTCGGGCCGCTGTTTCCTTGCTCCCACTCTAATGTTCAGAGAGGCATTCAAGGCGGATTCAGTGAAGCAAAACATTCAGGACAAATGTAATTCCCGAACAAAGCATACGAAGCACTATTCAAAAGGTGCAAAGCTTGATCTAAACAAGAGCTCAAAGCAACATGGCTTGCAAGGAAATAAAACAATCAGTACATCTTTATGCTCTAATTTGGAATAATTCCTGGATTCATCATTTGCCAAATGATAACCTGATTCATGTGGCATGTAATATTCAAACTTCCCGTCAGCAGAGAAAATATAATGATTTAGAATAGGTATGCATAATTGATTGCCAATCAGTCTTCTAATCAACTCTCTGTGCTTCTCAAACTGATGGATGATGGAAGAACTCTGAAAAACAGATGGTAGATCCCTAACAATAAGGTTTTTGCTTCCTTTAGAAAATGATCAGCTTCCTGTTTTACACTGATACATCATTATAAAGCTGTAAATGGTCTGCTGGGGCTATAGGGCTAAATTAAACAACACAAAACAATGATATTCCTGCTCGCCTCCATTCTACAAACACACAGAGGTTTGTACTGTATTCTACTTGGACAAAAGTCACTCAGAAAGGTATGATTTAGTATCATGTTACGTATTATTTGTGTGTGTGTGTGTGTGTGTGTGTGTGTGTGCAGACGAAACGTGTGCCTTTAAAAGCAGGCATTTCCCATTGTCCATCAAAACCAGACGTGTTGAAACTACAGTGTTCATAGCTTATTGGAAGTAACTAAAATGTCTCCATTCACATGATTGGTCCTTGTGTAAAACCCTAGCAGTGAGGCGCTAATGAAATTGATATCACTTAATAACAGATTAAGCTCTAAGAGACGGCTTTAATGATACCACAACCCCATCCACCACAGATGAATGTGTTCCTTCACATTCACCCACCTTAAGTGCATGGATTTAATTTGTTGACAATTGATAGTGATCACCCCCGAAACGGCTTTTAATTGATACCAGCGCCAGAGTAGTGAACTTTAAATAGACATTTCTAATTATTGGATTTCAAAAGTGGGGGCTTTTCAGGAAATGTTATGGCATTTGAAAATGGATTCATGGAGCGGTAAGGAGACGGCCACCCCGCAGCTAAATGACATTAAAGCCAGTTACTGCTAAGACCTGAAGGGAGCAAAGCCACTAGTCACAGGAGGCGAGCATGGTGTCCTACCTCAGGGCTGCAACCAATCTGGAGAATACATTACTTAATCCTGATAGCCAGCCACTTCAGTGTCACTCACCCCTCTAGTGAAATGTGGTTCAGGCCTGAGCAGGAGTTAAAAGGAGGATGAGCAGTTGTGGAAGACAAATGGTGTCTAAATGAAAGGGTATAGCCATAGATATGTATGTCAATGCCTATGGTCTAGAAAGTGGACTGAGGTTTGACATTTGGAAGTCTAAAGCATTATTGAATAGCAGCTCTGCAGTGTTTCTTACGACAAAATCAACACCTTCTTGTCTTCTCATCCCAAAATAGATGTGAGAAAAACCTGCCTATAGGCCGTGCATCACAGAGACAATATGCCCATTATGGGTTTCCTGCTAATGAGATTGATGACTGATCATGTTTAGTCAAAGTGGTCAGTAACAGTCATCGTTAACTTCTGCACAGCATAGGCCAGACTTACATCAGTCTCCAAACCCTCCCACGCCAATGATCTCCCATTAGAAGGCTTAAATCTCATTACCCCTACTGTCCTGGCCCCAGCATACCCACAGAGAGCCAGCAAACAGCCGTGACAGTACTCGGCCAGAACCAGACGGTGTCCCACAAGGCTCTATCCTCAGCCCTATGGCGTTTTCAGCATGGAGCCCTGTTGGAGCAGGAGACTACTGAATGGGAGGACAGAGGAGGGTAGACACAGTTTAACGAGCCTTGGGAGGATGGGGCGTCCATGGGGTCAGGACGACATGGTGGGAGAGGGGTCAGAGAAGGTGATAATGGTAGAGATCTAAACACTAAAGCTACTGTTTTATCTCTTCTTCCCTCAGGTGAGGTTAGAGGCTCAGCCTTTTGCTGGTCCAGCACAGGTCTCACTGTGGAGAATGAATGAGGAGAACGAACCTGGTGAGTTCAGAGGCTCGTCAGTCACCCCCTGAGATTCCACTGCACTAATCTAGTCAGTCTCTGGGAGGCTTAATGCATCATGTAGTGTGAGCTCGGGGCAGTTTAAGGATATTTTAACTGTTCAGCTGTAATTAAATCTCTCTGCGTCTTATTCCACCACTTAATGTCTGAAAATGAGTGCTGTGTCGGTGCTGCACTTTCCTCTCTGTTTATTGTGTCTAATGTTTGTTTAATTTATCGTATTTATTGTATAGTTTCTACTTTTAATTTTTGTTTACACACTTATGTCTGCACATTTGCACTTTGTACTCTTTTGTTTCATGTTGCACCTTGTTCCTGGGCGAACGTTGCATGGACTTAAATGCAACTACTGGAAAATTATTTTGGAAAGTCAATGATACAGTATTTGTACCTTTAATTCTGCTTATTGTGATTCAAGGTTTTCATTAGCTCTCCAAAATGATTAGCTCTGACATTCAACCAATGATTGTGTGCATTGTGATAGTGCGCTATCCTGCTTTCACCCTTTCCACCAGCAATGAGAATAGGCCCTGCCGCTGAGCCTGTCTAGCATGCTTCATTGGCTCATAATGGAGGATCAGTGTCAAAGCAGCCAACAAGATGATTACATGCCAACGAGGCGCAGCCATTCTTTAGTATTGATCCACTTCAACTGGTCCAGTCCTACATCACTGCAGGCGTTGTGGCAAATGTGCTTGAAACAAGTTGCAGCCAGCGAGAAAAAAAAAAGATCCGTTTTGTTTAAACTACACATCAGCAGTGCAACATGCAAGAGGAAAGCAGGTTCAACGTTCAACTGTCTGCCTTTTTGTATAACATAGTTTCAAACCAACCCTGACTCTGAGGTGGATCCAGCTGAGAAACGTCTCTGCACCATTTTAAACAAAAATGGAATGCAACATTACCTTCGGATCTGCATTCTAGCATCACCAAAATGTGATGAGAATGGCTTCAGCGCAGGTCCTAATCCCAAAAATCACAAAATGTCTGTCACCAAGTCAGCGGGGTCAGGGTTCTGATTGACTTATGCTGTCATATTTGAACACTGAGTGTGCACGAGCAAAGAAACCTGTTTATAGTTCAGCCCCGCTGCATGTAAACAAAAACGGGAGTGCCGTTATGTTGCGATGGCGTTTTAACCAGAAACAGTCTCGTGAAGAACGAACACACGTATGATGCGCATTTCCTACTTTAAATGTAATCCACAAGCATAAACATTATTTTCTTCTGTACATCACAGAGCTGTATGATGTTGTAAAACAAATAGCCCCGGCACACCATGTGAATCAATTTAATGGTCTTTGTTGTTTAACATAAATCAATTATTTATGCTTATAGAGCTTCAAAATATTTATCTTCACGTTGTAGAAAGCAAGTGGGAAACAAATAGATATTTTCGTACCAAAGGAAACAATGTTTAAATAGGGGTTTTGGAGCATGGAGGCCCCCTTCCATGGGAGGTGTTGGTGGGGAGACAGATTTCGGTAAAGGCCTATCACTGATTACTGCAGGAGACATCAAACAGGGAGAAGTGCACTAATGCCTTACAGAAGAGAACAGTTTGTGAGCTGATGAGGGTCAACCAAAGGAGAGGTGGAAATTTTCAGCCTACAATACATGGACTAATGTTCAGAAACGTAAAAGCCTCTGCATTTGTGACAGACCGAGCGATCCAAAGCACTGGTACCCTATTTCCCTGCCACCTCTTTACATTGACAAGACCAAATCCTTTTACAAATCTGTAGGTCATTACTTCACAAGCCTCAAGAGTCCTTAAAGGTTGTGATCTGGTCTTGAATCTCACATGAGAACAAGCTAGACGAAGGGAACGTACACTGAGAGCAAGCCCCTCAAAGGCAGCTGTCATGATAATGAAGTGCTTCAGACTCTGTCATTAATCCAAGACAAACACCAGGGATCAAACACAGCATATATTAACTAGCACACATACAAATACATATATGCATATATACATACATATACATATACATATATACATACATATATATATATATATATATATATATATATGTATATATATATATATATATATATATATTGGTCATGTGACCAAACGAGACATAAAAATCACCAAAAATGGAGATACATGTTTTTCTTTGGACAGCGACGATATATATTTATATAAAGAGAGAGAGATAGAGAGAGAGAGAGAGAGAGAGAGTGAGAGAGAGAGAGAGAGAGAGAGAGAGAGAGAGAGAGAGAGAGAAAGAGAGATAAGAGAGAGATAAGCTTGTTGCCTAAGACGCCTGGTATTATTTGTAGCCATCATCCAAAACATAGCTTGTCTAATGAATTGCAGCTGATGGAACCTAACAAATCCATGCAATGGGTGCATCAAGGAGTAACAGAAACCAAACTTAATCTTTTCTTATACAATCTACTTTTTGAAAAACAAGAAAATCCCTGCTTCTGCACTGTCCTGCAGTAATGTCTGTTATCTTTTGTTTGTATTATTGCTACTGTATATGTTATATTGTGTTTTACTGGCAAGGACTAGGTGCTGTTGTCCCCATTAAACCTATCTAGGTTGCTTCATTAAGTGTTTAATAAAGTGCTATTAGTTTCAGAAAACACATTTTGGATAAAACATCCAAGTGATGGAAGACTCTGTGTGTGGAGAAAGGCTGGACAAGAATTCCAACCTGCACTAAGAGTACTCTAGAGCACAGAAGTGGAAACATCAAAGTCAGGGCTTACAGTGGTGTTGGTGATCTTGTCTTCTATGATGCAAATGATTCTGGATGCAAATGTGTGGAATTCAGGACAACAATCTGAAACCTACCAGCTGCTTTTTCAGAGAATACTTTCCCCAAAACAACATTTATACAGTTATAGAATGGTCCGTTTAGTTTCCCAACACAATGTAAACTTTACTGACCACTTTATAATGACTAATATCTTGTTGAATGATTTTCTTATTTACTGACTGACTGACTAATTAAGCTTGATACATTATGTGTCCTTGAGGTCTTGATAGCTAGCTTTAAATAAAGCTATTATTATTATTATTAATATTATATAGTGAAATATTAAAATCAAACCACATAATTAAATTAGAGGACAAAGACCAATTCATCAAAAGCAATTTAGAATATGTCATATTTAAGCTATTACATACAAGACAGCCAGAGGGCTTCTTCTGTGTACTTGAGTGTGGGTGAGCAAAGAGCAAATGCGTGTGTGGGTGTGTGTGTGTGCACACCCCATTAATCCCTTGTCCCCATGTCCAGCACATAATGCTGAAGCGAGCAAGCCTAAATGAGCATGTATCCTCTTTCTCCCCAGCGTTTACAAATTGTTTCCCCCCCACCAGAGCACACCGCCACCTGACTGCTGCACTGCACGATCCGCGTCCTTATGCTAGTTCACATGTCGGCCATTAATAAACAAATGAGGGCTCACCCGAGAGGTCGCGATGCTCAGCTGGCCCATTTGTGAGGGGACAAGGGGGACTGGGCGAGGACGGCATGTCTGTCATCCTCTCCTAACCTTGTCTTTGTCAGGGATGCTAGACACCGGGTTGGGGGATGCAGCCCAAAGGCCCTTCACCCCCTCACATACACATGCACACATACACGCACACCCTTCGCTCCGAGCCTTTAGCAGCTGATTAGTGTGAGTGACAAAGTGGAGCAGCAAGTCCACTCAGGCCTTCATAATAAATCTATCAGCAGGGTAATAGAATTCCATCAATCCGCTCTCTTCAGTCGTCCACCCCGCGGGGTCAGTCCCCCCGGCGCTGCGCAGGCCTCTCCCTCGAGACTGTACAACTGTTATTATTCAATTACCCTCTTTTCTTCCCAGTTAAAAGACCATGATATCATTATCACTTAATGAATATATATAATTGGATCTGGGGACGCTTTCCTTTTGGGCTGATGAATACCGTTCACTATTCATTTTCGGCCTGCGACGAGCCTCCACCGTGCATCTATTACCCTAACTTCTAGTTGGAAATGATGATGACAAAGGGAATTTGGAATTAGCTTCACTGCTCATCCAATGCTTAGTTAAACCCAAAGGATAATAAAAATGGAAACTGTGCTTTGGAATTGTTAGGTGTGACTCCATTATGGAGCTTTGGGAACTCAATGCACATTGCACCACTGGTACAGGGTACCAACATTTATCACTATTCACTAATTTGCATCTAAACAATTTTGTGAGTTTCTGGTCTGTTTTTTATCACAATCTAAACTGGAAGGTCTGTTCACAATCCCTGCTCGCGTGCTTCACTATGGTTCCAAGTAATCCAACATGCCAAATGCATCTGTTAGCTAAGCAGAGCTCATAATAAATTGAAAGAGGATGATAAAGATGGTGATGAGCAGCACTGAAAACATTGATTTAGCATTCGCTCACTTCATTTGTGCTCAAAAGGAGGAGGGAAGAGAGGGAGGGGAAAGGGGGACCTGTGAATAGGAAAAAAAGAGTGTGCTTTGTCTTGTAACAGTAAATTGTTGTCCTCCCACTGGTAACCAAAGGCAACTGGCCCTGCCCTCCACTCTGTGAGGGCGTCATGTGCCATAGACGGGCTCGTGCGGGTTAGCGAGGCGACCGGTGTTATCAATCCTGGTTAAGCAGACTCTAGTGACAGTACCGGAGGGAGGTGGGGGGGCAACTTCCAGCTGCTCCTCCAAAGAGTCCATTGAGCCAAACTCCCCCCACTCACAGATATACACGCACCCGTCCTCAGCACCGCGACAGGGCCACCTCAGCCCCCCTCCATACATCACTCCAAATTAAAGTTACATTAGGCCCTCCTCAATCAGCAGCCCGGCGGAACAACCTGACATCATTAGACGGAGCGCGTGGCCATCATCCATTACGGCCCTATTATACACATGTCTCTGGATTTTAGCAAAGTTCATGCATACCTAAGTGCAAGTTTGTGTTAAAAATTAAAGACTCTTTTAGGAGGACAAAGGAGTTTCTGAACTGTTGACTTTGAGAGGGGCTTCATTACCCCACTGCCGTCGGGTCAATGCCAAAGAGATTGTGTCTCACCCTCTTTTTCTTCCACTTGCTTTCTATCTATCTCCATCCCATCCGTTGCATTCTATCTCCATTCTATCTATTTTGCCATGGTTATTCATTCACAACACGTGAGTTGAAAAAACAAAGTGATTAGCCAAATGATGTCTAAAGAACGGATCATCCATCCATTTTTTGCCTTTTGGCTGAAGCTTCTTGCTTCCTTTCTCTCACTATGCCTCTTTTAATGTAATGGGATCCAAGAGGATGTTGAGCAAAACAAACACAGGGGGGACAAACACATGCACATACACACACGTTTGTTTCACTACACTTCTCCGCCGAGGCTACGTTCATAGAGTGGCATCGGATCGCAGCTGCAGTGAGAGGAGAGTGGGGCCAGGCACCTGAGTGGAACGCTTTACTCTCTAATTGCTTCATTAGCAAGGCTGCTAATCCCCCTCCAATTTCCACTCTCATTTCCCCTCTCTCATTTAGCCTGGCTCCCTCTTCACCTCTCCCGTCCTGCAATCACACTGCACGCATTTGCTTTCCAAGACAATGATAACAATTAATGCAGTGTGCAGCAATGGTTGTTTCATAAAGTGATGTTTTCCAGCTAAATGTAAAGATGCTGACAAACCAACTAGAACTCCAAGTCCCACTGCCTCACTGCCCGATTTGTCTTCATAATTATTTGGTAATTACAGTTGTGTATGCTAATATGCAAAATATTTGCATAGAAAAAGTCTTTTCCTTATTTAGAATTTCACCTTTTCAAAAGGCTGCAGAATAGGATATCTAATCTTGTTCTGGTCACACCTGAAAGTCATATTTCACCTTAATCATTACTAGAAAAATTACTTTTTGATACAGCAAAAGTAAGATGTGTCTAAAATGTGCTTTACTACTAAGCTCAACAGACACAAAATTAGTCACCTTGCAAGGTGGTTTAGGTTCCTGGAGATAGCGTTGTATGAGGATGGTAGGGCTATAAACACCTGCGGGGTGAAATGGGAGTTATAGATTGGGAAGAGGTGGTACAATGCAGTGAATATCTCATTCGATGTGTGGGGAAAGGGTCACAAAGCAGATAGTAATAACTGGCAAAATGGAGTGCATTTGAATGTGCCAAAGGCCATAGTGTGAAGGAAGGAAGTGGATGTATGGACACATATGATCATATGGTTCTACCAACAGTAGCAAAAATCCCAGTCTGCAGGAAAGTCTTAATAGAGGGTCAAAGTAGAATTAAAAATAGAATCCAGAGTGACTGAACACTGATGTCGCCACGTCCAGAAACTTGTCCAAGCCTTGCCAAACGGAATCGTAGCTGTTATTTAGGCTTGTGGACATATAACACTCTATTAGGTACAGTTTTGTCCAGGGTGGTTTGTCCAATGTATAGGCAAATATATACTAGGGCTGTCCCAGGAGCTTCAGCAAAAATCAACAGTAACTATTGGTAGCTTCACCCTTGAGCGAAGGAAGAGGGGGTAGGCATGCTATCTGATTTTTTTCACAGAGCAGTGCAGCACTCACAGGGCAACTTCACTCTGCCAAGCCTTATAGTCTCTCTTTCTGGTAAGTTACAAGGTAATAGCACAGCGCATGCACAGGCTAACCAGCACTTCACAGAAGTGGTGGTACTAACTTGAGCTACGATTCAAGGTAGAGCTGTTTTTTAGCTATGAGCATTGTAGAGGCTGCGTTCCCTTTGGTTAGATTTGGTGCATTTTCCAATAAACTAAAAAAATAAAGCTGTATTATAGAACCAACATCGAGCTGACTATGTACATAGATTTTTTGCTACATACTTTAACGTCATGTTAATGTGTATACTAGGGGGCAGTGTTCTAATCAGTACTTAATTCACTGTTGAAAGAAATGAGAGTGCATTGGTTTGACGCAAAGCCCTACACATTTGTGTGAGGTGCAGCTGAGATGTTGGAAAACACTCATTGTGGCCTACACTTACCCATGTGTGAACCGCTATGTGTACTGTTCCAGAATTTTTAAACAACCTTAAGGCCAGAATTATACTTCCTGAAAGGACACATATACAGTAAACATGTTGTCACAGTTCAAAAACACAAATTTGTAATTTTCCATATATCCTAATATGTTTTTCCTCACCGTCATCCTTTACACTGTAAAATTTTCATGATGAATGGACCACTAAAAATGATTCCGAATTATTTAAAATACAATTTCTATACTTACATTAACAATAAAATGCCATCTCCTGTAAAGGGGTGTGTATGTGTATAAAGCAAATTGCCGTTTATTAATAAAGGCATCCTTAATGATTCAATGAATGCATAAGATTCTTATAGGTCTACTGATCATTGATTGATTTTTTGGGGGGAGTACATGGACCATTTTACTCCTAGTACTACACACTTAGACATACATACAGCAATACCCCATTGATATTCTCAAGGGTCTACACCAGAAAACTTTGTCTACATTTCATTTTTAAATGATCCTGCATTGAAGAAATACAACGTAAACAGTGTTTCAAACTGAAATTTAGAATAGGTAACAGATGCTATTGTGATATATGTAATATAATTTCATTAAATTGAGATGTACTCACACCATTCCTATATCTGATCAGTGTGAACTAAATTTAACCTCAAACTTCTGCAAGAGTGAATAGCTCTAGGTGTAAGAAATCGTGAGGAAGCACACACCTCAGACACATACATATGCAGCCATGCCTTGCACACTGACTTTCCTGCAGTCAATGACCCAGAGTGACAGTTCAAACCACGGTGCTCAGCCACACACTTACATTAACTACATGCCATTGATCCATTAACATACAAATGGCCTCCACTTAACATGTGATTAAGATTCCAAATGCCACCAAATGTTAAAGAACTACAGACTGAAGAATAAATAACCTAAATGGGGACCTATAACATTCAGACAGTAATTCGCTTTTTGTGCCATCCTGGCTAAAATGCCCACATTTAATTTCTCATTACCTGATAGATCTTTTTTAGAAAGTTGAGGTGTACTGGTGGTACATATATAAAATAAAGCTACTCTGAATGGGCCAAAGGATCCTTCTGCTACATCTGGTCAATATAAAATATGACAACGTTGGAAATCAGATTAGAGCACAGGCTATTAATTCACTCTATTGCTCCTATAAAAATCTAATATGGGATGAATGAAGTCAAAAGCCAATTGGCCTCCTCAGTATCTAATCTATTAATGGTGTGCTAGGATATGTCACGTAATCAAAAATATAATAGCCTCAAAAAGCAAAGAAAATTGCCTGCAAACCAGAGTACATGCATATGTATTACATGCGTACACGTTTTAACAGTGAAGGGGGGCGGGGTTACTGTAATACATGTGTGCAGAGAAGCTGTTATAACCACACAAAACTAATTACCCGTAAACAGCGAAAGCTGGCTTCATCAACACACAGACGCCGTTTCAAAGAAACTGAGTTTTGCATGTCATGAAACACCACAGAGCCTATGGCACGCTCTAAAGTCATTATTTCAGTGGGATGATGTCATTCACACACTTTGTTTCTATAAGTTGGGGGCTCTCGTGACTGTGAGTTGACTCTGACTAAGCCTGTCCGCTGAAATGACATCAGGCTGGTGGTCAGTACAAGACCACAAAGAGGTGAAACTACAGCAGGCTACAATGAATCAAGCCAGTTTTACAAGCAGTAATTTCAATGTATCCTCTGTTAGAAACTTGTTTACTCCTTCAGATTTGGCTATACAGTCAAATGTATTCTGTTATTCAGGACTATGGATGTTTAACTTGTGCAGGGTTTGAGTTTTATGAAAGACTATTTTTGTGCTTAACATGTTTGGAATTGTCTGGAACCAGAAAACCAGGTTCTAACGAGCAATCTTATTTTATATCTAGATCCTTTATAGAACCATGTTTGGTTGTTCGCACTAATAGCTAGTAAATATCTTTTTAAACTGGCAAGACAACTTGAACTAGCTGACCTAGTTAATTACTGTACAGGTTATAGCTAATGCTTAGCTATAGCTAACTACCTAACAGTTTTAGCATTGACTTACAAATTAACCAATTACTCACTTTGCTTGTTAATTTGCTGATTAAACATTTCCTTTTAGATAAGACTCTGCAGAGTAATAACAAATTATGTAACAATGTTGGTTTTAAAATGTAACCGTAGTTTATGGAATTTGACTTATAAATGTGAGGGTTTTCTTCATCCAGCTCTCACTCAGTCTGTTTGGCCTGAAGATTCACTAAACTGATGTACAAGTGCACTGGTCTAGTGAAGTGAAGGGGCTAATGAGTAGAGTAGGATGATGTAGATAGCTACAGTGGGAGAAAAGTCAGTTCTGCTCTCTTTCACTTCCTCCATACATTTCAGTCAAGCTGAGTATTTACTTCTACTCTTTATGTTACATTGAACATGGAAATAGGAACATAGACTGGCCCTTCTTGAAATCCCTCTTTAAATCCACATAAAACCACATTTTAAGCAGTAGAATAGCATATAGATGCACACATATGAAAAACCTCCGGGCCACAATAAACATGTATGTATGCTGTATTTGAATATGAATATCTGCCTTGATGTATTTCACCATATTTTTCTCCTCTCCATGTAAACTGGGCCGTCTTAATCTTGGGTAATGCTTACATACGCATTTCCTAACCAGTCACAATGCAGATTTTTTTGTCGCGCTCACACAAAACAGAGTCAGAGAAACATAGTGAGCTATAGCAAACCTAGCATGACCAAAAGCTGGCAAGTTTTCTGTTCCTTCAGAATCAGAATCAAGCTTTATTTGCTAAGTATGTTTACACATACAAGGAATTTGTTGTTGGTTTTTTTAGCTGTTTGAACTGGGTCTGATGAGCATGTATAAATCATATTTATATTTTATATTTATATATTTATATCAGGCTTTGCTGAACGTTTAATGTAATACTCAAGTTCAGTATCGGAACTTCTTTATTTTTAAGATTATACAGTTTCGTTTCCCTTCTCATTCACAGCATACCCAGTCTTTGTAGGCCTCAGGCAGGCTTTAAGGGTCGAGTCGTGCCAGTGTGAGAAAAAAGATCACCTTCCCATCCTTTATTTTTATCTTTCTCAGATGTCGCGTACGACAGCTCCATGGGTCGTGGTTACTTGGATCAATATCTATTTAGTGACCTAACCTCTGTCTATGTGTGTGTGTCAAAGCAGGCAATCTAAAGCCGTATGAAGTATTTCATCTGACATGACCCACCTCCTGACCTGTCCGGAACACAGACCCCGCTGTCCTGAGGGCATGCTGCTTTCTGGCTATAAACAAGCCTGGGAAGTTGTTGAACACTTGTCACAATGTTGGTGGCAACAGACACCTACTGAATTGTCTCTCTGAATTCTCTCCCTGCCTTCTGCCTTTCCCTCTCGTTTTCAGGATTAGAGGGAAGGTCCTGTGCAATATTAGAGGCAAAGTTTTGGGGAGAGGAAATTCTGCAAAACTCAGTCAGAATTGTTCACAGTGGTTGTGATAGGAACCAGACAACTGAGCCCTCATTTAAAGCCTCTAAAAGCAACAGGACATTATTGGAGATGTTATTTCACTAAAGGGTTGCAAATATTGTAGCTCTCCAAAGAAAAACATTTGGTGATATTTACTTCCATGCATCATTTCAACACAGCACTTCCCCCTTACATTGTGTGGACATTTAATGGTGAATGGACTCAGAGTTATGGCCCAAAATTGATTTTAAAAAGTCTGGTTCCTCTGACTTACATTAAAATTAAGGAGAGTTTTTTACCCTCATCTCTAAATTGGACATTTTGGAGATCTTCGTTTTTCTTTGGACAGCAATGATCATTTATGGCTAAAATATTATTTTTCATTTTTGAAAAATAAAATCAATGCAATTATCCAATTCTGTTTGATTTTGTTAACATTTAAAAACATCTGTGGAATTTCATTTGATGGTTTATATATACATATATATATAGATCTGTGACCAAGACAGCAAGTATTTGTGATGTATCAAGAGCCACGGTATCCAGGGTAATGTCAGCATACCACCAAGAAGGACGAACCTCCACCAGCATCACGTAGTGACCTGGCCACTATCCTGCAAGAAGAATGGCTTAAAGTCCCTCTGACCACTGTGCAGGACTTGTATATGTCATTCCCAAGACGAACTGACGCTGTATTGGCTGCAAAAGGAGGCCCTAAAACCAGGTGTTTCAGTTTCATTGTCCAACCCCTGTATATATATATATCATATATATTAAAAGTTTTATATATAAGTTCGTTTTGACATCATTGTTCTAATGTTCTAAATACTCTTCGTAACAAAAGAGTGGAGACAGCCCAAAGACTGAATAAAGGGACAATGTCTCCTCCAGCTTCATTGCTCTGACAGGCTAAGGTCTGAAGGAGGAAAAAAGCCAGCATGGCCGCCAATCTTTCATTCAGCAGGCATTCATCCATCCTGTGTGCACCTCTTAATCTGGCCCTGCCAGCAGTCGGGAAACAGAGACCTTCACCAGATGAAACAAATGACTCCACCAGGAAGAGGAAACAACTCACAGCTAACGGTTCCACCCCTAGCACAGGTCTGTGCTGGTCCACTGCAGTGTGGACAAAGAATGTGTCGTCATAAACACACGACAGGTATAAAAAACAAGATCTGGCTGAGGGTCCCCAGGGAGCGGATTGGTTTTGAACACTTGTGAGAGACTAGAGAGCCCAGCATTCCATTTTCTGAAACAGGGGTGTCCAGTCTTATCCATAACAGACTGGTGTGCCTGCAGGTTTTCATTGTAATCCAGCTGGAGTTCGTTTTCTAACTGGATTCTGCCTGTTCAATCAGTCTGTCTCAGTTTTCAAACAACTGATCATATGTGCTCCTGTGTCGTTAGTGTAAAATCCTGTAGACATGCTGGCTTTGGAGAGAGATGGATAATAAGGAAGGAAAGGTGGGACATCACTGAGCAGCAAACGTAGGAATTCCTAACAGTCACAAATCTAGAGCTAAAGTTATCATGTGTTTAATGCTCTTATGTCATTATTGAAGTAATTGCAGAGTCCGCTAAGATAGAAATTACATTCACATCTGATTTATTTTCTGGATTTGAGTCTGCACTTCTTAGCTTTCAAAGCAGGCCTGTATGCACACCAGTAACTAATCATCAATTTCAAATCATTTAGGGGAGAGTTAGACATCATCTAACACACTGTGGTTAGAGTATTTGGGCAAGATCATACATTTTCAACCCGAGCAACCTGCACGTCTCAGCTACAAATGAAAAGCGTAAGCCCTGCTCCAGAATCTCCTGTTTATCAACACTTTAGCTGTAAGCAATGTAAATGCAAGAGTTACATCTTACCCCATACACAGGGTATGAGAGGGAGGGTGTGTCTTCCTACACTTTCTAAAAATGCAATAAAAATAAGGATCTGTGATTTATTCATTCTCTTGAGCTTTATTACCTGACTAAGCTACAAAGATTTCTCATGTTTTGGCTTAACAAACTGATGCCTGCAACTCTGCAACTGAAAAAAGCTGGGACAGAGATTGTCGGTGTTGGTGTCTTTATGGTGGCATATGTCTCTTTAAAATTCCAACATATGCCTCACCTTCAATGGTGCCGTCACACATATGCAAGTCACCAATAGCTGGACAATGTTTTTCGTTTTTTGGCACAGAGAAGTCAGTGTCTGATTTTTCTGAAACCCAAGTCGATACTTGGACTCTTCTGACGACAGCCACAATTCCACTGTCTTTAGGGCCATCTGAGATGTGCTCGGGCCTGGAGAGCTTGGCTCTGTTTCTGCATCGAACGGATGTCTGGCTTTGTCTTGGGTTTCATGTTGCATTTCTCGATGCAGCAGCAGACTCTATTAACTGATCATGTTTTTCTCAAACAGCTCCAGAGCCCAAGTGTCTATATTTAACACATTAACATGGTGGTTTCTCATGCATGCATACACGCACATTCAACAGTGGTTTCCGGCCTTGCTCTACACAGACTGAGCATTCTCTAGATTCCCTGAGTCTCTTTACAATAGCATGTACGGTAGCTTGTATGGACCTGAATTCTTTCCAATTTTGTGGTGATAAATGTTCTTTTTGATCTGTCTGGCAATTCTTTCACTAAGTTTGGGAAAAAACGGATGAGCCACCCCGTTTGATCGTCTTACCTGCTGCTATTTCACCTGCTTATTGTAGATTATTGGGTGTGAGTCAAATGCTCTATGAAGTTTTCGCTCTCGCTCCTGTCCCCACTGTTTTTGGAGTGTGTTGCAGGCATCTAAGTAATCTACAGAATGCGGTTAAGCTGGTCAGCCGAAACATTACAAGTCATTTATTTGTTCTTTTGTCAGTTATTTCAAGATTTAAGAGAATTTACATATCACAGATTCTTGTTTTTATTGCATTTTGTTGCAAAATATTCTAACTTCTGGGACTTTCTACAAGAAGCAATATCCATGAAATATATAGTACTTAATTACATATGTACAGTATATATATATATATATTATGGTAGAAAAACTGTAGTAGAATGATATTGCAGATTTTATATATGAGATTTGTGTTGTTTCATGTGCTTTTCAGTGTTTCAGTGTTGAACCAGTGAGAAGTCTTCAGTTTGATTGTCAGTGAGATGTTTAAATAAAAAAATCAGAAGAACCTTTGCATTTAGCAGCTTCGTGCACAAACGTGATCCTCAGCACATGTGCATGACACTATGCTCACCCGTACATGACTGCCACAGAAGTCAATGACAAATTTACAAGGTAATTCAACCTAGCAAGTATCTTTTACGCCTTCACAACATGTGTGTGAACCAATAAATAGATTAGAGCTATACTCACATTATTATTAGCCCTGTGCAGTATTTAGCAGTAAAGTGATACTCTGTAAACAGCAAGCAAGGAGAAATTACAACTAAATTTAATTGCTATTTATGCATGCTATTTCTGATATACACATTTATTTCCATCTACGTGCAAAGGAATGTGGATCTCTTCAGTAGATGATTGACGTCGCCTCAAGCTATCCTGGCCTGAGGCTTCAGTCCATAGCAGCTTCATTTTTAATGCTGAGTTGTATGTCATGTCAGACGTAAAGAAGATGCGATTAGTAAAAGACTAAAATTAGCTTAAATCTCTCATTCCCACACAATGTAAAGTGTTGTTCATCCTGCAGACTATAGATATGACCAACAGTGGCATAATCAGTCCTCATCTGCCCACATCTTCTTCACGTGACAGTGGATGTGTTAGTGTATGTATTGCTGTCTGAGCTGGCCTGTGGTTGTGGGGTGACCTCTGTGACTGGTCATCCTGATCGCATCCTAATTTTAATATGAAACCAGAGCTTGATATCGACCTCATGTGAGGAATGAGTAAGGGTTCTGGAAATATCCAACCGAGGGTGTGGCAGCCGGAAAGACAGGCAGGAACGGACAAACAGGCAATGGACATACAGCCAGTGCTGGTGTGCTTGTTGTGCAATTTGCAACTCTAGTAGAGGGAGCTTTCAGTTTATTGGTGTGCTGGCCACAAGATGAGCAGTCGCCACTAGATACATCTGGATGAATGCTCAACAGTAAACCGTGAACTTGAAGTAATTACCAAGGTTAGAGTAATTGGTAGCAGCAACGCTGGGGTAGTCTAAAATTTGGGGCAGATGATTAACAATTTAACAGTCATGTGTTTACTTTGACACATTCTTATCTGTATTGTCTTTTATTATTCTATACAGATTTCTGGAGCAGGAAATCTTACATTACACATGGCGTCTTATGTTATTGAACCTTATACATTTTTGAGTTGTACTTTACATTGTACAAAAATACAGCTACTTCGAGTTCTTTCAGATTACATTAACAAATGTAGTAGTACCATTTCAGAAATGCACTGCTTTCAAACTACAGTCATATGTAGTGATTATACAGTGATTACACCCAAGTGTATTTAGCTGCTCTACAAAAAAACTTACCTAAAAAAATACCTTTTAAGAAAGAAACACTTTCAAAGGTGTGTCTTTAGATGAGTGATTCTGTGTGATGATTTCATACATCATACATAACCTCAAGCTTTATGTTGTTTTCCTACTATCTACATATGCCCCTTTCTTCTTGGGAAACTGAATTTAGGGTGTACAGTTGAACCTTACGGACTATGTTGTACAGTGGGCAAAAGTCAGAGGTCATCCTTGTTTATTCTATATCCAATCAAAATGCCCATTTAGTACAAGTTATTCACTTTTCAATGTCAGGAAATAGCAGGAAACTGCATTTAATGGATATTGAAATAAAAACATCCAAAGCTAATTGTAATTTTGAATGTAATATTATCTACTCTTGCAAAGATGGCTTTTTGAGGGAGCCTAAAGATAATGGTTCTCTATAGAACCACAAGCACCTTTTGCATACTTTAATGGTTCTTTGTCTGCTGATTGAGAATGTGTTGCATGTGGTCCTATAAAGACCCTGTTTGAAAATGGTTCTAGCATTAAACAGGGATTGTTGTATTGTTACAAACCTGACAGTTGAGCAATAGCAGAAACCCAGGAAAGGAAAAAAAGAAAACACTGTAGTGCAAAGATGTTAAAATATGTACAGAAAAATGTTCTTCTAACAACTCACCTCCTGATAAACAGTACTTAAAACTCTCATCACTGACAAAGAGCAGAAAGTCACACACCGCTCTTAGTTCATATCTGTAAACATCCACAGGTTTCTGTCCATCCTTCCACTGTGAGAAGACGACTCACCACTATGAGTCTAAAAGGATGCATAGCTGTCAAGAAGCTTTTACTATCTGAGAAGTAGATTCATTCTTCTTTGTAGATTACTCTAAATTTGTAATTGAGGTTATTTTGATTGAGATGACAATTGCAACAACTTTCTAGGATTTAACTGGAGATTTCTTTGGAAAACTAGAAGCTGTCATAAAGCCAAAAGGTAAACATACTGAATAAGAAACATTTTCTACAATATTGTCCCTAGTGGGTTAGTTGTTATATTACTGTTCAATTTACTGTAGGTTTTCTGCTTTTTTCAAGATGCTGAAAAATTCTGGATTTCTGCACAGCAGAGCACACCAGGTTAAAACACAGCATCCATCTTTGCTATGTGTAAGAGTGAGAGTTTGAGGTGACCCATGATTAAAGGGAGTGATGATCATTCTCCTTGGCAAATTCTTTCCAAGAATAGCATGTTATTTAGACAAAGTCATGAAACTGCTAAGTAATTCATAGTTACATCATTTACATCAGGCCACAATAATAATTTCAAATCTGTAAAAATGATTATCATAAAATCAGCGGTGCTCACCTCTGTCCATCAGCATAAAAGAAAGCCCTCAGGAATCTGGTCCTTGCTGCAGAGGCTAAAAGGTAACCAGGTTGTATCAGAGCTCCACTTGAAAAACTATCTATCTAGGGAATTAGTGGAATTCTGTCAGATGACTTAAGTTAGGGGAATGTGATTTGAGAAGGCCAAAGTTTGCTTTGAAAATTAATCAAATGTTTGTGAAGCTCTTAATATGGTTAATGCTGTAAACGTCCACCACAGACCAAAGAGCTTCACCAATATTGAATCAAACAGGGCTAGAGAGACACCGCCTCAACCTGACATATTAACCTCAGCCGTCCTTCATGCTTGTTTTCATGTCTGACTTCCTCTGTCCTTCTGAATGAAGACAAGAGAGTAAGGTCAAGAAGTTCACTCCATTTGAAAAGGCAAAGAACAGTCTACACTTCAGAGTTATACCTGTTACAGTCACTCTATAGGCAGTTACAGTAATACAGCAAGCTTATCTAACTTTAGCCAGTATGATGAAAAATTCACCAGAATTCCAAAAAGTTGAGACTGTGTGTGAAATGCTGATAAAATCACGATTAGATTAGTCTTACACTGACAGTTTTACAAAAATATATATTTTTTACTTTATGTACTTCACTGTTATTTCAAGTTTGGTGCCTGTTCCAAAAAAGCGGCACACTGTGAAAATATGAATTAATTTAAGAAAAAAACTATATTCTTCTGTTATACGTGCTTTCAATGGGAGACAGGTCCAGACTACATGTACTCTTATGTTGCATAATGTATCTTGGTGTGGTCACGCTGGAAAAAGCATACAGGTTCCTGTAAATGGTAAATGGTACTTTTAAAAAGGTTCATGTTTCCCACTGATACCCACCCAAAGCCATGACAGGCCCTGGATTTAAACTTTATAGTGGTAACAATCTGGATGGTCTTTCTCTTCTTTGGCCAGGACACCATGACACCATGTTCATTATTTATATAAATGATCTAAACCGTTGACTTATCAGAATCTACTGATGAACTGTGTTTGTCAGGGTTTTCATGCAGTGATATCCATTACAGAAGGGTGCTAGTTTCTAATTCAGTACTAGTAGATGGGTTGAAGGTCACAAGCATTCATTTGTGGTTTTCAGCCTTTTCCTTTATGTGCAGAGATTTCATTGGATGCCCTGATATTTTTGATGATATTCAGCACAGTGGAAGGTGAAAAACCCAAATTGCTTGCATTTGCTCACCGGGGAACGTTTTAAACTATTGGATTTTTAGCTGATGCATTTTTGCCTAAATAAAGAGCCATGACTATCCTGGCTCGTAAAGGACTAAACTTTTTCCAGGTGCCTTTACATCTGAGCTTGATTGTCTTGAAAAAATTTTTTAACTAGTTGCAGTCATCAATTTCAGAATTAGCTTATATTTACAAAAATACATAATTCAACAGATAGAACCTGTATTGGCTAACTGAAAATTTTATAGTATATAACAATATATAACAAACACACAAACAGAAACACAGAAAGAAGCAATAAAATCTTTTTTTTTTTACTTTATTTAATTAATTTAACATTGGGGGAAGAGGGTCTGAGAGAGATAGATGGGGAGAGACAAGGTAAATATACATTGTTGTATGCTGTCATAGTCATATCAAACAATGCTCAAACAATATATACAGCACAAAATTACATTTGACTTTTTCCCTTGGTCTTTATTTATTATATTTCCATGGTGTTATGGACCAGAAAGGGTTAGTAATTTAGTAATTTAATAACTTGCTCCTTACTGTCCCTTAATATCTGATATGAGGTGCATGAGCTCTGTTCTGATTGACTGTCCTGTATTTTGCTTAATACAAAAAAGCCTTAGATCAGAAACTTGTCTTATAATTTCAATATAAATGGGCGGGGCTACCTGCTGCAGGCTGAATAGGTGAATGTATGTAACTTAGTGATCTTTCTTTTTCCTACATCACAGTATCAGTTATCCCTAAGCAGGCTGCTTACAACATGGATTCCATACATAGGCTTTATGGCTTTTATTGGTATTAAATGTTTTTGGCCGTTTGTTCCTATCGCCACCACGGTGAACAATTCTGTTGCAGTGAATTTCTCTAAAATAGAGCATTAGATATCAAACCATTCTGATTGGCTTTGTTTGCATCTTAGTGATTGAATTATTCAGAAATGTAGAAACTCTGTGGTATTCCACTTTAAACATGGTTGCACAGTTATTGTGATGAATACACCATGGGGCAGAATCTAATTTCTTTTAAATTTAAACATCAAGTGGTTTTAAAACTGAACAGAGGCTGAATTTATGGGTACTTGATTAACTGCGTGCCATTTAGTCTCCAAGTGATTGTACATCAATGGAGTAAATTCCGAAAGAGGCTTTGGACAGAAATCTTATCACTACATCATTTTTGCACATACAGATCACGAAATCACACAAAAATAAAAAAAACAAAACAGCATGGTGTAGCCAACAACACCTAAAATGTATATAACTTCCTCAATATTTTCACTGGCTTGCTTTGTCTGGGCTGTGCGTCCGGACCATGCACGCAGATGAATGACCCAGTGAGGAATCCGACTGAGCACTCAATGAAGTGACTGATGCCATGCAAATTTAATATGTGGTTTCCACAGACTAAAGTGGGGGTGGAGGGGGGGCGCTGTGCCGCAGCCCCGAGGCGGGTGATAAAGAAGAGCAACACAGGAGGAAGAATGAAGCCTTTGTCCTGTGGAGAGGAAAAAATGAGCCAAAAAAGTTTAGGCTTATCACAGGATGCGGCCAAACGCCTTCTAAAGTCCCACTGGACTTGGCTAAGAACAGAAGGAGATGGTTATTCGTGTGGTACACCTGTGAAGAAGCGCACTGTACCTCTTTGAGCAGAATCTGTACAATTAGAGAGTGATGCTGAAGGAATATCATAATACACATGATATAAAGATGAATGAAATATGTATATATGCACACTGACCTACCAATAACTCTTACTTAGCAATGCAATGACCTCTCTTCCTCCATTTACACCATTGTCTTACCTGCAGGGTGTAAAGGTCAACAGCAAAGTGGAGAATCCTAAAACACAACAGCTACTGTGGAAACCAAATCCCAACAAGAACAACCTCGGCCCCTTGAAACCAAGGTTTATTTAGCCGTATGTATTTTGATCAGCCACTTTCAGCAGACCATTTCAGCAGATCAAGGCGGCCAGGCGGTGAATCCTGGGTGCTGACGCCGGCACACAATTACCGCAGGCCGCACTGATTGCATTTAGCACATTAAGCACTTTGTAAACATTTGGTAACATTCAAAGAAGGGGCTCACTTGTCCCAAATAGAATTACCAGCAGATGCAAGTCATCTGACAGGAATAGCTCTAATTTCTAGTATAGATTGTTTTCATGCAGAATTCTAACATGATAATTGAATCTGCTGTTCTGAGCCTCTTCTCAAGTCTAGTCACATGGTCCCATTAGTCGTTTAGCAAGTCCTTTGCCGGACTGCTGAAAGTCACTGGATTCCGGGGACGAGGTTCCTGCCTGCCAAATGACAATTTACCGCCACGCTTTGATGATTTTATTATGTGTTTAAATAATACAAATAGCCCAAATCCCCACAAGTTCCTGCGCTTAATGGAAGACCACTCAACTGGGAGCAACACCCAACACGTGGCTGCTAGGAGCCATTCACAGTTTTTTAAGGCGCACCTCTAGTAAGGACAGGAGGGTGTTCAGTCTTTAGTGCAGAAAGCGTTAAGGGATTTGATGGTGCCTGATGCCGTAGGCAGAGCTATAGCTTCTCATCCACTGTGTATATGTGTTGTGTTGATGCTAAGGCATTTGACACATGTTACCAGATCACAATGTTAATGTCAAAAGCAACAACATCATTTCACACCCATTGCAGGACGCTGCTGCTCTCATTACCTGTTTTGACCAACAGATGGCACATAATGGTGATTCACTTTCAAAGTGCTGTGGACTTCACACTGTTATATCTGCAGATAAGAACCAGACAGCATTGTTGTTTCACCCAGTTTAATGGTTTAACAGCAATTTCATTAGACAGCAGAACGGGAAATTAGCCAGTGATAGCCATACAGACCTGGATACAGGGGTAAGGATATAAGTGCACTTCATAGTTCTGTAATGATAGACGGCTCTCCATCTGTTTCTCTGCGTACTGTGTTAGCACACTTTCATTCTGTTCTTCAATGATCAGGAACCCAATCCAACCCCCACAGAGCAAGAATTACTGCAGTGGCATTGACATGGGGTGGGGGTGTGTTAGCGTGTGTTGTGCTGGTGTGAGTGGATCAGACACAGCAGTGCTGTGCCCACTCTATTAGACACTCCTACCCCGCTGGTCCACCTTCCAGGCCAGACACATCAGCTCATCTGTTGCTGCACAGTTTGTGTCAGTTGTCCTATCGTTTTTCGTCAGTGGTCACAGGACGCTGCCCACAGGACTTTGTTGTCTGGATAGCTCTGGTTGGTGGGCTATTCTCTGTCCAGCAGTGGCACTGAGGCGTTTAAAAACTCCAGCAGTAATGAAGTGCACCTAAATGGTAAGTGGAGCTGATAAAATGGACAGTAAGTGTAAAAACAAGGTGGAGGGTTTAATGTTAGTTATATATATATATATATATATATATATATATATATATATATATATATATATATATATATATATACATATATATGCTTTATGATTAAACGTTACATTAACTGATGGAAATTTATTTTAGAACATATTTTTCTCCTGGAAATTATTCTTGAAATTTTACTATAAATGTAAGGATAAATGGAGTTTTAAAGTATGCAAAAAGAACACACAAATATACACTGTAAATACAGGAGAAGTTCAACGTAAATAAATGGAACTGGACTTTTTCCAAGCTGTTAATCCATGCACACAATGTAAGGGAGATTTGTTGTGTTTAAATGATGCATAAAAGTTAAACTGACAAAAATAGGGGTCTTTGGACCGCAAATATAAGCATATTAATATTATAATAATGCCAGTAATGCTAGTTGTTATTGATTAACAGGCATTTTATTTGAATGGTCATTCTAAAACATAGCGTGCTTTATAAATATCACTGGCTTGTCATTTCACCAATAAACCATTACGTAACAGTGACGTTATGAAAGACAAATATGAATAAACAGTGGGCCTGCTGAATATGGCCTTAACTTTTCCGCTCCGAACTGGAGAAGCATCCCTTTCTTTTTTCACTGCATACAGCCTGAGGCACTTGAGCTTCACCCACTCTAAAATATAGAGCCCTAGAGTTCTGCATCAGGGTGTTTATTATCAGGTTCACCATCTTTGTTCAGACTTCTGCAGGAATTCTGCCTCTCAGCCTTTTCTAGATGTGAGGCAGCTGATCGTGGATGAATGGGCACACACATCTAAACAGCAGAAATGTGTTTAATGCAATTTTTATATTTGTATTAAAATCAGGATTTGGATCCAAATGTGAGATCCAGCCAGCAGTTCACTTTTCCTTACCACAGAATTTGAGCTGTACTCTACATTGCACTGACTTTCTGCAAAGGGGCAAGAAGCCTTAACTGCAAGCATATTCCAGAATTGAATCTTGTGCTCTCTGTGTTTCTATTTCTAAGCCAACATGAAAACGGCTCTCTATATTTCGTCCAGTCTTATAAGGCCATGAGCTCTGGGTGGAGGAGGAGGAGGAGGGTGATGATGATGATGGGAAGCACAAGCAGATCCCATAGAAAGGTTAATTGCGTGGACCCTCATGTGCAAGAATGAAGAAAATTGGGCCTACACTTGTTATCTTGTGAACCCCCAACAAGGCAAGATGGGAATCTACTGAATGTCAGAACCAGAGATGAAACTGACAACAGACCTTTATATTGTTCTGCGAGGTCATTAGGCTGCCAATTGGGTAATTATGGAAATGATGTGCTGGGCTCCTCGGAAGGCTCCCCCCCTCCTCCTCAGCTTTAGTGCCTTCAGTGAGGTTCTCTCGTGGGAAAGTTCAAGCCAGAACTGCAAGTGTACCAGCAAAATCAAATTAAGCACAGAGATTTCATTAGTACTTATAGCCAGAGGCATTTGTAGAAGTACAGAGAGGAGAAGTTATGCAGGACTCAAAGGGGGCAAATTATTGGCTAATGACAAAAGCCCATACCTAAAGCAGACAGTCCTGTAATGAATTGGAGGCATTGATTGCATCTTAAAAGAGATTGGGGAGGGAAGGCAAGGGTGACATAATGATGCTAACTCTACTGAAAGCAAAGCCTGAAATGTTTTCAATAGAGTTGTTGTAATACAAAATGCTGTGAGTGTCAAAGAGGGACTGCATCCAGTTGTTTTCAGAGTTACTGATGGAAACTGTCCATAATGACTATCAAGACAAATAAATGATCAGGACGGAGCTTCACATTTTCATCCCACATGTCTTCAGACAAAAAATGTCTTTCAAAAATGAAAGAGAGAAAGAAAAGGCAGCTCGATATTGCGAAGGGTGTCCGTGCAGGCTGTGTGAGCACAAACTAATTCCCTGTTTTACACATTTTACTGACACCTCTCAATAGCCAATTTGCTCGCTATTGATTTCCCACCTCCGTAATATTGAGGCTTTGCTGGAGAACAGAGCATCGGCCCAAATCATCTGCTTTGGCAGGCGTTTTAAATTATTTTAGGCCGGGTTAAATGATTCCAGGTCCCGTGTGAGAGCGCATCCCAGCAAGAGACGCTCTCTCCGGACATGCACCATTAAGGTAATGGGCTCTAAAGCCGTGTTAGCTAAAGCCAGTGCAACATCACTGGGGGGGAAATATGGGGCAAGTCATTAGAGCGGAGCTCTGGAACGGAGTGCAATCTTATAGGAACGGCTCAGATATCTGCACACCGAAGACGGAGCTCGGAGGTCAGCGAGGTGCGCTGGAGGCATACGACGCGCAACGCACATGACACCAGCGCCTTAAGATGATGTACTCACAAATCAATAGTTAATTCCCGCAGAGGTGACTAACCAAAACTACCTGCGTCAAAAGCGCAGACTGTCTACTAATCACGTGATCAGGCGAGTTTAGTCTCAGACTTGACGTTGTGGGAGGTCTTTGAATAGAATAGGAAATGATAGAGGCTCATTGTAACACGTGCTGTTTTAATCAGTGCTGAATTTTTTCCTTACATATATTTTCATGCATTTTTTATTGTTTATTATGTGTGATGAGAGTCGAATTATTGTGCTATTACGTGTATAAAATTCCATCAAATGTATTTATTACAATACCAGAAAAATTGGAATAATTGCGAATAGGTGAGAAATAAAGGGAATTCGAAAAATTGACAGGTTCCTAAAACAGCCCGGATAAGTCCGTCCCTGGTGTCTATACAAGGTCATTCGGCGTGTTCTGGTGTAAACGGGTTCGTTCACAAACTTACCACCATAGATTTCTTTAATGTGGTGTTGATGGGAACCAGAAGTCACCATGTCTACAACATAAATAAACACAAACAAAGACACAAACACGAATTTTAAAAAATAATTTTATTTACCATTCAAAAGCAGCGCCTTCTGAATGCTTCTGTGTGCTGTTTTTAACGGCAGTAACTTCAAATCATATGTTTTCGTTCCTGACTATTTGTCTCCCTGCACTCTGCATTTATTCCCCCGACAATAATACATTTAAAAGCAATAAATACGTTACATTAAATGTAATAACAGTTTTCAATACTGTGGTGTTTCTATTAATGTAAGTGGCGTCTTTAAATTACCTGCCCTTTTTACATGTAATACTGAATATGGAAAAACATTGACAAATCTAAAAATGATACTGTTTGGTCTTATAACGCCCTGCCCGAAGCCTTGCCATACATTATTTTAACAAAACTGTCCTAAAATAACGAGTCAGAGAGAAAGTCAGCTGAGACCAGCATGGAATCTGGATTATGCTATTTGGGGGCTGGTTTACCAGCAAAGAAGTATGGTGCTGGTGGCTTGTTGTGTTTTGAACAGTTTTCAGCAGGGAAGCTATTTCACATACTCGTTTTCTCTGGGAGCTTTTAGTGGCACTAAAGCGTTCAGACGTCCGGTTCCTATCACCACCACTGTTCACAGCATCTGCGACCTGGTCCGCTTCTGAAAGATCTACTTCTTCTGAAATTCAGAAAAGCATGTTCCTCTTTAATAACAACGCTGGAATTCTGTGTGTGATTGAAGCTTGCTCGACCCGTTTCAGCCGAATAGAAAAGTTGGGGAAGTATTTACTTCTCTCTCTTTTTTGTTCTTTTTTGAATGACTATCCTTCATACAGATGTAAAGGTGAAGTGTCGCTGTGTAATCCTCAGTGCATTATTAGTCAGTTAAATCCCACCATTTCCAGGCTAACGCACAGCGCTGGGAAATAAACTAACACCCTCTCACAGTGCTAATGTGCTCCTTCAGTCCTGGTCTAAATCACAATGAGACTACAAACCGGGTAACATCACACGTCTTTAACAGGACACATTGCTATGGTAATGTGTTTAGCCAAGCTCAACGTGTCCTTTCCCCTGTCCAGCATGTTCCTGTCACCATCAGGAGGGAAGCGGAGGGCTAAGGCTGAACCTACACACCCTCACACACAACACACCTCACAAAGGAGCGTAACACTAGAAGGAGGACATGAAGAGAGAGCTTCTAGCTGTCATTAGCCAATTCATCATTTAGACATGAATCATTTAGACGGAGTCGTTCATTCATTCATTTAGTTTATTTAAGATATCTGTGACACAGGCGATACACAGGGCATATTCATATATATTTATATATATTAAATATCAGGCTTTTCTTAGTCTGCTGGAACCAGTAGTCAAGACATTAAGACATCATGTGTGTTTTAGTGTGTGGAATTTCTCAGCTCCATAATCCTGATAGACTGAGTGAACTGCTCTGCCCACCTCCTTGTCATTTCCTCTATTGGATTTTCGTACATAGTGTAAACGGTGGACAGTTAGGATTATCAGGGCTCTCCGCCACTGCAGACACTCAGCTGCTCCAGAAGGGAGTGATAAAAGGAGGAGGATAAAAATGAGCCACATCATAGTGTTTGACAGAAAGTTGCAGGTTGATAGAGAGCAATCTTCAAGGGGGGCATTAAGCCTGGGAAGGAAAGGACCATGGTGGTGCCCTGTGGAGGGTCCAGCCCTGGGGATCACCTTGTCCACCGAGCAAAATCCAATTAAGCGCCGCATCTAAATGAAAAGGCGAGCGCATATGATACGGACATCTCCCTTCCAGCGAATGAGAGCAGCGGGTTTGTTCCGGAGAATGACTCGTGTTTATTAAGTCTGACGTGCTGATCACTCCGAGTTGGTGTAGAATAATTGCCATAATAAGGGTAATTAAAAGCGCGCAATTCATTTCTCACACGGTTTGGTAAAGCTCGCCCTCGCGCGCTCATTATTAATTAAAGCACGCGCCTTTCAACATTCATCTAAACCAGCGAAGCTTTTATAACCCGAACCACGTCCAAACCAAGTCCACACCAAGCCAGAACCAGTGCAGAACAGACTCAGACCAAACAAATCAAAGCTGGAGTAAAGCGAGTCTATAACACAACCTAAACCAGGCCGACCCAATCCAACTCAACCCCATCTTAACGTCAAGACTTGACCTCAACCCAAATCAAACCAGTACCAAACAAATGCAAACCCAATCCAAACCAATACTAACCAATTAAAAAACCAACCTTAACCAATACCAAACAAATACAAACCTAATTCAAACCAAACCAATGTCAAATATTTACCAACCCAACCAAAACCAAAACAATAGACCAACCAAACACATATTAAACCAACCCAACCCTGTACCAAGCAAATACAAACACAGCACAAACCAATCAATGCCAAACAAATCCAAGTCCAACCAACCCAAATCAGTACCAAACAAATATAAACTCAACACAAAAAAAAACAAATACAAATAAACTCAAAACAAATACAAAACAAACAAATAAAAAAAACAACCAAACCCAAACCAAACAAATATAAACCAAAAACAAACGAAATCAATACCAAGCAAAACTCAAAACATCAAAACAAAACTCAAAACATCAAAACAAAACTCAAAACATCAAAACAAAACTCAACTAAATCAAAATCAAATAAAATACAATACAAAACAAACTCAACTGAAAGAGACAAAAATATGAATAAAACCAAACAACATAAAATCAAACAACCAAACCATCTCAAATGAAATAAAACCAAGACAAATTTGCAACTGAACGACTAAAATGTTCTGACGTTTATTATACATGGTTTATTCAGATTCAGTAGTTCCTGCAGTAGGAATTCTGCAGCTTCTCTGTAATAAAAATCTGTAAATCTCTCAGTACATATTACAATACAAACTAATGATAAATTCACGCGAAATCAGGAAATCTAACTGCAGTTTGCAGCAGCGCTAAATTTGTGATTGTAACATCACGGGACTGAGAAAACATGGACAAATAATCTACAAATGTACAGTTTACAAAATACAACATGAACAATACTACACTATTTATAACAGCAGCCCGCAACTTCTTTACCTGCTCTTATTACTTTAGCGTATTAAAACTAAAGTGATGTATACAGTGTGTATAATACAGTACAGTGTGGTGTAAAATACAGTACAGCGTGTATAATATAGTACAGCGTGTATAATATAGTACAGTGTGTAAAATACAGTACAGCGTGTATAATACAGTAAAGCGTGTATAATATAGTACAGTGTGTAAAATACAGTACAGCGTGTATAATACAGTACAGCGTATATAATACAGTGCAGCGTGTATACTACAGTACAGCGTGTATAATACAGTACAGCGTATATAATACAGTGCAGCGTGTATACTACAGTACAGCGTCTATACTACAGTACAGCGTGTATACTACAGTACAGCGTCTATAATACAGTACCGCGTGTATAATATAGTACAGCGTATATAGTACAGTACAGTGTGTATAATACAGTACAGCGTGTATACAGTACAGTGTGTATAATATAGTACAGCGTATATAGTACAGTACAGTGTGTATAATACAGTACAGTGTGTATACTACAGTACAGCGTGTATAATACAGTACAGTGTGTATAATACAGTACAGCGTGTATAATATAGTACAGTGTGTATAATACAGTACAGCGTGTATAATATAGTACAGTGTGTAAAATACAGTACAGTGTGTATAATATAGTACAGTGTGTATAATACAGTACAGTGTGTATAATATAGTACAGTGTGTATAATACAGTACAGTGTGTATAATACAGTACAGCGTGTATAATACAGTACAGTGTGTATAATATAGTACAGTGTGTATAATATAGTACAGTGTGTATAATACAGTACAGCGTGTATAATATAGTACAGTGTGTAAAATACAGTACAGTGTGTATAATATAGTACAGTGTGTATAATACAGTACAGCGTGTATAATACAGTACAGTGTGTATAATACAGTACAGTGTGTATAATATAGTACAGTGTGTATAATACAGTACAGCGTGTATAATATAGTACAGTGTGTAAAATACAGTACAGTGTGTATAATATAGTACAGTGTGTATAATACAGTACAGCGTGTATAATACAGTACAGTGTGTATAATATAGTACAGTGTGTAAAATACAGTACAACGTGTATACTACAGTACAGCGTGTATAATATGCGCGCGTTTCGCACACTGTGAAATTATACGCCGCTTAAGCGTTGAGTTGGAATATCACTGTGATGTTCTGGGTGACCTAAACACAGAGAATAAATAAGAGTCTGTGTTTCAGCTCTTATTAATGTTGTTTTAATTGTGGCTGTGTGTTTGTATTATAATGTAATGATGTTGTGTAAGCGGGTCCGGTGTGGATGCTCTGCTGATTTGATGCTCACCTTGTTCTCTAATCCCGCTCCGCTCGTGCGCTGCGCCTCTCATTATACTAAAAGACTCTCAGACTGTGTGTGTGTGTATGTGTGTGTGTGTGTGTGTGTGTGTGTGTGTGTGTGTGTGTGTGTGTGTGTTTAAACGCGCATTTCATTAACAAACTGCGGAGTTTATGGAGCTTCTGAAGATGAAGGAGAGGAAGAGCAGAGCGCGCACTGACACGGAGAAAAGGGTAGGAAAAAATAAAGGGGGATTAACAGGGATTACTGCTAACCTGAGAATGAAGCCCTATGATCATAATCGATCCTCGTGACCCGTCTGTTTAAACTCCAGGCACTTTTGGAGGTGCTGCTGGGATTATGTAACAAAACATGTTTATGTAAAGAGACCCTATAAATGCACAGGGCGCAGTAATAAAGCTTGTTCTCACACTGCAGAGGAAATGTAGAATGAGAAAAGTAAATCCGTCTTTCCAAACGACGAATGACACCATGTAAGAAACACTATGCTAATTATATGTTTTGTTTTGTTTTTTAATAAAATAAAAAAATCAGAAAATCGATCCTGATCATCCTGGTACAATGTAGTAACTGGTGAACTCGGCTGAGGTTATAGGGGCTTCGGGTCATATGAGACAGCGGGGTAAATGTTAGAGATGAATAATAGAGCTACTGTGTTAACGAATTCCTCAATTACAATCACTTTTGTGATTTAATGAGGCTGTTTAGAGGATTTTTATTTAGAAAGAATACACTACTAGTTTCAGAGAAACACAGAATCAAAAACAGCTTCTTCACTTTTTTACAAGTCCTTTATTCACAAATATCAGCTCAATATGCGTTATATAGCAGTACTGAAAATACATTATATAATAGCACTGAATATACATTATATATAAATACTGAATATACATTATATATAAATACTGAATATACATTATATAATAGCACTGAATATACATTATATATAAATACTGAATATACATTATATATAAATACTGAATAGGCTTTTTATAGAAATACTGAATATACATTATATATAAATACTGAATAGGCTTTTTATAGAAATACTGAATATACATTATATAGCAATACTGAATAGGTTTTATTATGGAAATACTGAATATGTATCATTATACTTAATGGGTTTTATATAGCACTCCGGGATATGCTTTATTTAGCAGTACTGAATATGTATTATATAGCAATAATGTATTAATACTAAATATTTATACTGTTAGAAAATTAATTTTATAAAGAAAGCCTGAGAGTGCAATATGAGAGAGAGAGAACAGATTTAACTCCATCATAAACCGAACACCACACTGATTACAACACCAAAGAGCGGTGTGTGTGTTTGGAGGAGTGGGAGTCCTTCATCTGCAAAGTGGTCTCATATTGATGGACGACAGATCTCACGGGTCACTGGGACACACACAGACACACACAGTCTTCAAGTCTTCAAAACACGAGCTCTGAGGAGTAAATGCGCGCGGAGCAGAGAAGAGAGACTCCAGTAAAAGTGCCTCATCTCCCATTTCACATCACCTTAAACACCACAAACACCAGCAGCAGAGCGCATGAGCACGGAATCCACAACACAGAAATAACGGAGACTACAAACAAACAGAACCTGACAGCAGAAAATGAACTGGGCCTAAACAAATAATATATATAAAGTCAAATGTTAAAATAAGCCAAATGTTTATAATAATAATAATTACTATTATATTACATATTTAATATTATATATATGCCAAACGTTGTTTTTATTTTAAGTATGTTAAATATATAATAAAACATATATTAAATATATACATTTAATTATAAATTATAATGTAATAAATACATACATATAACTACAACAATTATTATTATTATTATTACTATTGTTATTATTATTACTATTGTTATTATTATTATTAATCAATCGCTGTAATAATTGAATCATAAACAACAACGCAAATAATTTAACTAATCTTTGAACAGTTGCTGCTCGCTTTATACCTGACTGTACAATCTGATCTCTTTCTTTCTCTCTCTCTCCCTCTCTTTCTCTCTCTCTCTCTTACACACACACACACACACACACACGCTGCTCTCCGCTCCGCTGGAACACTCTCTGCTGTCCAATTAAAGGTATTTTCATCTCTGCGGGGTGGAGACTCAATCAGCAGATAACCTGCTAAACAGCTCACTAGTCAGACAGACCCCCCCCCACCCCCAACCCCCACCTCCCCGCACCGCAGAAGAAGCCCCCTAAAACTCTAACCAGCCAAAACACCGATACTAACAAGCATGCTACTCCAGTGCGCGTTACCTCTCCAGCTCAGGGAGCGAGCACTTTCTCACAGAGCTCAGGAAGTGATCCGAGGCTGTCCAGCAACATCCTTTATTCCTCCTCCGCGGTGTGTGTGTGTGTGTGTTTCCCCCCTCCAGCTCGCTCATTTCCGACTGTTTCACATGCAAACGCGTGTAGTGATGGAGGTCGTTATCACCTCTGCGCTCAGAGCCCTTCACCTACACCCCCCACCACCAATACCGCCTCACCGACAGTATACCAACATAACAGCACAGGAGCACTCACACTCACACTATCTCACTTTACCACACGCTGCGGCTAAATCTGCCTTATTAGCGCACAAAAGACTCAAAACGCGCTACTTACAGTCCGCTCGGCCTATTTCTGAGAGCATGCAGAAGACTGACCACGAGCAGCTCCGCAGCGGGAACAGTGCCCTGAGCTGGAGGCGGTCTCGTCCAGCGACAGCAGCTTTCTGAGCGTTTTGGAGCAAAAGTAGGACTGTATGGTTTTTTACACTGCTCATCTACTAGAGACTTCAGTGCCTCTCTCTCTCTCTCCCTCTCTCCCTCTCTCTCTCTCTCTCTCTCTCTCTGCTAAAGGCTCTCTGGCGGACGGAGCGCGCTCTGGCTGTTGTTCCATTTGCTGACAAAAAAGGTTTAAAAAAAACCCGCCGTGCCACAAACTTCAGCTTTGCTTTGCTTTAAACCGGACAGCGGGGCGTCTGACGTCACGGGGCGGGTGGTGTGTGTGTGTGTGTGAGGGGGGGATGTATCACGTGACCGAGCCGCCGGTATATCTTTAAGTTGAAAAGTAGGCAAAGTGTAATCTATCAGCACACACAGAGAGACGGGCTGCTTTTAAACACACACTGGCTTGTTTTGGCGCAGCACGTGGCGCAACTCGCTCAAGAGGAAAACGGGAGAGAGAGTGAGTGAGAGAGAGAGAGCAGCAGGCGCGCACGGAAAACTTTTCTCCGTCTCTGTGTCTTCCTTTCTCTCTGCCTGTCTGAAGTTACAGTCTGAGCTGTCCGCGCTCCCTCGACCGGTGCTACCCGAAACGGGGCGCGCGCAGGCGCACGCACACGCACTCACACGCTCATAGACATCCCGCGTCGCGTGTTGTCTCACGGTTCCTCGGGCGAAGCTGCGATGACCCTGTCCGGCGCAGGCGGTGGAGACATGTCCGGGCACACGACGCTAGCCCCTGACGACGTGGACATCGACGTGGTCGGAGAGGGCGACGACTGCGACTGCGACGACAGCATCGGCGTCGGCAGCGGGCTGGAGCGCGAGGACAGCGACTGCGAACGAGCGGTGCGCGGCGTGCTCGGCGACGACGACGATGAGATGGAGGATGCGGTTGGGGAGGAGGACGCGGACCTGAAGGAGCACAAGAACGGCGGCGAATGCAAAGGTGACGGCGAGGAGGAGAGCGGAGGAGGAGGAAGCGGCGGTGGCTCGTGCGCTCCGACACCCTCCTCCAAGCCCAAGAGCGCGCTGGTGAAGCCGCCCTACTCGTACATCGCGCTCATCACCATGGCCATCCTGCAGAGCCCGCAGAAGAAGCTGACGCTGAGCGGCATCTGCGAGTTCATCAGCAACCGCTTCCCGTACTACCGTGAGAAGTTCCCCGCCTGGCAGAACTCCATCCGCCATAACCTGTCGCTCAACGACTGCTTCGTTAAGATCCCGCGCGAGCCGGGCAACCCCGGCAAGGGCAACTACTGGACTCTGGACCCTCAGTCTGAGGACATGTTCGACAACGGCAGCTTCCTGCGCCGCCGCAAGCGCTTCAAGCGCCAACCGGACATTCTGCGCGACCAAGCGGCGCTTGTCATGCACGGCTTCGGCGCCGCGTACGGCCCGTACGCGCGCCCTTACGGCAGCGTGCACCCGGCGGCCGCGGTGGCGTATGCGCACGCGCAGGCCCAGGCGCAGGCGCACGCTGCCGCCCTCCAGTACCCGTACGTGGCGCCCGCCGTGGGCCACGTGCTGCCGCCCGCCGTACCGTTATTGCCCTCTGCGGCCGAGCTGAGCAGGAAAGCTTTCGGCGCGCAGTTGGCGCAGCTCGCTCCCGGGCTTCAGCTGCAACTGGGTGGCTTGGGCAGCGCAGGCGGGGGAGCGACAGCGATCACGACGCCTGCGGCTATCACACCCGCAATCAAGCGTGAGCCCTCGTGCCCTCGACCCTCCTTTACCATTGAGAACATCATCGCCGGTCACAACACCAGCAGCAGTAACAGTAGTAGCTGTGGCACGGGCGCACCGACCTTTCTCCGCTCACCAGTCCTTAGCGCACCGTCGCTCGCGCTCACACGGACGTCGCCCGTGCTCACCGCGCCCACCACGCTCCTGCCGGGACAGTTCCTGACCGCGGCCAGCGCGGCGACGCCGTCCAAATGGGCATCGCAGTGAAAAAGACACAAAAAATAAAACTGTTGTTATTATTATTTTTTTGTAATATTTAAAGGAGGGAGGGAGAGAAAGGAGAGACTGTAGCACTGGAACGCCCGCCGCACTGTAGCCATGTACAGACAAAAAGAGACTGAAAAAAAAACAGAGACAAACATGCAA